>JAPMOQ010025269.1:420822-481226 GCA_026543055.1 Argiope trifasciata | reverse complement strand
TTTTTTTTTTTTTTTTTTTTTTCTTATAAAAGTAATAAGGGACAAAACACGTGCGATTGCCGTATGTTTACTAATAAATCCGAGATCACCGCAAAAATTGAAAAATTATGCAACAGAATAAAATATATTAGTTGCATTTAGCTTCTTTCAAATACGGGAAGATTGAAGTGCTTTATTTTACAGCTTAAAAAAGTTTTTGCCTTAAATATAGTTTACTGAAGTCATTCTTATACATTTAATAAACATTTATGAGCGATATACAATAATTTTTATAAGGAATAAATTTTATGTGATATATTTAATCAATCGGTTACTACTTTTGGCAACCGATTGCTCAAACTATGAACTGAACTGAATTTGCAATATTTTTAAGAACGCATGGATCCACATGTGTTAAATTGAATTAGACCATTTTTAATTGAATTTATAATAACTAATTCATCATGGGTCGAAAAGCAGATTTTTCTGAAAAACAGAAAAGAGGTCCTGGTCGAAAAGCCAAAAAACAGAAACCTCCGGAAATTCCCGCTCACCTACAAGGTAATTTTTTGTGTGTTTGATTGAAGTATGATATACTTCATTAATGTACATTTCATCGCATTTTGCTAATATTTAATTGAAATTGTAAACTAGAGCTTTGAAAATTATGAGCTATGCCTGTTTTTTTTTTTTTTTTTTAATCTCTTCCATGTTGATAAAATTGGTAGCAACTGTGATTCTTCCACACACAAAAAAAGTATTTTAAGGATAATCTTTTTATGTTCTTACAGACTTTTAAAATGGAACTGATGGAAAATTCAATTCATTGCACAATCTTCCATGATTAAAAAAATGAAGGATATTAATTCTCCTTCTTTTTGTTAGGAGAAGTCTTGTTAAATTTTCATGTTCTCTGAAAATTTTGGATCTTTTTTTCTGGTACAGCTTTAATATAAGATCCCATTAGTATTATCTTATATTAGTGATTACGAAACTTATTTTATATCTATTTCTTACTTTTTACATTTTTTTTTTCATTTGACACAAAACAGATTGACTGTATATTTTTGCAAATAAGTATTATTCATATCTTTTGCATTGAATGTTTTAGAGAAGAAACCATTGGCAGTTTTACCTATACCGTTTATTGTACTGAATATAAATGGCAAAGATATTGATACTTAGGTTTTACATTATTGAAATTATTGTGGCAACTTTATTTGTCCTTTTTGAAAAGTAGCAATTTTAATATTTTTTCATTTAATTAACCTGTACTAAAACATATAATAAAATTTAAGGTAAGCTATTTTTGCAATGTCTCCTTAACAAGTAAATAAAAACTTGTTCTATTTTGCTTTGATAGAACTGAATTGCTCATTTTACAAAACTTGGAACTATTCCGTTATTAAGGTGCCACGAAAAATCTTCAAATAATGTAAAATTCTATCAAATTTCTTACAATCAAGTCATTCACAGTATTTGGTGGCTTGGTTCACATTGGTAACATTTGTGCCAAGATAACAGAAAAGTCCCAAAGTGTCTTAATGTTGTTGTTTTGTACCTTCATAATTATATGAATTAAACAGCTTTTTCCCTTTTCATAGCAAATATATAATTTAAATTTCCTTTCAGTAATTGATTAGTTTTTCTTTAATTTTTCTTCATTAAAATTGGTGAATTATCAACTGTAGATCCAAATTTCAGTTTTTGCTGTTTGTAAATACTGCAACTTGAAATTCTCAAATAATTCAGTAATTCTTAGCAAATTAGAATTTTTTTCTAACCTTTATTTATATTAAATGCCCTATTGTGGAAATTCCAATTGGTAAAAACATATGTATTAACATCCTTTTTTTACAATTAATATGAAAGAAAACCATGAAGGACAGTTTATGATTCTTCATTTAATTATGATTCCTGTTGATTATTCAATTGGGATTAAATTATTGCCTTCTTTAAAAGAATCAGTAAATGTTTTGTAATTAAACATTTGATATTATAAGGGATCTGATGATTTTTTCTTAAAATATATTAATTTTTCTATTGTTTCAATAAAATTGAAATAAAGAGTAAATATTTCCACAATGGTAATAATTTTTCTCAGCTCTTTGACACACACACAAACCTTTTTTTTAAAAAAAAAACATTAGCATATGTTTGGGGTCATTTTGATCCCAAATTATCATTTACTTTATCTAATTGGTGGTTCGTCAAAAAATGAAATATAATCAGAGTATGTGAATATTTTTTTATGCAGATATGCTCTATTCAAGACACAAATGTAGTTTTTAATAAGAAACATCAAAATTAAACAACTCTTTTTTTTTTCACATACTTTTTATAGATCTATTTCATTTTTCCTTATTCTAACCATATATAACTTATAACTTTTGAAGTAACTTTTTTTTTTCTGTATGAAAATACTGAAAGAATAAGACTATATATAGTTTACATTTGAAAATTTTTTGAAAAGGGTGTACCTTTGAAAATTTATGACTTTTGTATTTTATTTTTATGTACTTTTATCATTTGGTATAAAATGAATTTATAGACAATTTATTATGTGCAAATATATTTTGTATAAACATTCGCTGCTTTTTTTCTCAAGATGGAAAAGGCTCTCGCTCGGATTGTTTAGAGTATTCAAAATCGCTGCAACAAGATCGCTTTCTAAAATTTTATTAGTATCTGAAGAGTTTCATTACCAGTGTGAATACTTACAAAATATTTACTGCTTCTGATCATAAACTGTCATAGTCATTAAAAGAATCAGAAATGCTAACATGTACACAAGATAAGTTGACTCCAACCTTCAAGGAAAAAACAAGATCCAGTGATTTTGGCTCTTTTTATCTTTTACTTCTTACTTGAAAGTATAGAAAGTAACAGGTATAATCTTTATAAATTCTTAATATTTCTAAACAAAATACATACACACACAAAAAAAAGATAAATTATCTTTTTTTTTTTTTTTTTTCATTTGTGCACAAACTTACTGAAGTAAAATATGGCTGGAATGTCATTGAAACTAGAAGTTATATCTAAAATTAATTTCTAATTCTCATATTTTATACTATCAAAAAAGAATTAGAGTTAATAGAATCTGTTCATGAACTTGGTCCTGAAATCATTTATCAAATTCTTTGTAATACTGTTCAGATTATAGTACTGAAACAAAGCTGAATGCATTGCATCTAGTAATGGTACCTTTATTTACTTCTGTACTTTCTCATCATAGTAAGAAATCTAGAATATTACTCAGTGTTTGACTCTAATTTTATTACAGATGTTAAAACTATAATACTACAGCAGTATCATCGTTTACTTATGTAAATTAAAAGAGTTCAGGGATCGAACACTATTTCTTTTTAGGACTTTCTAGCAAAATTGTTGATGTGTGAAACAAAGTAAAAGGCTGTGAAATCCTAATGATACTTAAACCTTCTGTGAAACATATTCAATAATATAAAAAATTTAATCAGTTTTCATTGAGAACTTTTTTTTTTTTTTGCTTATAAATTATTCAACAAGAAATTTCCTGAGTGTATCATGACCCTAAAGGGCAATGAAAATCACTTTTACCATTTGTTGTACTAGTACAAAATTAATTTTTCATGTTAAGATTAGTTATACTAATATCCTTTTGGAAATCCAGGGTGAATTATGGTCAGAAGTCTTTATTTTAGATTTTTTTTTTTTTTTAAAAAAAGGGGGGGAGTTGTAATTATGTGGATTATTTCAAAAATAATATTTACAGTATCCCCTTTCTTACCTGTAATTTTATTTTGTACAGCAATTATTATAATCAGCATTGCTGCTTTACCTGATTTTTTTGGTTAAGTTTTAAGTGTGGGAAAAGCAGTTTTTAATTGGTACTAAAATTCAATCTGATTATGTTATTCCATATAATTCTGCTTCCAAAATTGTTGGTATGGATTAATTAAATATTCATTCTTATTTACTATGTAAAATATTAGATGTGTGTCATATATGTTATCTGTTTTTAAAATTATTTTGTTTACTTTTAGAAAGAGATCCAACATTCATTTCCAGAAGAGCTAAGAAAAGGTGAGATTTTTTTTTTTTTTTCCCCTCTTTAAAATGAATATGATAAATTTTGATGAAGTAAAAAACAAGTGACAATACTGACTAATTTCATATCTTAATAATTTAATTATTTATTTTGTTATTAATTACAAATAAATTCAGATATATTTCCTGTCAGAATTTAATTTTTTTCACTTTACAGATTTAGACTATTTAGTGATCTAATCAGTTCTATATTTAAAAATTTCCTTAAAATTAGTAGAAAATAGACAAGTATTTTCTATTGGAAATGTGAATAAGGAATAAAATCTCTGAAGTTAATATTGTTATTTTAGATTACAGAAGCAAGCAAAGCAGGAGCTAGAAAATGAAGGAAAAGGAACTCTTAAAAAACAGCTTTCTGCATCTTTGGAATCAATAGGTAAATTATTTTTTCTTAATAAATCTTATTATTGATTTTTATTATTATTTTATCAATTTCCTCATCTCGTATGTTTTAAATTATTGCTCTTGTGCATGATCCTAGAATGTGATTGATTCAAATGAATTGCATTTGAATTTATGTAAGCTGCTTCTGTTGAAACAAAGAATTTTGACTTGGTTTAAAATAAATCTGTTTTCCTTGTTAATCATGGAACTTCAATATTATTTCATGCTATCAAATAGTTGTTGATAGTGTATTAACTGTGAATCTTTTCATACTAAAAGTAATAGATCAGCTATCATATTTTTCTACAATTTGAATATTAGATTGGTATTTTACTGCTATTTTAATAAAATTTAATAAGAATTTTTAAACAATACTTGGATTAGATCGAGATAAAAGTTTAAAGTATTTTACTAGATTTACTGTTATTATCTGTGTTGGAAAAAAGCGGGGAAACCATTACCTATAAGTGTTTTAATATTTTTTTTAAGTCAAAACAAATGCAATAAATATTTCTCTCATTTTATAGCCATTTTTTTACAGACTAATATTATATTAACACATCCATAGGTATTGTCTTATTAATTATTGGTTTTATTTATATAGATGAAGATTTGATATCAGGCGATGAAGTTGAAGAAACTGAGGTTGCGAAGAAGCAAAAACTTTTCTCTGATGATGATGAGGAAGATAGTGATCAGGTTCTAAATAATTTTTTTCCCTTTGATAAGGAAAATGTTTGAATAAATGGCATTATTCAGAATATTGCACATTTTAAAACCATATGGTTAAATATTTTTAAATTATCTTTTTAAGGCACCAGATGCTTTAGACAATGAAGAAGATGATGTTATGGGTGATGACTTTGATGCTGAAGGATCTGATTCAGATGATGACTCTGAAGGAGAAGATGGTGATGATGATGTAAGTAAACCACTTGACTTTGTATTTTATTCTATCTACTAAAATGACATGTTTTAGGAACAAATTATTTTGATTCAATTATGATTCCACTGAGTATTTGGAATGGTTTTGTATGATGATTTTAATATGTGCAGAAATGCTAGAATTTGTTGGCTGCATTGGCAGAATCAGAAAATGCATGATGATTTGCAAAATGAGTTTTCAGAAAATAACAATAGAAAATAAGTGTATACATTAAGAATTTTATAATAATTTTTTGGAAGACATAGATTTAGTATTTGCTTATAGATTTTTTAGTTAGTAATGTGTTCAATATATTTTTCAATTGTTCAAAATTATTTATGGATAGATTACAATTGTACTTATTACTCCTGCATTATTTTATTGTAGTTAAATTAGTTAAAAAAATTAATAAAATATTTTATTGTTGGTTTATTAAAATAAATGTATTTTTATTTTCAGATGCTGCCTATTGAAAAAGCTTCAAAGAAGCTTATGAAAAAGGAAAAGCAATTAAAGTATGGATTAATATTTTTTTCATTTTATATTTGATATATAAAGTTGATTTATATGTGTTAAATTTCATGTTTAATATATTGACTAGTTTTATGATAACCATATCATAGATAGTAGTTGCCTGTGGCGACCATCTGATTTGCTAGGAATATTGATTGTATTTCAAATTATGAAGTTATTTCATATCTTAGAACTTTATGTTTACTCTGGCAAATAGCTGCACGTGTTAGAAGAAATCTGGTATTATGCAAAACAGATTGGCTGATAAACAAAACCATGCTGTGCTGAATTTATGAGACAATATTATTTGTGTTATAGTCTTTTGTTGCTAACCACTTTACACCTGATGTCTGTACATTTATTGTCATCTATGAAAGAAACCTCTGAGTTCTACCATATACAATAATACCACTAGAACCAAAGCTCCTCTCTTATTTGTATGTACCTTATATATTGTGAGAGAATGAGGCAACTTTATGTCCTGCAATTTCCATATAATTTGTTTGACAAAATTGCAAAACTCATTAAATATCAAAATTACTTTCTGTAATCATATCTTTTATAATAATATGACATTTAATGGATCTGCATGTATTGTTTGCAAACATAAAATTAATTTTTGGCTATTCAAGATAATGGTATTACAATGATTAATTTATTGTTCACATATTAATACATATCTGTGTCGATATTGTGTGAGTACATTATATGAGCATATAATTGTTATGTTACATATTGCTTTAGGAATACTGCATGTTCTTAATACATTAAATGTATCCATGTAGTGTATAAATAATATTTTATATAATACTTGCATCTACGTAAGATGTGCATAACATACATTCATAATGTGTGCATGTTGTATGTATGTTAGCATATATGAAGGTATGAGTTACAAACGTATTGTGTTAATTAATCATAGAAAAATGTGGAAATATTCTGTGAGGGGAAACTTGACTGAAAGTGCATCCAATGGGAAAGTCAAATTATACACAAATTCATGCTAATTATGTATGCATTTGTGTATTACAATAATTATTTATTTATGTATGTTTATATTAAAAATCTGCTTGAATATAAAAGTTTTTAAAAATATACATATCAGTTAAATTTTCCTAAACATTTTTGAAAGAAAGTTAAAATTTCATTTATATAAAAAATACATGAATAAGCAAAGTGATTATACCCCATTTTCACTATGATACACCATTGATTTCTACTTTTTTATAATAGTACATTGGAAAAAAAATCTGTTGATATTATTGAGAAATATTATTAAGGGTAGTGTCAGTTTACAATTCCAAGAGTATGATATTGGCTTCATTTTGATAAAAATCTGTATGTTTCAGGAACACTATTTTCTTCTTCTGCAGCAGAATTGATAAATGTGAAATGATTTTACATCTCCTGATACTATTTATAGTTGAGAGTAATTAGTATTAGTTATAATAGTGTAATTGTATTAATTATTACATATTGAATGTGCATTTTAAAATTCAATGATTATTGATTGATATTGAAGAAAATGAATAATACTTTGAAAATGCATTGGTAGTAAATTTCTTAATGTTATAAAAAACTATTCTCTTAAAATGTGACCTTTAAAAAAATCATACAAGAACATATTGTTTTAGCTTGAGGTTTTCGGAGCTTCAAAATGTGAAGGCAACAAATCTCAAAATGTATCGGCAATAAATTGGCCATTTATCCCCCTTTTTTTTATTTTGTAGTCAGCTTTCACTACATAGTTTTCATGTTATCGTCTACTAATGTAGTTTTATTTGGGGTTGGTTCAATTTAGCTTTGTACTTTTATTTGGCTTTCACTGTATATCTTTTGAATTGTCTACTGTTGTAGTATTTCCTTTGGAAATCACAGCATTATTGCATTAATTGTGCAATGTTTTTTAAAAATAAACCATACTGGTTAAAATATAGTTTGTTTAATCTATAAAGATTATTGATTCAGGGATAATTTCAACTAATTAAAAGAGGGTTATTAGAGAATATTACTGAAGGTTATCACGTTTGACAATTCATCGCCAAATAAGTTACAACTTGATTTCCAAACTATACATTCTTTGAATTCTTTTAAATTGCTGTCATTAATGAGTTTGAAACAAACACATCAATATTTTGAAAAACGATGGGTTTCTTTTATCTCAAAATTGGCAGAGCTCCAAAACTTTATTTGCGAGCTAGAAAAGTTGAGGAAAGAATGAGGGGGAAAATTGAAAAGAATGAGACCGGTATGAAAGTCTTGTGGTTCTTTTAAACTGGTTAATGACTTAAATGAATTAAGACAAATAATAACTTTAAAAAAATAATTTTCTCTCATGATAACTTGAAATATGCAATGGTAGATTTAATTTTTTTTCTCCCCTCCTTAGCATATTGAATGAAGCTGAGCTACAGACAAACATCCAGCAAACTGAAATTTTTAAACTTCCTAGTGGTCAAGAAATTGAAAAAGAAGATATCCTTTACTTGTTTTTATCATATTTCTAAACACAAAAATATGGAAGAAATTCATCTATCTAGAAATAATAATCTCCTGAATAGAAATTAATTTTGTGAAATGGAAAAACCTATATTTTATAGGCAATAAATGTTTTTAAATAATAGAAGTATATTTAAGTGGAACACTTATCTGTTTAATTAAATGCATTGATGTTAAATTATTTTGGAAGCTTTATTGAACAAAAATTTTTTATTTATGTTTAAAAACATGTAAAAATGATGTATAAAATTAAATATTAATTTTTCGTTGATGGTGTTTTCTTTTGTTATTGTATTAAATTTTAACATGCTGTTACATATTTTTATTATCGGAAGAAAATTTCTTTAACTGATTTCCACGTGAAACTGCTGATCTCGTCATCCTCAATCAAAGAATAAAGGATATTATTTTTGTCCTTTCTGACTTTTCAAGTAGGAGAGAACCAGACAGGTAACTGATATTATGAGAGTGCATACTTAATAAAAATATTACCAAAGTTATTCATCATTTAATATGTTTCTGCTTTTAATTATGTTATATTGATTTACACAAATTGGAAATTATTTGTCTGTACTTCATCTCTCTGCCTTGAATACTTTTCATTTTAGAATTTGAACCATTAATCTATCTTTAAAAAGCGTGTATAAAAGTTATCAATATTACCACCAAATTAGATTTGAAAATTTTAATGATATCATTTTGTAATTGAACATGGAACAAAGAACTTTGCAGAGAGTGGGAAAAAACATTCTGAGCTTGGGGGTATGTGAGCATATTGCTATTTTCAATGCAGATATCTGCGGTTTAGATGATCAGAGAAACAAATGGCAGTTGTAAGCTTAATGTATCTTTGCAGTTTGTTAGAGGCAATAAGTTGTTTTGAGTTAGGCAAATGCAATGAAAGAATTTGAACTTAATTTGGAGAAATTTCTTCTCAAGGAGAAAAAGAGAGAGAGAGATTCTTTTGAATTGTGTAATAAAATATTGAATTTTGCAAAACCAGTCATCTTTTTAAAAAATTCTATTTTGTTTATTATTTTTTAATATGTTTGGAAACTACATAATTTATGTTCATTTTTTATCTTAAAGTTTAACCCTTGCCAATAATTAATTTTAATTTGCTGCATGTTTTGATTCTTCTAATAATATATTTAGGATATTACTGAATTTGATCAGTTCAAAATCTGTAAATTGTTTATACATAATTGAAAATATTTCTTTGGATTTATATTCTTGTTAGTGCAAGAGAAATGTTTTTCCACTGATGCTAAAATATTGAAAGGGATGTTATATTTTGATATGTGTACTATGTATGCATAAAAGCATGCATACTATTAAGTTTTATGTGAGAAGCTTATTATCTTGCACTTAATTTGCTATCTCATGGTGAATTGGAAAATGTATCCTTTTTTTTTTCATTGAAATGGAATTTGTTCGTAATAAACTAAACTTTAATGTACATTTCATTAAAAACAATTCAAGTAGAAACTTTTTATTTTTCCGTTTAATCATTTATTCTATTATATGTTGCATTTTCATAAAGTTTCCTGAAAATTTTATAGGTCACGAGTAGAATACATAAATCAACTCAGAGCTGATTTATGTGCGTATTATGGCTACAATGAATTCCTAATGGACAAACTTATAGAACTTTTCCCACCTTCTGAGGTAATATAATAATGTTTAGTTCTTAGAATAGATAACTTGATTTTATTTTGTCCCTGTTTCATATAAATTCTTTATTTATTTATTTTTCTTATTTAGCTGGTAGAATTGCTTGAAGCAAATGAAATACAACGTCCAGTTACTATTCGTACAAATACTTTGAAAACGAGACGAGGGGACTTGGCTCAAGTAAATATTTTATCTAATTATTGGTAAAATTATAATACTTATTAGGGATTTTTTGTTTATTTAGGAACTCTTAAACATATTGCAAACTTTCTACATTCTTACTTTGCAAATCCATTATTTAAAAACAAAATGCTTGTTTTGCTTATTCATTTCCTAACATGCATATATTTTAATAATCATTTTAATTAATAGTCTATTAAGGTCTTTATAAGAATTATGGAATTGATTCTGAACATTTGAGTCAAGAGCTTATTATTTTTTTTCAATTCTGTGTACTTTTTCCTAAACTGATTCATAGAAATTCCATAAGAATTTATCATTTTATTAATATTTTATATTCAAAGGGATCATTAAAATTTAAGTTGTGTGGAAATGACTTAAAAAGCCAGGTTTTGAAATGGGTTATATGTAAAATGAACAAAACATATATGACTTCCTCAAAATTAAAGAGCTGGTATCTAGTGAAATGGCTACAAGAAAGTATTTAGTTAACATTGTTTTTGATAAATCATGTATTCAAATAAAAAATGAAAGCAAAATGAAAATTATAAATTCCCTACAAAATTGATTGCTGATATCATTAAAGATAAACAAAAAAAAATTATTTGATAATGTCAGCAGAAAAAAAGGTTCAAGACAAACTTTAATCAAATTATCACTGATCATGGATCTAAAAAAAACTCATCATCCAAGATTTTTTAAATTAAAGATGAGTGCTTCTTTCGGAAAGTAGTAGCTGCTTCATTAATTATCAAAAAGTGGGAGCTTTGAAATAGAAAATCTTGACCGTGGCCTTTGGCTGAATAGCAATGGAATTCTAACTTGCCAGGAACTCTGCTATCCTGATTGTTGAGAAATTCTTGACAAAACAACTGGATAATGATTAGTCATTAATAAATATATGTATCGGTATGCTTTGTGTGTTTTATGTTTTGTTTTAGTATTATTATTATTATTGTATTCTTTTTTTTCTTCTATACTTTTAAAGCTATTTATTTATATTTTTAAATTTATTTGTCATTTGTTTCTAATGTTTGGCTCTTCAAAGGACCTTCATACAAATAATTGTATACTTTCTTTGATGTTTTCCTAACACATTGGATGTTTCATGGCAGCCCAACTTTTCCCATGTGGCTTCATTTTGAGTTGGGTTTAGATTTTGTATGTGATGTCATCCAGAATTGTATTCTGTTGTTGATAATTTTATATTTAAAGTTCTGCCATAAAATGTTGAGTAATTGAAAAGTGTTTTTACTTAGGAATTTAGCTACTTTTCTAAATTATTGGAGAGAAGTGCCAAGATTTTTACATTTGTGACTTCTGCACAAATTCTACAAAACTGCTTCTTTCGATCCTATGCTGTTTTCATATTTTTACATGATATTTTAATCTTTCATTCCATTATAAGTATCCCCAACAAATTTATCTAAAACTTTATTATCATTTTATAGGCTTTAATCAATAGAGGAGTAAATCTTGATCCTGTAGGAAAATGGTCTAAAGTTGGCTTAGTTATTTATGATTCACAAGTGCCAATAGGTATGTTTTTCTACAATTTCTTTTGTAACTTAATGATATTGAAATATTAAATAACATCATAAATTTTAATTCAAATATTGTATGCAGTTCAAAATAAATTCTTTATGTAATTAACAGGAGCAACTCCTGAGTATCTGGCTGGTCATTATATGCTGCAAGGTGCAGCGTCTCTTTTACCTGTGATGGCTTTAGCTCCCAAAGAAAATGAAAGAATTTTAGACTTGTGTTCTGCTCCTGGTGGCAAAACAACTCATATCGGTAAAAAATGCAATTTAATTTACATAATTTTTCTTTTGAATGCTAATATAAAAAGAGAATGTAAAAATTATTTAAAAGTTCAAGCTTGATGTTTTGATGAATCTCTTTATTTTAGATATCTTCATGTCTGAAAAACCCATTTTTGAAATTTAACTGCATGTTTGTGAGCATAATTCAAAAACGCCTTGAGTCTAAGTGAATGAAATTTAGTTTTTTGGCTTTATGCAGCATGCGTAGCATCATGAAAAGTCTTTAAAAAGTGCTTAAATTTGAAAACTATTTACAAGCACCTTAAAAGTGCTTAATTTTCTTGAGAATTGTAAAGATATACTTTTTTTTTTTTGTTTTAGCTTTAGATATTCCCTTTTGTTTCTGTATTCATTTATATGCTAAATAGATAACATTTATAATTATTTGTTTGCTGGATAAAGCAAAAAAAAAAAAAAAAAAAAAACGATGAAAGGGAAGTAGGTGGTGAAGGAATACAAGAGTTTTAACCATGTTAAGATAATGGTTAATGACTTTTTTTGCTCGTTTTTAGCATTCGGCACTATATGGAAATATTGGAATGGTTATTCCGAAAGAGAGAAATATAAAATATGCTAAGCTTGTTGCAACTTGAAAAACTTTTGAACTTCTTTTACATGTAGTGTTTTAAATAGTTCTCTTATAAAGTTGACTTAAATTTTTGGTAATGATAGGTTTTTTTTTTCTATTTTTATTATCCTTTTCTGTTATCCTTTATTTGTTTTACAATAGAAATAATTGAGCAAATATAAAAATACAAGAATATATATTAAAATTTTTTAAAATGCACATTTAAAATTAATTTTTGATAATTGAATAGAAATTAAGCATCATAATAAAACAGAAAATAACCTAGGATTAGAAAATATGCAGGTTTTACATATGTGTACATGAACAAAGGTGCTTAATTTTTTTGGCTATCTATGGTACTTAAAGATACCTAATTTTTGCAGCATTTTCTCACTATGCACCTGTTATCCCAAAGTTATTAATTTCTGTTAAATTTTGAACCTCATTTATTCAGAAAAGTTTGTCCAGATGTAAATAAGCATGACAGTTGTGAGAAGGGGAAAAAAAATTAATGTAATTTCAATAACAATTTGATTATCTAAAATACAGATTTATATCGTATTTTAAACTAGCCCATCAAAACATTGACGCTCTTATTGACATGTAATTTACACCCATGTAAATATTTTAACTCAAAATGCTGCTCTTCAGATAAATGAAATAATCTGTGTGTTCTTACTATGAAAGTAATTAATAGAAATTAATTTATTTATACATATTTGATTTAGAGAAGCAAATTTTCCCTTTTTTTTAATCATTTATTTCATATTTTGTAGTTGGATTTCCTTGGTTGAAAAGTAACAATATAATAAATAACGAAAAAAGAACCAATGAATCATGAATTTCCAGTATTTCATATATACTATAAATAATCTGAAATTTGATGTGTTTGATTCAGATGCATATTTCTTAACTATATATTTATCATTTTCTTAGCTGCTTTAATGAAAAATACTGGAGTCCTTTTTGCTAATGATGCTGTGAAAGACAGGGCTAAAGCTATTGTGGGAAATTTACATCGTCTGGGTATTACAAATACAATTGTTTCTGTTGAAGATGGACGGAAATTCCCTAAAGTAAGTACTCATAATTAAAACAAAATATAGAAAAGGATAAATATATTTTCACTTTAGCTTTTTTATGTGAACTATTTATAAATGACACCATTATAAATGGATTATATAAAATAGATATATCGTGAAGGAATTTTTTTCCCCCTATTTCAAATATATCCTTGCCTTTTATAATGGTATGATGACATTATTGCCAGAAAGTTACAGGTTAAAACTATATTCTATAAAAATATGCCTTGTACTTGAGCATTATACATGCAAGTTAAAATTTGCCATGCATGTATATTATGGCTTTATCATTTTTTTTATCATTCAATCTTTTATGTTGTCCTTATTATCTGATCATGGTTCTAAATTATTAAGCTTATCCCGCCTTCCTTTGTGTTACTTCAAGCAGGATATTAGCAAATAAATTGTTGTTGTTTTTTAATGAATTTACCTTATTACAGAATGTTTTTTCTTTTCAATTAGTAAAACATGTTTTGTCTTTAAAAATTATGTCATGCTTATAAATATCAGAAATAATTTATGTGCTTATTTATATTTAGCTGATAAGTGGATTTGACCGAGTTTTGTGTGATGCACCATGCAGTGGAACTGGTGTTGTCTCTAAAGACCCATCTGTTAAAGCTTCAAAAGTAAGTATTTGATTGGTTTTGAATATTGAAAAGCATTTTGATTTATGATTTTAAAAAATTCCAAAAGTATTCTTATTGGGAAAAAAATATTTTTTTTATGCTTTGTTATTTAATTTTTTAGGACGAAAAAGATATTATACGCTGTGCTACCATGCAAAGACAATTGCTTTTGGCTGCTATCGATTGTACGAATGCACACTCTAAAACTGGTGGCTATATTGTATATTCCACATGTTCTATATTGGTGAGTATTTACAATATTTATTAATACTGTATTTAAACACTAATATATTTTTATGCTAGTTTCAGTTTATTTTATTGTTTGAAGAAGTGGTTACATTTATTTCCATTTCTTGTATACAAAGTATAGAGAAAGCACTGTAATAATAAAAAAATTTGAATTTTAAGTTTTGACAATTGTGTTTATTTCAAAATTCAGTTTGATAAGCTTATTTTAGACATTGTGTTTGTTTGTCTGTGAATCTAATTTAAAAACAACTTAAGCTTCAAAAGTGAAATCGACCTTTCATTTTTAGCTCTAAAGAAATTCAACTACCTTTTATCATCCACAATGGAATGTTTAAGTGTGATACAAAACTATTGCCAGACTTAATGAACTTAAAGCAAACTTTCTTGCAATTGTTTATTGATTTGTTTGTCCTTTGTCTTCTTCTATTGCTGCTTTTCTTGTACACACACATGTATCCTTTAATTCGTGAATATAATATAGAACAATGGATTACTTTTAGTTTATTATATGACAGAGATAGGAAGACTTTTATTCTGACATTTTTCCCATGTTTAAAACCAGTAATGTGATATTCAATTTTCTAAACTCATGGTTAATATAATATTTGATGTCATTCTTATTTAATTGTTTATAGCATTATGCAATTCTTGCAGTATTCATTTACTGCTTTTTTAAAAAATTGTCATGTCTGGTACCTAAAATTGCATCCTCTCTACAGCCTGAAGAAAATGAATGTGTTGTTGACTACGTATTGAAGAGAAGAAGTGTTAAACTTGTTTCAACTGGTTTAGATTTTGGAAAAGAAGGGTTATCTAAGTAAGTCATATATTTATATAAGATACTTTTTTTTCTTCCTTTATTAGAAACATGGGTGTGTAAATGCACTAATTACTCATTTTATTAAACTGTCCTTTTCACAGTAATCTTAATTAAAATTATTCTTTTACTAAACATAATTTAATATAATAGACTAAGGAAATTATCATTCTTTTTAGATATCGTGAGCATCGTTTTCATCCATCATTGAAGCTATGCAGACGTTTTTATCCACACATAAATAACTTTGATGGTTTTTTTGTGTGCAAATTTAAAAAATTCTCTAATGTTATTCCTGGGGAAGGTAAGTGCTTTATTTCTATATTAGCTTTTAGTGGACTTAACATAATAAATATATAAATTATTTATTTTACTGCAATGTCTTGTACTTTGCTGATTTCTCATATGGAGACACTTCCTTCATAATCATTTAAGCATTTTTTTAAAAAAATACTCTTTACTGAATAAGAGATTTTGTTTGAAAGTATGATCATTGATCAAAGACAAATGACAGAATTAGAAATTGATTAACTGTTTTGTGCATGATAGTTATTATAATGCAGTACAAATTAAAAGAACTAGAAATAAATCTATCTTATTGAAATAATATCAAAGGATCACTTGAAGTGCAGTTAGATATATTTAAAAATATATAATATAGTAAGAATTTATTTCTTAACGGGAATACTTCAAAAATTGAGATGCAAAATAAAATCTGTCCATGCAGACAAATAATGAATGCATCCATCTCTTCTTTACAAATGTATTTACGTAAGAAATACCCTTACAACTATTGAAGCATTAGAATATAGTAAGATTAAATTTTCTTTAAAACTCTATATTAGGCTAAGATGATGCAGTTAATTCAACATTATCTTATTATATGATCATGAGTAGCATTTTTTCAAAGAAAATTTTTGTATAACATGCCACTCACACTATGATATTTTAAAATCTTATGTATAAATTTTTTAATATGTATATAATTACACAATTTGCTAAATTTCTCATTGACTAAAAATAATTTTAATTTTCCATCAAAGAATATTAGGCACAATAGCAGCAGCTACTCAAAATTTTATGTAGCTTCGAATCTGATGAACATTGTAAATCAAAGTAATAGAGTTTCTTTTTTTAAAAAAATGAGAAATTAATCAGGATTTAAAATAAATTTAGAACTATCATTATAGATATATATTTCCTCCTTAGCTCCCAAGATTGCAAATGTAAAAACAGAAGGTTCAGAAGTCAAAACAGAAGATGCCACTGATGTGAAGATAGAGCCAGGTACTTCTAATGTAGTAAATGGGGATACGAAGCAGATGGATAAAAATTCTAGCAAGAAGCAGAAAAGGAAGAAGGGAATTACTGACATTACTAGTGATACTTCACAGAATTCCCCTGAAATCAAAAAAATTAAAAAGGAGAAGAAAGAGGAAAAAAATAAAAGTAAGACTGTGTGATGTGTTTATTTTCATTTGAATATCTATCTTGATGGAGCAGAAAACATGTCAATAGAAGACTTGATATTTAATTCGTATAATTAATATTTATTTAGTTACTTTGAGCGACTTGTAAGCGCTGTAAGAAGAATGTGGGGGCGTATCTCTCCCTCCCTGCAAATTACCATTAGGGGCTTAAAAAATGCTTTTGGCATTGAGCAAGATATTATTTACCCCCCAAAAAGAGGAAATCATGCTTTTCCAAGTTGATATTAAGTTAGCTTTTTTTTTAAATTAACTGGGAATATATATAAATACATTTACTATCTTTACTGAGCATAATTGCAATTTTTAATAACATGTTTTTACTTCCCCCTCCCCTTTTTTTCTCCCTTTGAATGTAAAGTCATTCATACCACATGTTACAAAAGCATAAATTTTGAATATTAATATGCAGAATTGAATTTAAAATATTGACCATTTCTTATAATTTTGTAACAGTTAATCAATATTAAAACAGTATTTTATAATACTGTATGATATATAAATCGTTTCATTTTATTAAAATAGATGAGTTTGGAGAATTAAAAAAACATTCACGGAGATGTGTTTAAACTTTATAAGAATTAAATTTGCAGCTTCAGTAATGCTCGAGAAATTTATTTAATTACAAATATAATTGAATGTGATAAATAATTATGCAGTTTAATATGATAAATAATTATACAGTAGTTATCCTATTTGTAATTTAATGTTATAATATTTAATTCAGTACTTTCGCCTATGAAATAAACTAATGTTTTAGAAAAGAAGTAAAATAAAACAGTGATAAAAAGCTTTTTCTAGAGAAGCTCAGATGCTTTAAAACCACAAAAAAAGCAACCTTGTTGCAACGGAGAGGCTAGATTAATTATCACTATGGGTAGTCAACATTAAAGAGGATATTTTAAAAGAAGGGGAATGCATCTTCTACCTACTTTTCTTGCTGAATGCCCATATTCACAGCAACTTTTCCGAGTTAGGGTTCCTGAAGGTTAAACAGTATGCATTGGATAGAATATACTGGCTGGTTGATTTTGATAGACATGCACCTTCTAATGTTTGTTAATATGTTTGTGAAAAGAGAGGAGGCATCTTCTACCTACTTTTCTTACTGAATGCCCATATTCAATGTAACTTTTCTGAGTTTCAGTTCATGAAGCTTAAAGATTAAACAGTATGCATTGGATAGAATATACTGGTTTGTTGAAAGTTGATCTTGATAGGCATGCACCTTCTAATGTTTGTGAAAAGAGAGGAGGTAGGGGAGTAAAAGTGTTCCGAGATCTCAAAATTGAAGCTTATCTCAAATTTAATATTTGAAATTTTTCTTTTCTGAGCATTAAATGTCATCTTTCAATAATTGATATTAGTTAAAAGAGTTGAAAAAAATTATGTCGTTAATGAACATATTGTGCAATAAAATAAAGAAGGGCAAAAAAAGCAATGCCCTTTTGAGAATATTAGATCATCTTAAAAACCTCCAGCAATTAAAAAAAAACCTTGGAAATATTATATTTACCCTTGAAAATTCAAATAGCAGAAATGATAAACTAACTCTGTTTAGGAAAAGAAACCTTAGGGGTCTTTGAAAGAATACTGTTGGAGATTTTTATCTGTGTGTTCAGGGTATAGGAAGTCCAGAATCAACAATTAATCCAGAAACAACAATCAATTAAAAATAATTTTTTAAAAAGGGGATCCAAATCAAGAAAATGATTAAAATTTCAGATTAGATTAAAGTAGTATGGATTAATTAAGAATAAAAAAATAGAAAATTGGAATTTAAATTAAGAAGTATAATTATATTTATATATTAATAAAATAAATGTGAAGAGAAAAATTAAAAAGAATTTTTCGATTAATATTAATTACAATATATATTTTGAGAATAAACTGTATTTTCATAATAATTTGTTAGTAACAGCATACAAGTATGATACATTTCTTCATATTAAGATAGTTTTGAAAATGATTAGTTCCTTCAAATTTTTATTAATAATTCTTCTCTGCTACTAACTATACTGTATTTCTAATATCTTGAGCACTTTTAGCTTTAATTTATTTTATTTTTTGATTACTTTTTTAAATTTATTATTCATACTTAATTTTACTTCTCGATGTTTATGCTTGGCATAGTTCATTAACTTATGAAACATTTTGTGTGTGTGTGTAAAATAATAAAAAAAAATCTCATAGTAATACAAATATATATGCAAAATCATAACATAATGTATTTGCAAAATCTCATAATAATATTTTCAATAGAAAGTGATATTTAAAAAAATAAAATTGGTGGGGGGGGGGGGGCTCTTGTAAAATAAATCACCTAATTAATGAAAAAAAATCCTGTCTGGTTAAAAATTGATTAATATGCAATTAGTATTTTATTTTTAAATATTCCTAGTCTGTAAATAAATCTCATTTCTAATTTGATTAATACATTTTCAAATACTCAGTATTTTTTTAAAGAATGAATTGTTATAAATTAAGTGATAAATATTTATCGAAACTTGTTTTTTCTCTGATTGATATTCTTTTTTCTCCTTTAGTAAATGAATCTAATAATAGCAATTTTCAAGATGAAGATGTAAAAGAAGAGACAGCAGATAATT
This sequence comes from Argiope trifasciata, assembly GCA_026543055.1. Lineage (NCBI taxonomy): Eukaryota > Metazoa > Arthropoda > Arachnida > Araneae > Araneidae > Argiope > Argiope trifasciata. Next base: position 461,713 of record JAPMOQ010025269.1, on the reverse strand, counting down.
TAGCTCAAGAGACAGGCAGTAAAAAATTTAAACAGAATCAAGGGAATACTCAGAACTCTCCAAGATTTAAATCCAATAAAAATAAAAAGATGTTCAAGACCAAAATGAATGAGACGAAATTTTCAAACAAAAAAGGAAAAAGACAAAAAATGTAGCATTTCTAAATACCTTTTTAGCATGCTGCTCTCTGCGGTTTTACTTCATTGTATATATGAAGGAATTATAACATTTGTTATCATTAAATATTCTTTTATAATAAAAATTGTAAATATGGATATTTTTTTTTTCTGTTAATTCTGGTTTAGCTTTTTATCTTTGTCCTCAAATCATCAAAATTTGTTTAACAGGAAAAATTATATAAATTTAGATATTATTTATTAATTTTATTGTATTGTGACTAATTACATTTAATATAATACAATTAACCCAATCTATGAGTCAAAACAAAGAGAACATGATATGCTTATTAATTCAGTCTGGTAAAAATTCCACCTTCCCTCATAATTGTGCCTCATTCGAGAGAAAAACTTCTTTTTGCCCCCTAATCAATTCATTGCTAAAATGATTTTTGTTCTAGATATTTTTAATATTTTTTTTTCTAAGAAAGCAGGTAATAATTGAATCCACAACCCTCTATCAATTCATATTTCTCAACTATCCAATGTCTATTTTTAAAATTTAATGTAATAAAACTTTGTCCTTGGTCTATCCCAGTGATGGGGAAACTACGGCCCGCGGAAAGGTTTAATCCGGCCCATTTAAGAGTGCCCTCGTGAGAATGTTTGAACACATTCTTACTTCGTAATGTGACGACCCGCATAAAAACTACCTGCGGCGATATTCAAAACACAATAGTATTCTGTACAAATCCATCCGACCCAAACAGCTGACTCCTCATCGCTCGAAACTTCCAACACTCTCGCATTTTCGATTCATTGTTCAGTTTTTCCAAAAGAACCGCAAAATTCCAATTCCCGAACAATCCTTGCAGGTAGGTATAAATACAAGAGAGGCCGCCCGAAGATCAGTTAGTTAGCGACTTAGACAGTCATCTGCAACGACCCGCTGTAATTCGAGTTAATAGAACTGAACTGTAATACTCTCCTGAAACAAACTTTTCATACAGTACCATTACTAGAATTTTATAAAAATTTAAGTCCAGATAATTTTCCAAATCTAATTACTCATGCAATGAAGATAATGACAATGTTCGGCTCATCTTATATATGCGAACAAGTCTTTTCAACAATGAAGCTTAGGAAAACTTCTTTAAGAAACAGAATTACAGATGAGCACCTTTCATCAGTTTTAAGAATTTCTGCTTCGCAAATGGAACCGGACTATGATGAAATTTTGATAAAACAATCTCAATTTCATTTTTCTCATGCAAAAATAAATAAATAAATAAATAAAGTGATAATACTTCACATCAAGAACTACTCTAAATTCATTTTATATTTTATGCTTATAATTTTCTTACCTTTTGCTTTTTTACTATTAAAATAATAAATGTATGTAATAATATATGTATATGTTTATAGAACACAAATTTTTTAACGATTAAGCATTATTCTTTGGCCCGCTACGATCGTCTAGTTATTACAAATGGCCTGTCTTAAAAAAAGTTTCCCCACCACTGCTCTATCCTATCATGACCCCTGAACCTAAAAAGGTTTAAGAATTTGAAAATTGCTTGGTTGAGTACCATTATTTATTTACTGAAAAGCTTACAATCATAACGACTTTAGTTATAGTAATTTGTTTGATTAAAATAAAAATAATTTGTAATCAATCCCATTTAAGTGTCAGGAGATATAAATTAGAACATATTTATAAAGCAGTAAAAACACATAAAAATAAAATCATAATACTTAGAGGATGAAAGAAATACAATATAACAGTACTCAACAACAATTGATTCATATTTAAAATAAAATCAACTCACTAAAACTTCCTAAGCTGATAGGAAGACAGTGAACTACTAATTTAAGATTTCAAGTGAAGCAAACAAAAAAAAATATTAAGTACCTGTGCTGAAATATACAAAAAATTCTAACTATATTTTCTGCACATGCACAATAACAAAAAACCATCTGATACTAGAACCAAAACAAAGCATTAGACAAAATACAGGCATAAGTAACCCTGATCATAGACCCATCATTTGAATTTCATCACAAATATCACGAGATTTTACAAATCCTTCTCTGTGAAACTTCATTTCTGAGTACACGAAATAACCAATGAGGTTTGGATTCAATAGAAGGACAGGGATGTAATAAGTGTACAATACAATAACTTTAATGATTTTATTTTTAAAAATTTGGTCGAAACGTTTCTATCCACCAAGTCATTATTTGTCATTTTAAATTATATATCTCAAAAGTACCTAATATATTGCTGTATTTTTCACAAATTTTGAGGTTAAAGGAGTTGAAGTTTTATTTCTTTAAATCACGTCAGTATACATCCATTATAACTGTCCTGATTTTTTCCCCATGTTGAGGAATTAACTTTGGTTCCAGGGTTAGGATGGTGTAGTTTTTTCTTTTTTTTATGTAAAGGGCTAGATAGATAGAATTTGGTACACAGATTAAGCATTTAAAATGCAGATTCTTTTCTAATTTTGAACCAAGCCTGTCAAGGATTGAACATCTTTCGGCCTATATTTTGACATGCATGTAAACGGATCTGCTTACATCCATAAAATTCAGTACGTTATTTGTCACTTTTCCGTTATCCTGGCACAAATGTTGCCAATATGAACCAAACGTGAGCCATGTTGCCAAGCAAAGTGAATAACAAAACTAAATAAAGCATATAGCGCCAAATTTGGCAGAATTCTACAGTATTTGGCGATTTTTTTGCTATGCCCGGCTAATGGAAAAGTACCCGTTTTGTGATTCCAACTATAGTTCTGTATCAAATTTTGATGTTCATCTGCCTAGTAGTTAAAACTAGCTCAAAAAAATACCCAAAATCCACATTCTTGCTATAATTCAGTAAAATTGCTAGATTCGCGTCAAGAATTTGTATTTCATAACTACTGTTTTTCAATTCTCCGCCTTACCAAAAGCCTACAATTTTATGTATATGCATAGAGGGTAAGACCTTTATTAGAAAGTATGTGAGAAAATTAGAGAAAACCATTTCCGATGGTTTATCATATTCAAGCAACTTTCAGACTTATTTACAAATCAAATGAATATTATTATTTAATATTCGTTTGTATTTATTGTGGCAACAAATTCACCATCACGGACAATAATTTTTTTATAATTTAAGTCATTTGAAAAATTGTACGGATTCTTGATAATTCAAAACTACTACTCTGACTATAAATGGCTTTAACTTTCTTGTAAACGTTGATGGAAAAAAAAATTAATCCTGTACATAAAGAAGTTTAAAATTTTGCTTGTATATATAATAACAATTCTATACTTTCTGTCGTTAACTGTCTTTAATCATAGACAGTTTTGAAGCTGTAATTCATCCGTACCATACATTGCAAAGCTTATTTATATCATATGTTCTCTATATGTACTTTCAATGCCTTTTATCACTATTTTTGTGGTATATGCATGCAAAAGCCTGTGTTTATAGAAAGTAAAAAGGTTTTTATTTTGTGGTGTCCGTGTTTTTACGGAAAGGGGGTGCAGTAGCTTCTGAGGGTAAAGACCCCTGAGCACCCAGAGGGCAGAAGTTTGACTTTTAGACCACACACACGACACAACCCTTTTTAGGGGGTGGTCGAACTCATTCATCCATCCGCAAGTCAGAATTTGGATCCAAATCAGAGACCGACTCATCCCTGATTCAGTACCCCCAGAGGTATCGTTTTGTTATGGGAACTTGGAGGACTTCGCAGTCTCGACTTATTTAACGTGCCCCAACTGCCATCAGCCAGCACGGCGGTCTTTGACCGAGAAGTAAAAAGATTAACTCTATCAATATTGTAAGGCTCCAAACGCCCTTTCAACGATACTTCGGTGGACGCCCAAGATGCATAGACATCACTTCGAAATTTCCTTCCTCTTTCATTATGTGTGATTGACAACACATCCGTAGTGCGTACTTATCTGATGCGTGTAGGAGTCAGAGAGGTTTCATGGAAACTAAAAAAATGACTGAAGACATTTGCTTAGTAACCACCAACTAAAGTTTCGATATATCAACTCATTACTGTTTTTTTTTGGGGGGGGGGGGGGGGGCTAGTAGGGACTTTTTATCTTTGAAATGAAACTCGGTAGTTCCAGTATTTTGAAGCCCATAAATTAGAGTGATCTGAGCCACGAGAGAAATAATGTATAAAATATGTTAACCGTAGTTCTGCATGTGGCTATTTAAATTTGTAATTATTCCTCCTGCCTTCATTTCATGGGAATATGCCACTGCTGTGTATAAACTCATTTTTCCCTGCAATAATGATCGATCAATTTGAACTGATCATCTCATGATCGTGGAGCATTCTCATCGAGAATGTTCATAAAAACTTACCGCATAACACTCACCAATTATATTGTCATTTACGATGTGAGTCGTTTTAATGGTGATTTAAGTTTCGTTATCATTTTTGAAGTTTTCAAATCTGACATTCCTACAGAATGGATGTCATTATGGTATTCGCAATTTACAAAACTTTTGTCTAGCTATATTAATTTACACAAAACAAACTCTTGCAACTAGAGAAAGACTTTGTGCTTAATTTTTCTATGTGCAGGCCTTCTGGTCTAACTGTGGAAATAGATATTTTTTTTCAATCACTTAACGAAGGCATGTACTTCCAGTTAGAATGGCATAAATAATATATTTCATGTTGTCTGAGTCAGTAAATTGTTGCTAAAAATATATATAAATTTTTATAAAGTTTTTTTAGTGAGAAGGAGGGGGTAATAAAAACATTTTCTAGAAATCGAAGTTTTAAATAAAAATATTTCAGTCTTCTGCAAAATTGAGTCATAAAACTTTTTGTCATTTTAGATTACTTCAATAATCACTTGGATAGAAATGTGACATTTAATGATACTTTCTTAGGATGGCCGCTGATTGGTCTAAAAAGGTGAAATTCAAATAATGATGAGTTTTGATAGCAGATGACGGGAACTTCTTTTATAAAGTTCAAAGAAAGTAATAATAATCAAAAAATTTAAAAATGAGATTTAAAACATAAAGAGGGGACAAATAAAATTTGACACACAAACCAAGCTTTTAAACAGCAATCAAACCTATGTGCCAAATCAAATTTGATAAAAGTCGAAAATGTAGATTTTTATAAAATTTGAAATGAAATCTGTCAAAGAATAGATGTGCCAGTCTACGTTTTAGCATGTATAAAAACGTAAATTCGTTATGCAATCTTTTGATTACAACTGTCTACCTTAGTCGAATTTTGATTTCTATCGTCCAAAATACATAATAGCAAAATAAAAAGCAAGAGATTTAAATTTCAAATTTGTTCGTCACTGCCATTCTGAGCATTTGTGGGTTTATCCAAAGTTGACAATTTTATGCAGAGGAAGTTAGACCTGTTTTAGAGATTATGCGAGAAACTTGTTTTGGGAAGGGGGAGGACCAGAAGACGGAAAGTATTAAAAATTATACTCGTAATTTTTTAATTGTTAATATATTTATTTTTTAAACTATATTATTTGAATTTTTTAATTAATTTTTCACTTCGAAGTATATATCTATTTCTGATTATTTAGAAATTAAATTGAGTTACGAGTAGAGTGGGGATCATGCACATATATAGCACGAGCACATTTCAAGACAGAATTTTATTATAAAAAATACAAATATATGCTCCGAGCATAGATAAATAGCTTTATAGCGTCTACAAAACTGAATAATGCTGTGATATACTTAGTGTAATGAATTTAACTGCAGATTTTTTCGCCATTGGGGGCTCATTTTATCTGTACAATTGCAAGTGACTGAAGTAGCCATTAATTGTCCAGTAAAAATATGTTCAAATTTTTTCTTTTTTCTTTCATTTTATCACCATTCGTTAAGGCAAGAAAAACGAATTAATCTGCCATGCTCTAAATTTGTTACAACCAATATCTTGAAAAAGTCAAATAGTAGTCTGTTTTTTCCCCTTAGAAGGCATTGGACACCTTTTTCAAATGAACATATTAATCCATGGTACAAATCTTCCCACTTTAGTGAAACCAGAGTACCTATTAGCTTTCGCACATCCAGTCTCGCTTCCCCAGCTGACGATTCCTTCTAGGTACCATCGCCTGTCATGTGGAGGGCCCACTGAAAACATGAAGGGGCCACCACTGTCCCCGTTGCAAGTGTCCGATGCCCCCGAATCATATCCTGCGCAAAACATATTCTGGGTGATGGTGACTGTTCGAAGGCCTTCTCTGTAGGCTTCCTCGCATTTTTCATGATTCACTACTGGTAGAACAGTTTCCCTCAATGTTTCCGAAAAGGTGGCATTTTCTGTTAGACCCCACCCAAGCACCTAGAAATGAATTAGCTTATTAATAATGGAACGTGATATTTTAAAGATTTTCGTATGCAAGAATATTTTTAAAGTAGAAATAAATTTTAAAGATTTTAATTGAAGTATGATTCTATTGTTTGGCTATCTGAAAGAACCTCTACTCCTGATGCGATCATATTCAGTTTCTTATAATTGCTAAGATTTTAATTCCAGTGCGTTATTGAACATTACAATTTTGCGATTTGGTTTGTGTGTAGTTTAATGGCGCAAGAGCCTTGTTTGGCCATACTGCGCCAATCAAATGGTAAAAGTATAAAATTATTTTTAAAAACAACTATTTATGAAACTATCACAGATAACAAGTGAAAAAAATTTCCAAAAAAATGACTTTAACATTTAAATGATAAAAAACGAGTAACTGAAACAACGGTGAAAAGAACAGTTCAACTCAAACGGAATAACAAAAGATCTATATACAAGTAAGAAAGCCAATAGCTCACAAGAATTTAAAAACATTTGGGTGGTATTTTTCACCCACCAAGTCTTGCAATGTTGAAGATGAGGTAAAGAAACTGGCACGATAAGAATTAAAGACAGGACAGTCAATTAAAATGTGGTGAATAGTAAATTGAACCTGGCAGCTGTTACACATAGGCGGATTTTCTCCAAAAATTAGATGTTTATGGGTGAAACGCGTATGTCCTATGCGGAGACGAGTCAGTTTAACATCCTTCTCACGAATAGGATGAACATGCCAAGGAAAAATGTCAATTTTTATAAAATGTAATTTATTTTGGATCTGCAAATCCCACGACTTTTGCCAATTAGAACAGATAAGATGATTAATGGACCTTTTAATGTCACAAAAGGAAAGACCCATGCTTAAAAAGTTCGTAGCAGATTTTGCGGCCAAGTCAGCCGTCTCATTTCCCAAGATGCCAACATGACTCGGCACCCAACAGAAAATAATATTGAAGTCATCGTTTTTTAAAAGCCGTAAGGTGAATAAAATGTTGAGGGTAATAGGATGCATCTGATTTTGGTAGTGTGAAAGTGTCTCCAAAGCACTCATGCTATCAGTATAGATTAAAAATTACGCTCAGTAGTGGTTGAAATTTTTTGTAGAGCACAGAAAATTGCCACCAACTCAGATGTAAAAACAGAGCAACAATTGTGAAGACGGTGGCTAGGTATGTCAGATGTAAGAACGATACCACAACCAACATATCCATCTGATTTCGAACCATCCGTGAAAATTGGCTCAAAAGAAGAATACCGACAGCGATGATATATAAAGAGCTGTTTGAAAACCACAGGTGCAGTTGAGGATTTATCGAATCCAATGAAAGGATTCAAGTAAGAAAACTGCGGGATATCCCAAGTTGGGATACTAAATGTGTCAATAGCTTTAACATGAATCGTGTTAAGGTCCGAGTCATACAGTAACAATTTGGATCTCTCACAAAATGGAAGTATGTGAGAGGGGAGGGCTTTATAAAGTTTTTGCATTGCTGTTTTTACAAATGTTTATAATTTGAATATAAATTGTGATAGGAATTATAATTTTTATATTCAGAAAACATTTTTTCTTTTCATCAATATCTTCTGTCAATGAATTTCTGGAACAACGGTTTGTTTATAAGAAGTAGAGGACGATTTCTCGCTCAGTCCATTCATGCAGATAGTAACTTTTTAAAAAAAGAATTTCTTCTTAATAAAATTTTAAAGCTTTAGCGAATTTATGATATACCACCTACAAAATTTGTGAAGATATTTATAGGATTTAAAAGTTATCAATAGAATTTAAAAATATGAATAGATTAGTAACCAAAATAACTTGAAAATCGAATAACATTTCTTCGCTCAAGTATTTGATATCTTTCCAGATTGAACATCCTGCTTTTGGTATTTCAGATGTTTTGAATGGATGCCATTTAATAATCATGACACTTCTTTAATTATGATTTCAAATAGATAATATTTTTATTCTATAGTTTAATTATACTTACAATTCCTTTTTGTTCATCTCTTATATTCTCGCGTGTTGTGATTTCCGTAGGTAAACAGATGGGTTGCACTCTCGACGTCAACTCTACCGCACTTTCCAGCTGAATCAGAGCTATGTCAGAATCGAACTGAGTGAAATCATATTCCTCGTGAACAACAACTTGCTTTATCTAAAAAACAAGGCATACATATTTGTTCGTTTCTTGATGCTGCAAAAGATTTCTTGTGCTATGGTCTCGATTATCAGCTAAAATTAACATTATTATATATATTTTTTTTATTTCTACTAATAATAAAAGAGAATGCTTGCTTGTGTGCCTGTCTTCTGGCGTTATCTTCCCAGACCATTTGACAAACAGCTTCTAAATTTGGCACAAATAAACTTATGGTCAGAATATATTGGAAATATCTTATTTTTGAAATTTCAATTATAATTTTAACTATTATGAAATTAAATGAAATTTTGGCGTTTCCTGCAATAGCTTTGATAATATTATTGCACAAAAGTGACTTTTTTTTAGACTAAAAATATATATAAAAATATTTTTAATCATATTCATTTAGTTTGGGGGCATTTTCATTCTTTCATATACAGTGTATAGAGATAGTATTGTAATCAGAGCCGGCCATCTGGGGGATGCGGCGGGTGCTATGCACCAGGGCCCCGCGACTGAGGGTGGGGGGCACCATGATTAAGAATTAAATCGAACATTTATGTATGTGTAACAATATAAATTCTGAGCATTTATATTATTACACATACTGAAAGTCTACAAGCTTGTTTCCATATAGCTGGCTAAGCATCGACTGATGCCTTTATTAGGCAAAGATCGCAGTAATATTTATAAAAAGGCGGGAAATGTTCATTTATGAATAAGGAAATCTTCTTCAGACATGTTAAGACCCAGAGGCGTGCCCGGCATCTAGAAGTCGAGGCTGAAGCTGGGTTCAAATGGACTTGCAAATCATGAGCTATCTACTTCTGTCTATCTTTAAAGTAATATTTTTTTCAATCCTTTACATTGCCAGTTTCTAAATATAATAAATGATGAACCCTCTTTCAGCAAATTAAAATAAAATGAATTATTATCTTCAGTTAAGCATGTGGATATAGTACTTAAACGCTTTTGCTGTACTAAATATCAAAAAAGAAATTGAAAAAATTGTAATTTTCCTGGAGTAATGAATAGCAAAATCAGAAACATTCATCATTAAATATGCATGCAAACCTTCGTGGTTTTTTTTTTTACTTTGCTAAAAATTTAGGGCCCCCAAAAGGATTTCTTGCACCCGGGCCCCTTTATAGAGAAGAGCGTCTCTTATTGTAATCATCAAAAGTTCTAACTTAAGATTTTGAAAATTTTTCCAATTTTTCCTTCTTTAGTTCAGAAAACAAAATTTTGTCATTATGTCTGCTTATAAACATAATAATCCAATAACGCTTTAATTTAAACAGTTAAAAATTTGTTTATAATCTCTATGCTGAATTTGTAGATTTTTGTCAGATTTTGAAGAAAATACATTCATAGAATGTTTGCTTATTTCACTTTTAAATACAAGTGAAATCGCTAACTACACATTGTAAAAAGCTACATCAATAAAATTTGACCAACAGGTTTAATATCTAAAAAACGGATTTCCATTAAATTTTGAACTAAATCTGATTGACTTGTAAAAACTTGACTGTCTGTCAGATTCATGCATGTAAACAGGATAGCTCAAAAACGTAATGACTTAAATTAATGAAATTTGTTACGTCATCTTGCAACTTTAATTAGTTTTGAAATTTTGGCTTCAGCCTGTATTAAAGAAAGTAATCTAAAGTACGTATTCGCACTATTAATTTAATAAAAGATCTATATTTTGTAACTGTTGTCTAGATATCCGGGATCTTACCAAAGATTCACAATTTTATGCAGATGTATAAATTGATAAGATATTTATTGAAGAATATGCTTGCAAGTTTGGGAGAGACCACTTTCTTTGGTTTTTCAGTGTTTTATCATAATTTAAGAAAATCTATTCGTATAATTTTCAAAAGTACCTTTCACCTTTACAATAAAATTCAAATTATATAATTGTTTCGTCAAATATTTAATCTCATGATTTCCATCATTTGCTGAAAGTTATGGGAGAAGAACTCTGTGCAGTTTGAAAGATAAGTTAAAAAGTAAAAGTGCAATATTGCAAAAATCACATGCTGTTAGAAAACAGAATTACTAAGATAATTAACACAGCTATGATGTCATAGGACTGAACTAAGAAAATTCATGTGACAAAAAACAAAACGGTTTTAAAACTATTAAAGCAACATCACAATAATATCTAAAATAAATTTAAGGCTTATAATAATTTTGTGGAGAAATCACGCATATCAAGCTATGTATAAGAGATTGATAGAAATTAAATATAACCAATATTTCCATAGGCGGTTAGCTTGACATGATAATAATAATAAAATATGGAAATGATTTAGAAAATGATTTCTCATCGATGTTACTTACGGCTTTGATTTGAACGTATTCATCGTCTTGCGTAAATTTACGGTAGTACTTTCCGGCATAAATTGAAAAATGCTTGGGATCCATTGGTATATTTGACAATTTCTTTGTCATGCAGTGAGCAGCTGTCAATACCCATGTGTCTGTGATGAGTACTCCACCACATAGTAGTTGCAATCCTTTATTCCCTTTCAATGCAATTGCAATCATCCAGGGCCATTGGCCAATCTGTGTAGCATCCCCATTTACCACAAATGGTGTCTTGGGCGAGTCTGATTTCCCACATTCTGAAATATTAATGCAGAATAGGTTTTATAGATAAGCCAATTAATTGGAAATATTACATAAGAAGCAGATATACGAAGTGAGATAAAAAGCGAGACGTTTAGTTACGGCTATAATGAAATACAAAAGTACCTTGCAGGCGCTCAGATTTATTAAAATGGCACTTATAACAAGAACTTCCCTCTAACCATTACCAGAGACTCGATTCCACCGAAGATCCGTCGTGTGAGGGGGTCTGTTGCACGTTAAATCTGTCAGGCCAAATTTCCTCCCGCTGGTGTGGCGTGGTGTGGAGAGGGGGGTGCCAGCTCAGGTGTCGTCCTCGTCATCTGACCGTGGTTCAAAATTACGAGGTCCGTCCCAAAATAGCCCTCGTGTTGCTTTGAAACGGGACGTTAATATAACTAAACTAAACTAAACTAACCATTACCAGATAGACGGGAGTTTTCAGACTAGTTATTATCTTTGTTTCTATGCTGACTATCTAAGATGAAAATTATTAGCTTTGATTTATATTACGGTCTTTTAAAGCGCTTTATAACATCTTATCTCATATCAGTTTTTAAAAATCCCACGGATTTCAAATTCAAAATATCAAATTATAATGCTAATTTAAATAAATTCTAAATATTTCCCATTCATCGTCTTCAATAAATCTCGTTTTTTTCTCTAGTTATTAACAATTTTATTAATGGTATGCACAATATGATATTGCCACGAATATGTAATGTTGTTTCCAGTAAAAAGTCTGCTAGTAATGCAGATTGTTTGATAGAAATAGTAAAGGCTGCAGAATTGTGCTAAGCCAGTGACTCCTCCCTCGTTAGCTACAAAATTGAATATTCCAGAAACTGCAAGAATCTTGAGGATACTCCATCAAGACTCGAGTTTCGATGCTCTTTCTAGAAGCATCTTTCCTTATAACGGAAATTATAAAAGCCTGGGGAAAAGATCTGAAGTTAATTAACATTGAACCAGTTGAGAGTAGTAAAGGAGACGAGAGGTGTGAGTTTTTGAACGAAGTCTTTCTCCTGCAAATTATTTTTGGACTCCTTGTGTTACTACAATTGTTTGTTACCAATTTATTGCTTTTGTGCTATTTTGTGTCACAAAAGCTGACTTTTGATGTCGCAACGTATCGAAAATCAGCGTTTGAAATAAAAAAGAAGCTTTAACAGCAAAGTTGGTTTTATTGCCATAGAAGAAACAAGATATTTCAGTTTTTCTGGGGAATAAAGCATTATTTATTCATGGGCTGGTTTCTACAAGCTGGTTTAATCATAGAACTGAAGGAAGGATTTTTTTTCATAACTTCCCTTCAATAGTATTCTAATTTATTTGAATCTTACCTGGTACACATGCTGGTTGGTATCCACTCCAGGTGAGTGTTGGTAAGCATGTTTGGTATTCAGATCCATACAGCTTGTAGAAACGGGACTTGCATTTGTACTGCACTCGAGTACCAACCGTAAACAATCCATCCGACAAACTCTGTAGGTCACTTTTTTGTCTTTCAGAAGAGTTGTCGCTTAGAGTAACATACAACCTCTGAAGCAGAGGCCTTCAGGAAAGGAAAAAATAAAATGTAAAAATGTGAAAAAGAGGAAGAGAATTAGCGCTAATAATTTAAACTTTGAAATGAATTATTTTACTTAAAAGAATCTGATTAATCTCTGAAAGATCTTTCCATGGAGATACAAGTAGAATAATGTAAACGAAGAATAATGCAAACTTGATCGCACAGAAAGATTTAATAAAATTTCACGTTCACCTAAAACTTTCAAGAAAAGTATTCTAGTCAACAAAATTTATGATATTCAGGCTCTGACTAACTTCTTAAAATTCAAAATAAATAAAATAGATTGGCTCAACGTAATTCAAATGTAAACTATTTCAGTGTAACCAAAGATTTTGTCGGATCCATTGCTTAGTGTGTTACTAATAAAATTCAAACTTCTCTCTTTCTCACACGCACTTTTATACAGGGTGCACCAGAGAAGCTTACTTATTTGAAAAAACTCCCGAGCCATGAGTTGAGTGGGGAGAAGGGTGATAAGCGGTGCTACTGGCGAGGAAAGTTCCCAAGTTTGTTTCTTTTTCTAGTCAGTTGCCATCATGCTCTGGTCTAGAGGGCCTTCGTCGTCGAGAGTTCCTTTTCTAATGGTCGCTCGCTTGTTGTCACGCAATGTGTCTTCCGCTATTATTTTGAAATTCCTCCTCACAGACCCGTTTCTGGCCGTAATTCGATTCTGTCGTGGGTTAACTCATATCGAGAGTATCGCTAAACCCAGAAATGGAGACATCAACGGACCACTAGAACTCCAGAAAATACCGAAAGAGTGAGGCAGTGAATTCTGCGTTCTCCCCGACGTTTCGGCTAATAAACACGCAGCTGCTCTGGGAATTTCTGACACCACTCTTCGACGAATTCTCCATCAAGACCTTACATTTCATCCCTATAAATTGACTGTTGTGCAATAATTAACTGAACGCGATTTTGTTGCTCGCCAAAATGCTTGTGAAATGCTGCGTGACAACCTGCCTGGAGACGCAGTGGTTTTTCTCAGTGACGAGGATCACTTTGAAATCCCTGGTTTATGTCGATGGACCAAGGACCATAGCTCACCTCAAGAACAACATTCGCTACGCCATTGCCTACGTACCGATTGATATGTAAAGAGTGGACATGAACTTCAAAAATTGATTTAATTAGTGTATGCGCAATTGAGGTCGCCATTTAACCGATGTCATTTTCAAAACTGTATTTAAAAAAAATTGGGATATTGTATTCTCAAATAAAAGAAGAATTAAAACAACAACTGAAGTATTTTGGTTTTTATTAACCTTTCATATAAGTAAGGTCAAGTTATTAACCTGGCGGACCCTGTAGCTTATATAGAGTGTCCCTGAATTCAGGGGCGAAACATAGACTAAATCTAATTTCTAGACATTTACTCTCCGATAAATCAGCCAAAACTGTTATCAAACCACGACTCTCCATCATTAATTATAGAATAAAATTATCCTTTAGAGATAAATATTCGTTTACAAATGCTAATTTGGCAAAGTAATTTTTAAATTTTTTTTCCTTACTTAATGGATTCCTTATTTGCAACAATGTAACTTTTCAATTAGTTTTCATTCGCTTCTTTAAGTGTATTTATTTCTCTATGATTACATACAATATTATTGTATTTTAATATTTTCGGAGCATATTTATCAGTTAACTATTTCATTCAAATAAATTTTTATAAATGATACACAGGATATTATTTCGTATTGAATTTGGGAGAGAAAAAAACTGATTTAAGGTTTCTTATTTTATATAGAAAATAATTATAAATCAAAGCTTAAAAGAATTCATAGAAAATAATTAAAATGAAATCCTATTTTTTCACATACTTTTATGTATCTAATTGCTAGAATTTTTAAACATGTTGAATTTTGTTCTCGTACATACATGTGGTAAATATTTTAACAACTATAAAACTTTCTTTTTAATGAATATTGCTAAATTTCTTGGTAGAGGAACTATGATTTCAATGTAGTTTTTGTCATACTTCTAACCACCACGTAGTTGTTCCAGCTACACGCTGGAGTGTGTGATTGATCAAGGTGTGTATACATACGATCTCGGATGAGAACTCCTAAAATTGAGTTTAAATTTGATTTAGAGTTTAATTGTTCACATTTAACAATTATCGGTCATCTATACATAATGAAGTCTCTTGAAGGCGTTCTGTATGTTTGAAAGAGAAAAACGTATGATACTGTAGATATTTATATCATTTTGTAGGTCATTTATTGACGAAGGTTTAAGTACATTGAAGTCATATCAAAATAAACAAGTAGTATAAAAATTTTAATTAAATTCCTGCTTAGGTCAACAGAGAAAATTTTTATTTTAGTTACTTTTGATTAAATATCACAAAAATTATTAAGAAAAAAAATTATTGATTTTCACAAGAATTGAACTCGCAATTTTTAGCTTCACGTGAAAAATACTGAAATCCTTGCATCTTACCGATTGAGCTACTGCCCTTTGATTTCAATTTTCATTACAAATGGTGAAAAATTTATTTAGAGAATTACAAATTAATTAATTAATTACTATTAGAAAAATACTGCATTAACATCGAGCGCCATCCATTACCAGTTTTAAAAAATGTATTTGAACTTGAGAAATATATATGTATATATATAATTTTCCTACTGCGATTCGCGCATGCGTAAAAAGCAAATATCTGCTTTGCTCTTATCCGCGCATGTGCAGAAATTTCAAACTGCACACGAGCAAATAGTAAAAAACCTGCGATACGTTTCTTTGTTTATGTCTGATTTTAAACGGCGATTTAAGACTCATTATTCCCAAAAAAAGAAAACTCAACCCTCTGCGTTTGTTGTGAGATGATGAAAATGTAAACGAAATATATTTCTGAATGTATGCTGTAAAAATTGTTTTTGTGATTACTTTTGAGGATTTATAAATAGGTTTTTATTTGCTTAATACTGGGTGATATGCCCATTTCATATTGGGTGAAGGTTAAACTTAAGTTTAAAGTTATTTTTTTTTGGATGATGTGTCTAGGGCAACGCTGTGCTAGTTTATATAAAATATAATAAACTTGTGATTCGAATAAAAGTGTCAGCACTTGTGTCAAAGTACACGACAGTTTTATTCCTAATTGACTAAACTTGGATAGTGTGATTATTTGCTCCCAAAATGAATATTTTTACAAAAGTTTGAATTATTAGAAATGTTATACATACAGTTCTGAATTGAAAATATTTTGTAGAGGATTTGAATCAGGAAATATGACGTTCAAAACTGCATTCTTTGGTGCATTTGGCTTTGGACACCGATCTGGAAGAGAAAAGTTGGAGATAAGATTTGAAAAGAGTTGGAAATTCATTTTTGAGCTATAGCATTGTCAGAAATAATCATGGGAAAAAATACAATAATTTGTTTAAATTTAATTACTTAAAATACTAATTAAAGCTAAAAAAAACTTTCTGAAGTGCTCATTCTAAAGTACATATGTATGGAATTTGTTAGTTGTACATGAAATGATCTGGTTTTAAAGCTCCAAAATACATCTGTTTTTATTAGTAGTACAAAAGAATCGAAACAGGGATGTTCAACCATCTATTTTCATGCATACTTAGACAATATAGGAAAAGACAATACATTTTATAAAGATTTTGGTTATCCATATAAAAATCAGTTCTCTTGAACGTATCACGGGATTGATGTGAAAGGGAGGAGAAATTCTGATTATTCATGCCTATTTCAAAGCATAGTGACAGTTCGCGCGCATTTCTCCATCCCGCCCAATCACCTGATTCCGTGTAATCACGTGACTCAGTGCAATCACATGACGAGAGCTGTTGATGTATTTATTACTGTGCTGTTCTGCTCTGTTTGTATTGTCTTGTAATAAAAGCTTATTTTTAACATGGGGAATAACCAAATGAATGTGTTGTGAGGAGTAACTATTATGGTCCGTCGATGTGTTGTGTGAAGAGTTAACAGTGACCAATACATTACGTTTTGTGCTCCGTAGTGTCATGGAGAAAATTTGGCATCCTTTTTTCCCCAATATATTCGGTCCCAATCTTAATATAGATCTGCAATCTTCCTTTAAAATTGGATACCAAATATTTTTAATTTTTATAATTAGTTGCGTTTTCGAGTCATGTTGTTTCGAATATACAGAGCGACAAACGATCATCTTTATGTAGAATTTTGAATAAAATTTAATATACATTTATATTTATGCATATAAACTGCAAACCGAATTTCATTTATCTAGTACCGCACGTTTTTCAGTTGTTTCAGCGAACATAAGAAAATCCTAGTAACAGTCCTTCTTTAGGCGTATTTCTTTAAAATATTTAACAGAAATTCATTGTTTGCACTAGATTTTAACTGTACATACGTTTTTTGTTAAATTTATTATTCCTCTTTCATCTTTAAAATTCTCAAGTTTGGTGGTTTCTTATAAAAAAAATCTTTAATTTTCTATTTTCAAGGCTAACATCTGACAGTTTAAGAAAAAATATTTAAAAAATATTTGATAAAGACAAGACTGTAGCATCAGTCCGAGCTTTTCTTTCCTTTTGGATTGTTCATGAATTAATTTTGATTCCGAGAATAGAAACTCATCGAATGTTACTTTAAAACAGCACATCTAGAATTCTAGAAAGCAAATTTAAATAAGACAATGACTAATAGTTTGGATCCTGAAATATCATTTTATTACAATTATTATTCTAATTTTAAAAATGATCTATAATTTTAAATCGAATATCTATAAAATAAATAAGCCTTACTCATTTTTATTGATATTAATTTTGTAAATTGTATACTTTTGCTTCCAAAAACATCATATATTATATTATTTCGTCACTTACCTGAGGCTATAACTATTGGAACTGGTTTCAAAATGCAATTTGGTTTTTCTGATGACCACTGCCTGTTGCTCTGGCAAGTCAGTATTGGATTTCCTGTCATAGTATATCCATCATTGCATTCGTAAGACACAGTCGAACCTAAAAGGAATGTTTGACTGCGCGTGAAACGGCGGCCATTTTCGATATTTCCAGGATCTTCGCATAAACTTATGACTGAAAATAAGGAAATAAATTTTAGCGTTTGAATAAACAAAATTATATTAGAAATTATAAATAATTTTTAATATTAGACAATCATATATATACAGAATAGTTGGTAAAATACTTCCAACATTTAAAATTCAATACGGCTTCTCGATAGCCAGGGAAGTAAAGTGTACCTACAGTAAAATGACTATGCTGAATTTAATGAGACAGGTTTGGAGTTTTTGGATTTTATTGGCACAAGAGCCATGGTGTTTGACTATGCTGCGGCAAACTGTATTTATTTTAGGATTAAAATATATAATTTCAGCTATAAATGCTATGTAGAAGCATTTTAAAAATCATGAAGAATATTTAAATATGGAGATTGAAAACCTATTCATTTCAAAAAAGCAAAAAGATTAGCATGTGGTGTTTCATCAAGCAAATCAGAAAAATTGTTGTTAAAATGGTATAAGTGTTGATTACTAAAGGTTTTTACACTGAGAATATGGTAAACAGTCATGATACAATTGCATTGAGTGCAAATTGGTTCCTCTTCTCCAAAAAGTAGATGTCGATGGGTGAATCTAGTATGACCTATGCGCAAACGGGTTAAGATTGTATCCGCTTTTCTATTTGGAAGACATGACCAAAGTTCAACATGAGGTTTAACGCTATAAAGTTTGTTTTCTCGTGTGAACAGATCTCACTGTATCTGCCATTTTGAGAGATAGAGTAGTTATATGTTTTTTCAAATCACTTACAGGGATATTGATATTTGCTGTAGTAGTAGATGATTTGGCGGCATTGTCCGCTTTCTCGTTGCCCACAATACCTACATGAGAAGGCACCCAACAGAGGAAAATTTTTAATCCACTAGAGGAAAGTCTGTTGAAAAGGTTTAAAATCTTAACGTGACAGGATACAAAGCCTCTAGCGGGAGAATAGGAAAGTTGAAAAGTAATTCAATAAATAAAGAAGATCGACTAAAAAGTCAAGTTAGAAAAATGTACGCTATACCATTCTAAAAATATAGGGAAAAGGTTTCAGGGAGTAATTTGTACAATTGGCTGAGGTATTTGCTATTACAATTTTGAAATTCCCGTGATACGTTTACCCTAAATTGTAAAAAATATGATAAATTCTATACCGCCAAAGTTCCCCATTTTTCAGTTTTTTTTCTTTAATTATCGTTTATTTTCTTTGTTAGTTACATTTCGTTTCGCCTTTGTTTGAAAAACTGTATGATAATACAAGAGATACGTTTTCAATTTGAGACAAACACTTTTTCAAGTCTTAATTTTAATTGCGAATATCTCCGAAAATTTTACAAATAAATCCATGAAAATCCTCCTGTGTTGTTATTGTGGTATAGTAAACACATTTCTCAGACAATTTTTTTGCCGATATTCTTCATTTTTTTGTAATTTTCTTATTTTGCTGCTAAGTACAGTCACCTGTTTGAGAGAGTGCAGATGGGGAGAAAGACAGCTATTTATTACCCCGAAAGGAATGTTAGTTTGACGGTTCGGTCAATGTAAGGGTTGGACAATACTTATTCAGCAGTCGACCACAACAAATCCTGTCGATACTGCTATGCTCAGTGCTGGCGGGGTGGTCGGCTGTATGTAAGAAGAAGGTACAGTCACCTAACTCAAAAACTTTTAGTATAGTCACTTTACTGTAAGAGCACGTTATTTCCTTGCTTATACCAGAAGCTATTTCGAATTTAAAACGCTTAAAAGGATTTTACTGATCACTCTGTAATTCTATTTTATATTTACAAACCTTAATAAAAAGTTCGAGCAAAAGAAGTGCATTAGATGCTTTATATAAAGGATCGATTCACCTTTCAGTTTCAGCATTTATAACGGAAGATTTACAAGTTCTCAGAAAATCTTGAAATTATTTGAATAGTAATATACTTCCATTTTATTCATGTAGTTTTAATTTTCTGACAGAAAAAAATAGAAAATAAGATTATAGAGTTAAAAAAATACTTTTAAGCAGAATTACTCATTTAGGAGAATAAATAGAATACGGGCATTTATATGAAAACAGAATTCGCTAGCAATAGTACAATTCATTTACCTTGCACACAAGGTGGTAATTGGGGTGTCCATAGACCATCCACACTACAGACATAGTGTTGAACATCGATATAAGATTCAGGTGTGCCGGGAGCGTGGCAACTGATGTCACAAAACGTGCCTTTATTATTGTGGTTGCAGTGCCAGGAGCTTGGAAGGGAATTTTTCGAAAATGCGCACATCGCAAGACCTATACAGAATAAAAGAATAATTGAAATCATTATGTTTGTTTAGTGTTCATGAGCGTATATTAACTATTCGAATTTACTACTTTTTGTCCCCTAAAGAAGCTACACTAAAATCCAGCTTCTTTAGGCGACAATGGATTTGTTGATTGGCTCCCCTACTCTTTTTATTTAGACATTACCTGCAATATTTATTGAAAACACTAGCTATTACCAGCGTTCCGCAGCTGTTCGTGCGGAAATTTTGAAGTGTATGTACGAAAAACTATCAAATAAAAACAAATAAAAAATTAAACCTAACCAAAACACGATACATTTAAAAGTACAAGCATATACGAAAAATATATAACATAAATACAATGTAATTTTAAAAAATCCACAACTAACGTAAAAACAAATATATTTACATTGTATACTCAAAATAAAACAAAACAGCAAATCAAGTCCGGTCAAATCCATTTTATTTATTGATCGAGATTGAGATAGCTACCACAGTATTATACACATAATTTTTAAACTTTTAATTTAAATAAAAACACATTTGTCAATAATCACGTTCGAACTTTCAACGCTAGTTGGAATAAGGCACATGTCTAACTTTCCTACGCCAGTTGGGGTAACGCAATGCAGATTAGAAATTTTTTAATTTTTTATTCTGTTTTCTTTTCATTTAAAAGTAATTCAGAATGAATCCGAAAGATCGATTCATTAACAACATTTGATTTTAAATACATCAAACACGAAGAAAATAAATATAATCGTTTGAAATAATCAGCCGTAATTCTCCTAAGCATAACCTCAACTCTGTTGGGGGACAAAAAACCTTGAGTCTTACTTATATTTGGCGAGATTTGGCCTCAGCTTTTTGGCGCGAAAGTTAGTTTTTAATGAATAAAAAAATAACCACACAATGAACTGAAATAAAAGTGAACTAAACTTAATTAAAACCATTCAAAAAATCCCCATTGAGGTAGTTGTAGTCCAAGAAAGCTCAAAGATGCAACGATATCAATATACCTAAGCAGTCAAGCTTGGTTAATCATTGATGGTTAAAAACTTCAGAGTACTTCAGCTTTGTTAAATAATAAGTGTTAGTAGTTTCCATTTATAAAGTGCATGCAATAGAAAGTTAGCAGCAATTTTTGAATTCTCTGTTTTTTTAGTAAATCCGACTTGATATTTAAATTGCTCGTTTTAAATAATATATTGCGAAAAGAATATTGTTTATTTTCATCTTTTAAAACTAATTCATCTATACCCATAATCTGAGTTTCTTACTATTATCTGAAATATAATGCTATAATAATAACCTAATACCTTGAATATATTAGTCGCGTCTCTATTCAGCTAAATATCGATGTTTATTTTATAAACTTCATTAAGAAGAAAATTCATCAAATAGAAATTTGCATATTAAGTAATAGTAATGGAAAAGGCAGATAAATGTTTGTTCCCATTTATAGATTTTAACAGTTACATTGGTGTGAAAAAGACTGTAATCATATTTTTTAAACAAAAATTTATGTGCTTGTTTTAAAACAAATTATATGTATTATTTTGCATAAATTGGAATCCTTTAGTATTAATCTAAATATTGTGATCATTGCTTCTTCCGAAGGCGTGCGTTTTACAATCTTTTTATTTGCATTCATACCACTCTCTGTATTGTTTTTAATGCTTTTCAGAAAGATATTTGGGAATCGTTATGCCTTCATCATCTTAAATTAAATCAGACGCCCTTTTCCTTCTGTAGTAAAGCAGCACATACGATTCAACAGTAGTCTATTTTGTGGATTAGTTGCAACTTCGACTAAGGGAATTAGCAAAGTGTTGAAAAGATAGAAATTGTTGGAAAATCATGAGAAATTAGCATGTAAATATCAATCAAATTGAAGGTTCTGTAGAAAATTTCATTAGATAGTAAAATGCATTGAATACATATATACGTATTCAAATCCTGCTCATTAACTTTCAGATAATACGACGCAAAGAACATAAACGGCAATAAAAGTAAAAAATCTTTCTACAAACGTAAGATATTTCTGTCAGTTAAATTTGTAATTCTGTACATAATCTGTAAAATTAAAATTCGCAAACATGCATAAGGATTTAATTACCAAATTGGCAAATTTCTCCTCTGTATTGATTCGTACAGGAGCAGAAATTAGGAGCTGTGCATCTACCTCCATTTTGACAAGGTGGAATACATTCCGCTGTGAAAGAAAATTTGGAATTTGACTTTGAAGTAGTTTTTTTAAACTCTCATCTACATGTACATTTATAAAACAAAAGCATCATAGTAACTTTTTGACATCCAAGTTGATTCAAAATTACACTTCTCACTTAAAGCAAAACAGCAAAACTTCATTCACATAAGAAATCAGATGCAAAAATGTAATATAGACGCAAAATACATAATTGTTGTGAAGAAACATTCTTCCATGAATTGTGGATCTTCTTCATGACATCAAATTTATGCATGATTTTTAAAATGCCAATTTAAAATTAGTACAATGGGAACACATGAAATTAAAAAAAAAAATGTATTGATGTTATAAAGTAAGAAAAAAAAGTTTGAATAAATTAGCTTGAGTCACTACAGTACTTGAACATTTTTATGGTTCGAAGTTTACTAAGAAATTTCAGATTATGAGAAGATCGCCAAGCTCTAACAAAAATAGAATGCCGAGATTTCGCCAAGATTCTGGATTTACTTGGGGATTTTAAGATTACGCCGAGATAATGGATTTATTAGTCAATTTTCAGATTATGTCAAATCCATTAAATATAAGATGCGAAGATTGAACCAAATTGTATATTGATCGTTAGCATTTATTTATTTATTTTTGGCGATTTATCAAAGTAGCCGTAAAAATAAGCAATATCTTCTTTAATTCTAATACAGAATGATATAAATAAATATGGAATTATGTAATTGAAGAATGATAAAAAAGGACAAAAAACACCATAGATGACATATACAAATACAGACCAATGAAATAATAAATTCATGAATATTTATTCCAATGTAATTATCAGGCGAAATTATGTAAAATAACATGCATCACGTTGGTGAATCACGAGGCAAGATGGTTATCGATAAGAATTGGAGGAAAACTGAGAAATGAAGGATAATTATATTGTGAAGCCCATCAGGCAGATTGTCAGAACTGTAATATGTCCATTTATCGAAAGGGGAAATATTGAAATGTTTTTCAGATATAAAAATGGCACCCGTTCCGTGCAGAACTAATAGCTGTTGAGGAGGCTTTGAAATTTTGCATAACTGAGAATGTTTGCATTGATATTTGGATTCCTAGTGACAGCCGTAACTCCATTCCGTACTTATCTGTATGGTGGAGGCATAGGGACTGCGCGACTAAGAACATCGTCCAGATTTTGAATCGCTGATTTCCAATGTTAAGATCAACTTTCAGTGGGTGTTGTCGCATTTGAATGTGTACGGGAATGAAATTGCTGATGGTCTGGCCCGTGAGGGCAGCCATAAGGATACTGCTGACGGTGGTTGTCTTACTTTTTCATAAATCACCATCCGGATCCGCCAAGATATCTTTTCTCCTTTGAGGAGGGCCCCAGTACATGAATGGTATGCAGAAAGTCGCCCTGGAGCTGTTTCAGTTGGGGTTGGCAACAAGCACTATCAGACAACTCTCGCTATATTTTGAAGTGGACGCACTCTTGTACAACGTCATGTGAATGGCCACAAATGTTATCACATATATCAAAATGCAATGCGACTCAAGATGCTCCTGTCCACAGTTTGGTCTGCATCAGTTTCAATAAAGGCCACCTGCTCTCTACTTTTGAGGCAGTGTTACATTGTTCGAAGACGTTTGTGTTTTGATATCATTGTCAGCCAGATGAGATAAGCCACAAGGGAAATGGCACCGACAATCCTGTCTTTGAAATTAACTGTAGATCGGATACCTTGAATCAAGTGCGCAGTAAATGGCTTTTCATACGCCGAAAAAAGCTGTATATTTTTTAGCTGTAGTGGAACATTTCAATAAGTAACCAATGCCGTTTCCACCAATTCCACCTCTAACAATACACAAGAAGCTGTAATAAATTCTGCCTCAAGACTTAGAGTAAATATCTCGTTTCTACGAAGAAGCCTTTGTCTACAGTGGAATAAGAAACAACGTGATTGGGTAGTTGGTAATTGGAAGAAGGAGATTTCTTTAAAGAAGTCATACAGCATACTGTTTATATGGACTTCGGGGGACAATGGGAAATGGCATCGGCGAATTCTTTGAAGTCATGAGTCCATCTAATTTAAAATCCAGCACAATTTAAGCACATCCAGCACTATTTAAAATTCTGGTGGCAATACTAGCAGTGAATGTCGTACTGGTTTGATATCCAATGATGGATTTCCAACTAAGCAAATTGTACAGCTTCTTAGGGTTGCTGAATTGTAGCAAACATTTAGTGTGCCAATTAAAAATATAATTAGTCTAATTGCCAAATAAATTAGTTACAAATGCATATTCCACAATTGCAAAAGATTAGATACTTTATTGTGCATAATTGATCACTTCAAAACTTCATTATATTCACTTTATTATTACATTTACACTATTAATTGTCTACCTAATTAATTTTGCATGCAAGTATGGATAGCATGGATTCATGAAATGTAATAAATATATAAAAACAAATATTTTCTGAAACATATGGAATTAAAAAATAAATTATACTATCGACTAAATTAAAAATGCACTGTAAAGTGAAACTAAATTAATCGTTTGATTAAAAGAAAAAATTCCATGATGTGATCTACCTAAATCCGCCAGTGTTAGTCCTTTTTGTTTTTGGAAGAGGAATAAATAACCAACAAATAAATAATAGGAATAAATAATTACATTGAAAGAAAAGGAATAAATAATTATATTGAAAGAAAAAGAATAAATAATCATCTTGAAAGAAAAAAACCCACCCTTCAATGTTGCATTTTTATCCCGCATGTTACAGTCTTTAAATGTTGATAAAGCCATTTATCTCACATAACTCCTCTATACAGTGATTTATTTAATAAAAATTTGAGTTCCAACAACTACTGTGACTCTTGTGAATTCTATATGCGATACTTGAAAGTAGTCCTGCAATTTTGAAAAGACTCATTCTACGGCAGTCTCTTGTATCAGTTTCAGAAACCTTTAACCTCTTGCGCTATCAGTAAATTAGCAGAAATTTGTGCCCATCGCATCTAAAGAAATTCCAAAAAGCTTTTACTAGGAATAATTTCTGTTAAAGCTTCGATCAGATTGCATTTAAAAAATGTATATAGTTGCTCTGTATAATAAAGTATAAATAAAAGATTATAAAATTTTTGAAATTCTTTATTAAAAGCTTCTACAATTAACATTCTTTGGACTTAAAGCACATTCTAGTATCTTGTGAATCTAAGCTTTTCCACTACATGTGCTACTATTTCTGGCTAAAGGATGTATAATAATCTGTGAATATTTCTGATTCATTGGTCTGTATATGTATGCGTTTACTTATATAGGGTGTTCTCTCTAATATTGGACTCTAATATTAATATATTCTCTCTAATTTATAAGCTATCAGAAATAAAATTATTCTGGCAAAGGAAAAATACTTCAAACTATATATAAAAGAATTATATTTTCTGTCATTGCAATATACTGTTAAAAATGTACATATTACGAAAGTTAACACTACTTAATCTGTTGGTTTTTAAAATGTTCAGTGACAAACACTTGCCGAAACTAATTTAGACGATTTCGCGTTATTTCAAAGGGAGTCTCAAGGAAGAGAATCCAATTAATTAGCTTTGTTTCCTTAAGGAATCCATTGACTGTTCTAAAATAATGGAATATAATTTTCTACTTCATTTAAACCCTCTTTTCGATACACAAATGTTTTAACTGCACAACTGAATAAATACATTATGTTTTCAAGATATTTCTTAATAGAATTTTAGATTTTTTTCTTAATTTCTTAACAAAATTTGTTTTAGGTGGAATATTTATTAACCTTCTAATATCAATCATAAATCATTTGGAATTTGTTCTTACTTTTCAAGCGTCTCTCCTCAGTTAGACTTCGCTGAGAGTCTTGCCAATGCATATCTAAATTATAATGGGCCACAGTCAATGTAAAAATATGATTAATTAATTTTTCAGAGAATTTGAGAAATATTTCGATAAGGAAAAAGAAACAAATGTTATACAAACATTATACTAATAGTACAAAGGATATCATTGTTAAATTCCAAGTAATAGCAATTATCATTAAACATTTTCTTCAGAATTTCAGTTAATAAATGCGAAAATGGTCAGAAGGGGCATTTATTATCATGTTTTGAACTTTCAACAGTTACAATAGAGATTCTTAGAATGAAGTTAGTTTTTAAAAAAGTGTTACATAAATTGCGTGTTTTAGGACTCTCATTATTCTTAGAACTATTTCCAATAGATCAAACATCAAAGTATTTATTTAAATACTCTCAAGCATAAAGTTTCCAAAATAAAAAATATTCGTTCTCCATGTCTTTAAAACAATGATTCAGTAAATCTACAAAAATTTATTCTCAGAATATTTAGTTTACCTCATGAGTATTGTGATAAAAGAGGAATATCTATGAACTTACGAAATAGTTTTCTGGCGACATAAATTAACGAAAATTTCTTGCTGCATAACAAATATTCAAATTTTTTGTGAGTTATTTAAAAAAAATAACTCTGATTTTTTGTTTAATTCGAATGATATTTCTGATTTGTATTCTTATAGAAATGGTATTTATTTTATTTGATGCTTTTTACTGAATAACTGTGCGTGTAATTTTGAACCAGTTGGATTCTCAAATCTTGAAAATACATACAGAAGAAATGAGTAATATATTAAAAGAGATAATAACAAAAGCATGCATCAATAGTTTTTGATTGATGGCTTTCATATGTTTAACTATGAAAAATTATGCATATTCAGTAGTTTGTAATAGAATTTAGCATGCTAAATGATCAAAAAATATTCAGAATTCTTGTTCATTTTTTAAAAAATTATTTTGCATGATGCAAATTTGAGAAAAATAAAAATACCATTTTAGTATGACAAGATGGTAGCATATTTTCAATTAATTAAAAACTTCTTCCAAATCTTTACTATTCATATAAATAGTTAAATATACAAAATTCGAAAAATCGCAATCTTTCCCTCACTCTTAAATCTTCAAATATTCTCTTTTAAATTATTTTTCAAAAGTATGTGAAATATGATGTGAAAAATATATGATATAATCGACTAATAAGAACAAGTTTCTTACAGTTGAAATACATACAGCGGATGTGTATAGATCATAGTTATAAGCATTCAAAATTTCTTATCATGGGGAAAGTCAAGTTGTTTCCTCTATTACGATTAAATGTCAACTCATAGCTCTTTCTTAGTTTCAAAGTAAATTTCAAAATAGCACAATTTGGCACTTCCACAGTTAGCTTAGTGCTCTGATCTGACACTCATTTTCTCGGATAGGGAATTTGCCTACAGAATCTTCAAGATCCGAAAAAATACTTTGATGAAAGTGGCTGAAAGAGCCTTGCAATCATTTGCATTTGTATTTACTTATGATCGTTATAAAAAAATTGAGTAGTTGCTCTGGTATTTATATGGGAGACATTCAAATCAATAGATTATATCTATGGTCATTATTCCTTAATAAAATAAATCAGAGGATTTTTTTTAAACGTTGTAGCATACTAAGTATTAAGAAATAAGTACCGGGGGCATTGGGGAGCGCGTCTTCCCCTTGACCTGGGTATCCTGAGTCCCAGTTAGTGCATGGTTGTTCTTGTGTTCTATCTGTGATTATGGGTGAATGTGCCCTCCCGTAAAAAGGGGTTGTGCAAGCGAATGAATGATGCGTGAGTGGCAAAGTTGGCGCACTAAAACAAGAAAGGCTCTTTATCAGCTTAAATCGCTGTCTTTGTAACAGCGAGCTTGTTCATGGCAAGAACAATAAGAAACAACAACAGAAATAAGTCAATAATGATGATAAATTTTATGTTTTTTTAGGCATTTTAAAAGTGTAACATTTACTTACGTGTGCAAGCAGGAAAAGATCCAGTTGGTTTCCAATATCCTTCAGAAGAACGACAAGAGTATGTTTGTTCTTTTCTTCCGTCGATAAATCTGAAACCATTATAGCAAGTGCCTGTGCAAACACTGGAAATAAAAAATAAAAAATAAACTGGTTTTTTTAAAAAAATGTTGACATTTCTGAATATTTGCCTTTGATTTACTTAACTATCTCCCCATTTTATATGCATATGTTTTTATTTGTTCAATTACAGATTCATGCTTTTAAATTTCTTTTAAGATGTAAACAATGTGCGAAAAGATAATCGTCCACAAATTCTGAGTTCACAAATCGCTCTTCTTAAATGTTTCTTAGGAAAAAAGCTTTAATGGAGTTAGAGGTAATTTTCATTTGTACAAATAAAAAGGTGAGAGGCAAGATGAATGAAATTTGATTTATAATTTTCCAACCAAAATTGTAAATTTATGTCAAATTTTCGATAACATCAAAAATTTCAAAGAATGTGTCTATATGGGGCTCCCTCAATGTAAAAGAGCTGGATATTTCAAAAAATCAATGAGAAAAGTGAATGCAACTTTACATATAGCTTTATAGCGAGATATTAGATCTATAGGGTTTTTTTTGTATCATTTGTTACAATCTATCTGTCTGTCTGAAAATCTATTTAAATTTGAATACATAAAGCAAAAAAGATACTAGGCTATTTTAATATATTAAATGCAAATGATTAAGCTAAAAAGATGTACAATGCTTGCACCCTTCACTATTCCAACAAATTCAATATTCAATATAATACAAGGTATATTTATGACATATACGGGAAATTCGGGGACATAATCCTGTCGCTAGTTTTCCATGCATCATGTTCGTGACGTTTTTTAGAAATGCATACAATGCATTTTTAATACAAAATTCTTGAAAATGTTACCTCATGCTTCAATGGTCCATCGTCCGAGGACTTGGATTTTGTCGCCAAATTTGGTGTTAAGCAGGTTAAAGAAAATTCTCCGAATTTTAAGCATTGTTGAAATTATACACTTTCTTATATTAGCCTTTTATGTAATCGTCATTAATATCTTTTTTTTTTCTTATTTCACATATTGATATAATTTTTTTATTATTTAAATTTTTATACTGGTTTTTATATTAACTCGAAATGAAGAATTACAAGTAATTCTGACTTACATTTCTCGTGGTGACCAGATACAAGAAACTTTCCCAGGTCTTGGAGGTTGAATGGATGCACAGTTATCAGGAACTGGAGAAAATAAACTTTTAGAAATTAAGAAAAATAAGCTATTTTCATTCATGTTTTTGATTCTCTTAAAATTTGAAACAGATAATTTACGCAATATTTGTAAATGCTATGTTTTAAAAGATGCATGCATAAGTCAAATGGGAGAAAAAATAAATCATATCGAAAAATAAAAAAGTCTCTTTGGAACTATCCAATAGCCATTATTTAAGCAAGGAGATTTGCTCTAGAGAAAATTGAAATTATTATGGAAACAGCTATTTTTCATCAAATGTATTTTCAATTTTTTATTTCCAAGTATTCATGGAAATGCTCTTCAAATTTCATCATGGAAAAAGCTATTGAAAAATTAACATAATCACAATTCTAGTGATTATAGAAAGCAATTTTCAAAGATTGTATCTCTGATTGAAAACGTGAAAATCAGGAAACATTTTTGTTTCTTATTCAGAAATACGTTCTACTTTGGCATAATAAATATCGTATTACTCAATAAATAATGATTTTGACATAATAAAAAGTGGATAAAATATTTATTGTTTTCAACAAATATTTTATACGCATTGTAAAGCTCAAATATAATTAACCGTTAAAAAATAATCTAATGATATTTTTCACCAACTTATCTTATACGTGTAAATATTTTGTTTGAACTCTATGGGAAACTTATTTTAAACAGTATTTATTAAATATAAATAATAACTCCGCTCCTTTTTTAAAAAGTTTTCAGAAAGTAAAAATACATATTGAATTCTGTTGTCTTGTTTTACAAATTTTTTTAACTTTGGTGTCTTAGGAATTATTGTAATGGGGCTTTGAGGCAATATTTTGAATTTTATTTGCCTGAAGAATAACCACGAGCAAAATTGTATCTTTTACAACATAAGGAATTTTAGAATTTACTTCTTAGAAAGCCTAATTATTCAAGGAAAAAATCCGCTCCCCCCACAAAAAAATCAAATATGCAAAACGAAACAAATTTTAACATGCCTTATGTAAATTTTAGAAAACAAATGACTTTCTAGGCGCCTTCTTAACAAATTTAGTTATCGGGGCATTAAAAAGATAGTCCCAAAAATAAATATATTTCTTTAGAATGTTTTTTTTTTCTCTCCGTCAATATTTTTCTTTCATTACTGATAATTTTGTTTGAAGAATAAACTTTGTGTTGGGATATTAAAGTGACGTTATAGTGTTTATTATCTGAAAAACTCTAGAGTGCATACTATTGATGTGATGTATACATTTAATTGACTAACGAATTTTTGCGCAGGTAAAACTAATGATAAATGACAATAAAGGAACTATCAGTTATTTTAGAATTTTTTACTCTTTGTAAACTTACACTTTTTTCCTTGTAAATCTGCGCTGTTTTATTTTGAACTTGACAATGTTCTCAGTTTCAACTATTTCATCAGTAAAATCTGATGTTTACAGGTTCCACAAATTCACATATAAATAAATCTGTTGTATGAAACTACTTATATGTAATCAAAATTACTTAAAATAATTGATTTTTTTAAATATTTAAGTCGTGAAAATTTTTGAAACAATATATTGCTTTCGGAAACTCAAAGATACGTAGCTTCATAACATCAGCATATAAAAAAATGGAAGAAAAATCTGTTGCAAAATTCCATTGAGAGCAACATTTACATGAAACAAAATCATGCAAAAGTCTAAACGATTACATAAAAATCCACCGAAGAAGAAATGAATCTTACCCTGAATCTGCCTCTTTCGTACTTTTTTCTTTCCGATCTTTGAATCATTCTTCATGGCACACATCTTGTACCAACCAAAATCATTCTTTAAGGGGTCTTCGAAAATGCATGAGCAAGCTTCCTGTTCCACATTAGAGTGGCATCTTTGTTAATAGAAAAATATAAAAATGTTGAAAATGAGAAAATATAATTTAAGATGATTGCAGAAATGTTAACAACGTAAATATCTACTAAAAATAAAGGAGAATGTGTGCAAGCTTAAATCCTTCAGTTAAAAAAAATATCAACTGAATGGCAATTAAAAAATAAACGTGAGATTTACCGAAGAAATTTTTCATCATGCTTGATTTTTATTATGATTTAAATTGCAATTATGGAATATAATATAGCTAATTATGAAATACATATTTAAACTAATGTTAACGTATCTGTACTAATAATAAGGTCGAATGTGCACGTGTACCTGTGCTTGTTGACGATAAACGGATTTACCATTTGAATTAGAGATACTAAATTTGATCAGATAATTTTGGAAAGTGAGATTGTGTAGTTAGAATTTGTTTTCAAATTTCAAAGAGGAATTTTAATTAATTAAACATGAAGATGGTGTCCTTTCTACTATTATACTTGGAAATGTTACGGCACTGAATTAATTTAGCCTCATATTAAATTTTTAAAATGTATTTTTAGTGATACTAAGTTAGTATTGAATAAATTTTAAAAATATTTTCACTTATTCTTTTGCATACATTAAAAGCTCTTTATTCGCGGGGTATATGTTCCATAAATATGCAGCGAATACAGAAACCGTGAATACGGAATGGTAATTTATATGGGATTATAGGGGTTACGTTCCTAGGTGACAAAAATATAAAAAAAACAAATACATAATAAATTATTATTTCCTGTCTATTCATTTTTCCGGTGAATTATTGTATTCAAGTCCGAGTCGTCCATTCTGTATTCGTAAAATTTGCTCAGTCTTTAATCGTTACATTAAAATGGTTAAAATAGTCTTTGAGATCTGCCTTCTTTGCGTCAGATTCAAATGAATCTTCGGAACGAGGTGAGTAAATTTTCATTTTTTAATCGTCAGTTCTACCTTATTTCTTAGTCGTTAATTCTACAAATATACTTTATTCATTGAGTAATAAGGTTGCTTTCATTCTGTTTGTTTACATTCTCAAAAACACCGATTCCGGCGAAGGCGGCTTATGTCAAAGTCCTCGGCGATATCATTTAACAACATACTTTAGGCAAAGTTGTAATAAGATCTGTTTTACTTTTTTTATTAGTTCATTTGACGGCATTTACAAAGAATATTGGAATAGATACCTATTGAAATCCTTTTACTATTATGTATGTACTTATTCGATCCCCGAATAAAGAAATTTTTAGTCGCGAATATAGGAATTGGGTCGCATTTTTTAAATCCGCGAATAGTGAAAAAGCGAATGAAGGAAGCGCAAATAAGGAGCTTTTACTGTATTTTAAACTAGAATTTTCATTATCATGATTAAACTCAAACTGCTTTCATTGTTTCAAGAGCTTGATTTTCAACCACTGTTGGAAGTTAAGGAACCAAAACCCAGCTTTAATTGCACAATTTACACGAAGAAGGAAAAAAAAGAGATTTTACAATATCGTGAAAGGTAATACGCAATTAAATGATAGATTATCCAGATAATTACAAGGTATGGTGATGCCATGGGATTTTATTCCAATAAAAATTCATCTTGAATCAAATTACATTTAATTATTGTGTTTATGCTCCCAATAAACAGAAAAAAGAGAATTGGTATAATGCTATTAAACTAATATGTTTTTAATGCTTATTAGAATTTGTTGTATACAGTTTTTTGTGTGAAATATAAAAAATCAGTTTTGTACAAGCGATCCAAATACGATTAAATAAAAATCTTTTCTGGTTAACTAGCTGGTATAACTAGCTAAACTTATCTAGCTCTGGTTAACTAGCTATACGTATAAAGTTTAGACTCTTAAATTATTTTTACAAAAGATTAAAAAACTTAAATGTATGCAAATTTAGTATATAATATGCAATTATGTATGCAAAGCAATTTTGTATTATTCAGTTCTACTTATGTGACACATTAAAAATAAATGCTAAATTAATTATCTAATTGCATAAAAATAATATTGAATTATGCCGATTAAAACTTACGCCTCTAAAATCAGTTGTTATTGCTAATAATTATATTTTTTAAATCAGAAATTGCTTCAGAAATTTTAAGAACCGGCACAATGTCGAGCAACCAACGTAAACAACAATCGATTCTATAAAAAAAATCGGGGACTTCCCATTAATTTTTCTCTATTAAAAATTTTCATTCCTTGTGTTTCATATGCATTAAGTATTTATGTACATATAAAAAAAAAGAAGTCTTAAGCATTTTCGAAAAATTATCTAAAGTTTCCAATGTTTCTATGTCATATTTATAGATTTTTTAAAAAACATATTTAATACTAGAAAAATATAACTAGCTGATTTTTATGACTTTTTCTCTCATATTATGTAAAATATTAGAATTGCTTGAACAAAACCTTGATAACTATATTCATAAAACCAA
The DNA here is from genome assembly GCA_026543055.1 of Argiope trifasciata. Taxonomy (NCBI): domain Eukaryota; kingdom Metazoa; phylum Arthropoda; class Arachnida; order Araneae; family Araneidae; genus Argiope; species Argiope trifasciata. Next base: position 427,935 of record JAPMOQ010025269.1, on the reverse strand, counting down.
AACTAAAGCAATTACATAAAGTCATTCTTTTTTGATACTATCCTGAAAACAGTTGTGAGCTTAATAACTTGAAAATCCTATAATTCAGTTATGCTTCTCCGGATAACAATATCTGGAAAGGAAATAAGAAGTTGTTTCATCCTATGAGAGAAATGAACCGTTTTTATATGACAAACTCCCAAGTTACGCTTGAACAAAATATCCTGGACTTTTAACAAATTTAGAAAAAGAATAGAAAAAGTAAATATTTGATAAGTAAGCAGTGGTGTAGCGACTAGAGGGCAAGGAAAGATGTTTATGTGATTTAATTATTTTTAATTTTTGATTTAATTATTTTATTTGTATCTTTTTTATTCTTTATACTTATTCATATGTATAAATGAATACTGGACATAGTTGGCGCAGTATGCTCCAACTCTTAAGTGTGCTTGGTATGTGAGGGGAGTGCTGTTGAGATTTTGTGTTAACAACTAGATCTGGCGTTGGTGTGTAACTGGTGCAGGTAGGCACCCGCTCGCTCTCCGTTAGCGGCAAAATGTATTATTTGTTCGCTCGTTGTTAGCGGCACTTTCAATATTTCAGGATATATACATATATTATGTGTTTCCTTGTATATCTGTGATTGTCGTCCATGTTTTATATATATTTGTGTGTGAAAATAAACAAGAAAAAGTAAAGAAGAATTTTTCCTTGGATTAAATACACAATACCCAGCGCTACGTAAGCAAAAGAGCATAAATGCCCCTTGCGGCAACCTTGGGAGATGTCATCGGTACAAACATCAATGTGTTTATTCCTTTTTTTTTAATAAAGCCATTTTCAAAATAAACTTAAATTTAATGAAAGACTAGTAACGACTGGATGCGAAAAAAATTATATTATGTACTGGGCACTTGTTATCTTCACTACGTCCCTTAAAGAAGGAAGAAAAAGAATTTAAAATAAATATTATTACTTGATTTATTAAAATTCTCTATTTATTAAATATATGTTATTTAACTATGAAACAATAAAAATGAATATGAAATAGTAAAAATAATAGTATCCTCCATTTTTAACGAGAATATTGCTTTCTTTACCCATTCATTTTTTTATAATTCGAATTTTGGGTGAATCGATTTTCTATAGTGATCCTGACTGCTTTCAGTAGCACACTCCCACAGCTTTACATTACCTCAGAGAGTGTAACATTCCCCATCCCCCTTTTGTGATAAAATATTTCCGCCAGCTGTGTTGCCTTTGTGTTTGCTAGACACCTTGAGATAACCAGATGTTGCAGATGTTCTCCTTTCGGGACCTGTGCATGTATAGCTGAAAGAACACACGTGAAAACTCCTCGTCCAGAAGACAGTGATAGTGCTTTCAGAGACAATGGAACATCCAAACATCTGGATGCCAAATTTCCCTATTGTAAGCGGACCCCATGTTTCAGATTTTTCGGAGCACCTTAATAACCTTTCGACGATAGACTGACGCCAAAGAAATGGTCCTTTTGTTGGACATGATTGGACGGAGGGGGACCAGTAGCCACTGAGGAAGAGGACGCGGAGACTGTCGCTGAGATAAAATACGGAGAGTGTTTTGGAAAAGAGAAGAGAAGGGTTTCTGTGAGACAGCTGGAGTACGCCTACGAGTCCGGGAGATTTGGAGCGCCGCCTGAAATGATGACTGACTGACCAACCGGTAAATTCCCAGTGGTGTTGTGTTTATTATTTAATGGAGAACTGATTTTCAAGAAAAACCCTTCAACTTCGACTTTTGTGGTGTAAGTAGCAACTATTTAATCAAGATAAGAGCGAGTTGCTCTTTGTATATATATAGGGCTGTAAAATAAAGAAGTGTCTAAAAATTCTGAGTATTCTTTGATCTATCGAGATCAAGACATTACAAGAGGTTTTTTTTTGTATTAATTATTTGTTTACAAAAACTTATTTTTAAAAAATATTAGAAAGCAATTGTATTATATATTATGTTTTGGGGATTTTAATAGAATTTCAGGATAAAAATAAAAATGATAATAATCTTTAAATTTTGTTTAGATTTTTAGATAAAATTAAGAATATTATACCAGATTAAATATTACACACCATAGTACAAGTAATCTTGCTTATCGGGCAATTTAAAAATATTCTTTATATTAATTTGTAAAACTAATTTCTGGAATCGACTTTTGAAAGCTTTTTATTTTAGATTGCCACAGACAATGCACATGAACAAGAACCACAGATACCAAAAACCAAACAATAAAATCCATAATAAATTCAAGAAAAGCAAAAAATTCAAACATCATTATAGTAAGGTACTACTATCATCAAATATCTATTCAAACTCTCTCTCGCTCTCTTGAATCCAAGTATGTTTTTGTTCTTTAATTTTTTAGTTAGTTCTTTTTTTAATTTTAACCAGACGCTGTAGTTGTTATAGTATATGTTATTTAAGGAAAGTTTAATTCTTTATTGAATTAGCCAAGGAATAACAAATAAAATGTTTTTAATAATTTATTGTTATTTTATATTTTAATCCAAAATTCACTTTGAAATAAAATGACAATAATTATCTATTAGTTATAAAACTATTTAAACCTGAAAAATTATGAAACGCTGTATTTAATTAATGAAATTATGTAATAGTAAATTAGTTTAAACATACTTACGTGAAATGTACGTTTGTTATCTCCTTGTGCGTACAATTAATACTCTCTATGCGAACCGTACAGGATTCCACTACAAAGGGGAACAATAACAGCATCCAGAGTGAGACTGTAAATGAAATAAAAGATGAATATGAGAAAAAAAATTGCGTGCTTGCTTGTCCCTAGATATTTGTTCTGAATTCACATTGCATCTGTTTTGCCGATCTGTGAATATATGAGGATTAGTAAAAAAGTCCATTCAAAAAAGTAAGAAAGCATATCTTTTTTTGTATAAGCACCATCTATATTTCAATAAAGTATTCAAATTTTGAGAAAATCTGGTTATTCGAATATAAATTTATACGATAACTACAAAACGATGTAAGCTAGATAGATAACATTCGATGCAGTAGATTTAACATGCAATAGTGTCGGCATTTGCATATTGTCTGCCAGTATTTTCAGAAATATTTAAATTCAATAACTTAAATTAATGAAATTTGTTATGGGATTTTGTGACTATAAGTGTGTAGTTTTGTGTCAAATCTTAGTTTCAATCTTTCAAGAATAGTGTGCCAAATTCGATCTTTGAATACTATTAACGACACGCCAGGGATTAATCTCGTCAAGGATTGCACAATAGATCCAGTAAAAATTCTAAATTAATACCACATGCTAATTTTTCGTAATTATTGTGCATCAATGATACTCTGCTAGACGTTCTCTGAAATGATAAATGCATTAGTTTGTATATGAGAAAGTTTTTGGGAAGATCACTCCTCCTGACTTTAAATTCTTGCCGTAGATTCTTGTAATCTTGTCATAGCTCGGCAATGGTAAAGACAAAATTATTCTAAAAGAGTTTGACATTCTTTTGATTCAGTTATTGGAGATCAAGTTCTGTTTGTTCAAATCTTGTGCTGAGTATAAAATGTGTTTGTCTCCTTACCATTCAAAATAACCAGCAAAAGAAATAAAAGTCCAGGTAGTTATTTACAAGGTACATTTACGGCATAAAAATTAACATAGTATTTCTTCTGTCCAAATGTTCTTCCTGAGTAGGAAGCTTGTTTTCATAGGTAATGTATTTACAGGGCAATGTCATTTCGTTTAGAGAAACTTATTTTTTTTTCACTACTTTAAGGGTGAAAGAAAAATGAAGTTGAATTGTGTGTGTGTGTGTGTTTTTTAATGGAAAAAAAATTTTGAAGATAATATAAAATTTTCATATGATAATGTATTTCATTTCTTATGTTTGATATTAAATGCCGATCATGTATTATCATTTTTATCAAAAGGCAATACAAGAATGGCAAATTGGCCCCAAATCATCCAATTTAAAAATAACTTTTGAAGATGTCGGAACATTTTTATCAGTTAAAGATTTAAAAAAACATCACTTTGGTTCGCTCACAACAAAAGAATTATAAAATATTTTAGGGAAAAATCGAAAAGAATTATCATGTCAAGAATATCGATTATTATGAAATCGATTGTTATGGAATCTATCTAGATTTGTCAGATATTTGAAGATTATATAGACAAGAATATCGTTTATTTTGAGATTGTGATTTCGAGTACAAAGGAATTATTTTGTTTTCACTTAGAAGGATGAAATTTTTTTTAAAAAAAGAAAAATGCTAATTAAACATTATGGGCTGCATTTTTTAAATATTTTATATATAAAAAATACGTACCATGAACTTTTAGATAACTTTTATATTTTACTGAAGGAATATGGGGATTTCAACTATTTAGTTATTACAGTAGCTTAGAAATTGGTCTGTTGGAAAATCAGCAATTTCAGATGGAACAAAAAAAGTTTATCTTATTCACTGATTTTTATATTAGACAAGGTAAATTTACATTTCATTTTACGGCTTATTTGGGTACATTGCTATACATTGATATCAACTATTACAGCATTGTATATGCAAATAACGAATTGTTTCATTTCGAAAGTATTTGAAATCATTCACAAACATTGATCCAAGTAACAACAATTATTAGAATGTTAGAAGACACTAAAAAACATTCATAAAAAATAATAGGTTTTAATAGAAATTCTTCAAAATTTTTTAACTTTTTAAAAAAGTCCGGCGATTAGAATAAAAGTAATATATTTATATATTTAAATAATTGTAACAAACAAATTCTGCCTCTTTTCCAAGTACCATTTCGATTTCATACCTTTTTTATAATTTTATTTCATATGAAAAAAAGAAAAAAAAACACCGATATTTAGGCATGTCATTAATAGTCGCATGACCCAATCATTTTGCCATTTTCCAGAAAAATCCCAATCATTGCACATTCTCTGAGGAAAAAAATCACAAAAAATTCTACTCCAACCGTAATCACTATGTTTGCCAATTTTTATTATATGCAAAAGTTCAATTTCTCCAGCTAAATCAGCAATGGTTACTTGTCGTCCATCATCCACCAATTTATAAGAAATCTTAAAAATACTATTCCGATGTGTATTCGCTATGAAATAACCATAGCAGAGTTCCTCATCCGTGACTATAGTATCGATTTGATTAGTTTTTATTTTATTCATATGATGCTCATGACCCCAAGATGTGTCATTAAGGGGCAACTATTCTCAACAACTTCCGTTTTCGAAGAATATAGTGAAACAAAACTTTGGCATAGCTCTCAGTAAAAACAGTTGGAACGATTTTGTGTCTTAATTTCGTTACTACCAAGAGTAGCCAATTAATCAATCATCTTTAGTAAAAATTTAAATGATAATTTATAAACAAATATATACAAATAAAACGATCACCAAATTTATAAAACAAATTGAAAGAAAAAGAAAGTACATAGAATTAATGACATTTAGAAAAAATAATTTTAGTGCATTTATATAGATTTTAAAAAATTATTAATCAGAAACACATCAAATTTGCTTTGTAGAGAATTAAATGCATTTCATCGAAAATTTCATATTATATTATGAATCACAAAAGCGATAACCATAGAGCAGTTATGTCAAACTCAGTACGGATTCAATTTATGCTCAAAATGCAAATTAAGAGTAGGGTACAATTATATGTTAGATATGTTACTGCAATTTCAAATGAGCTATTCGATTTTGTTTTAAAAAAAAGAAAAGAAAAAGAAGAAAAAATTCCAAATTTTATGATTTGAATTCCAAATTCTAAATATCGCAAAACGATATTATTTTAGTCTTGCTTCTTCTATCTTTATTTTATCTCTCAAATTTTCTTTTAATTATATGGCAACGGTAAAGCGCATTTAAAAAACATTTGTGAAAATTTATTAAAATTAGAAAAAAGTATTAACAGAAATAAAATTAATGTATCAAAAATTCTTATTTTTAAAATTTTTAAAATAAAATAAAAATTATTTTTAAATAATAATATATTCCGAAGATATTAGGAGGGGGACATTAGAATTTTGATTACGTTTTAATTAAATATCTCATAAAACTTTTTGATAAGTCATCTCTTAGTGAGCAATTATTAACAAAGAAATAGTTACCTGCCAAATTTGGAAACCAGATCCAATTTTAAATGATCTTTTTCATCAAACGCTTAACTTAATAAGGAGGCAATATGCCAGCCTATAATCATTATCATGTTAAAAAATAATATATGTTTGGAAAAAAATTCAAATATTTTCAATTTTTCATTAAAAAAATAATTGATTGGTTAGATTGGTTTATAAAAAATAATACATCAAATTATCCAAATCTTTAAAATTGTTTTGTAAGACACATACTGCAAAATAATGCCAGGAAGGATAAAGAAACGGTTTTTCTCTTAACCAGCGGGTGACCGAGCTCCGCTCGGAGAAAACAGGTATCGAAGCTAACTCGAAGATTTAAATTTTCAATTGTGATTTATCAAAACAATACATGCCATAAGAAAATTTGTGAAACCATTGGTGAAAAGATAACCGGTTAAAGTGCACCATTGTAAACTATTCTAAACAAAGTTAGAGTTTGGAAAGGGAACTATTCTATACAAAGGTAAAGTAAAGGTAAAGATTGAAGTGTATTGAAGTTCAATATTTTTGACAAATTTATTTAGAAAAACCAAACATATATACATACATAAGAAACATATTATAAACCTATAACAGCATAAACATAAAACTTTATTAGTTCGCCATATTGGCTATAGATGTCAGCACGTTACCGCTTGAAAATTTAAGTAGCCATTATGGCGAACTAATAAAGTTTGAAAATATCCTATCTGTAACTCCGAGCTGCTCGACCGTAGCGCTTCAAAACCGGCGTCAATCGATTCCTCGTGGCCAAAAACCCCAGAAACCCCAAGTTTACCGGAGTTTATTAATTCTGGGGCGATTTTAGACTTGGCAACCATTCCTCATATTATAGTATTAGATACATAAAAATATTTCTAGAAAGTCACAGGCATTCTAAGTAAATGGCGACTACAGCAAAGATTTATTATCCAGTAACATAAGTTCGAATAATTGATTACTTAGAT
>JAPMOQ010025269.1:375241-420812 GCA_026543055.1 Argiope trifasciata | reverse complement strand
TATGCTGCAAAATAATGCCAGAAAGGATAAAGAAACGGTTTTTTTTTTCTCTTAAGACATAAAAATATTTCTAGAAAATCACAGACATTCTAATTAAATGCCGACTACGGCAGAGATTTATTATCCAATAACATAACTTCGAAAGCTCATTAAGCCCGCTTTATATTTCTGTCACAGATCTTATTTTCAAGGCCGAGGAAAAAACAATGCATTTTCGACACATTTGTTGAGATATTCATCAGGAGGTATTTATTTATTCTGTGAGGGAAGTCGGAGCAATCGGGTTTAAGAAGGGAGGTGACCTTTTATCAAACGAGTTTTCGTTGGTTTGTTATGCGGTAATAAAATCTACCTCAACTTGCGTGGGAACAATATGAATGGAATTCGCACTGCTTGTTTTGTTTGTTCGCCTACTTTCTTAAGCTGGCCGTGATCATGAAAGTGCTCGTTGTTTAGTAGTCTCATTGTTTTTTGCTTGCCCTCCTTCCTTAATATGGATCGAATCGATTTTTATCCTTTTCAATGTCTTATGAACTCAAACAAGCCATGTGACATTGAAAACATATGTTAGAACAAAATACAAAGAAAAATATCCAGAGATTTCTAATCCTGATTTCGTACATCAATTCAATATTTAATTATTCGGTTTCGGTAATTTGACATACGCAATACCAATAATACATTACATTATTTTCAGTGATAAAATCTTTACACAAAATAGTTAAATGACTGCTCAAAATTAAATACAAAATGGAGTTAGAATTTTTGAAATATTTTCTTTTTCATATACATTTGGATGAAGTATTATAATCGTCAATAATTCGAACTCGAAATTTTATCATATTGTCAATTTTTAGATTTCCCTGAATCCACAAAACTCTGTTTTTGGTATTATGTACCTAATTTTTTATAATTCATATTCATCATACTTTGAATGTTTTACAAATTATTTGGCAACAAGACTTTTAATCTGCTTTCCAGTGATCTCCTCAGAGTCTTGTCGAAAATATCCTCTCTGAATCTGTCGTATATGGCAACGAATTTTTCTGGGAAACATTCTTCATAAGGTTGGCTAGGAAGGCTGAATGTGCATCAATGGTAGCAAGCATACTTAACCGCCTGGCCTATGCCAACGAATTTTACGTCTATTTGTTTGAATCAGTCAATCAGTATCTACGAACGCAATATGCTACTACGCAACAAAAACGTTTTGAGCTAGACGCTTAAGATTTAGTTCATAGAATAATGACAAAATTTGTAAATTTCTATCAAATTTTGAACTATATATATTCTTACTAAAACTATCTTTATGTCTGTTCGAGTACAAATGAAGCAATAGATCGCAAAGAACAAGATTGATAAAATTTGGTGGTGGTGGGTGATGGGTATAATGCCACTTGGTCATACCAAGCCCGAATGAGCGTAGCTCTTTCGAATTAAGGCAAAAGTGTGCGTCTTTCGTTGTTGACGAGCACCGTTCAGGTGAAAGTACGACTTTGCTCGAACACACACGACACAACCCTTTTAAGCGGGAGGTCGAACTCATTCATCCATCTTCAAGTCAGAATTTAAATCCAAATCAGAGACGACTCACCCCTGATTTAGTATCCTCAGAAGTATAATTTTTCTTAAAATTTGGCACACAAGTATAGCATCTAAAATATAGAGATAATAAAATTTTGAACCAAATTCGTCAAGCGATTTACCATTTGTAGGATTGTACTTTTGCATACATGTAAACACAATAATTCAGAAATGCAATGATTTATGTGAATAAAATGTGGTATGTTATTTTATGACAACATATTTAGTTTTGCATCAACAATAAAAGACTTCGAAAATATATATTCTCGTGATAGATTCAGTAAAAATGTTAGATTCAAATCAAATATTTATATTTCTTAACTTCCCCTTTTAAATTAATAACTTTGATAATATTGGTTGAAGCAAAAATACTATGAGAAACTGAAAAATTATTATTTTAAAGAACTTATTTTCATTTAAACTTTAAACAAAACGGTCTTTAAATACTTTTCGTTCAAAGAAATTAATTATTGTCCTTTTATCAAAAAAAAATAATTAAAAACTTGATTTCATTTATTCAAATAATCAATTTCAAAAGTATATTTATTTATTTAATGTTCGAATGTAGATTCTTTGATCTATTTTCCAACTTCCACTTTTTTGTATGCGGAGTATAGAGAATGTATTTTAATCGTCAAAAAATTCGAACTCGAGATTTTGACGAGTTTTCTGGTTTCAAACTTCCCTGAATACGCAAAATACATTTATGTATCTGTCTGTGAGCGAGAACATTCAAAAGCGCTGTAAGTAAGACGACTGTAATTAGGTATATGGAATAAAGATCAATTTGTAGATTTCTATCAAAATTTGAAAGAAAGCTCATTCATCCAGCGCTTCGAGAACAAATAAACCCGATAATCACAAAACGCAAAGAATAAAATAGATATCGTTTGATACACAGGTTAACGAATACATATTTATCAAATTTTAAACCAAATACATCGAACGGTCTGTGCTTTCCCATGCACGTAAACGCAATAATTTAAATCAGAGGTTCCCAACCTTTTTTGAACTGGCACCCCCTTTTCTAATGAACATTTCAATGTCGCCCCCTCCCCTCCCACTCCAGATAAATAAGAGCGTACATAATGCAAAGTGAAAACAAGAATTAAAAAAAAAAAGATTCCAATAGAATATTGTTGGAATTGAAACGCTACGGAATTTCTTCTTTATTTAAAAAAAGAGGAATAAAAATTTTAGCTTACCTGTCATGAGGATAGGCAGGGATTTTGATGATAAGAATTAATTCATAATAAACCCTTGCTTTCTAAATATATAAATTGACAGTTTCAGTTTAGTTTTTGGTTTAGTTATATTAACGTCCCGTTTGAAAGCAACACGGGGTCTATTTTGGGACGGACCTCGTAATTTTGAACCACGATCAGATGACGAGGACGACACCTGAACTGGCACCCCCCTCTCCACACCACGCCACACCAGCGGGAAGACGTTTGGCCTGACAGATTTAACGTGCAAGAGACCCCCCCTCACACGACGGTTCATCGGTGGAATCGCGTCTCGAAACTGCAACCCTCCAGTTCCGAAGTCGAGACCTTACCACCAGGCCACCGCGGCCCCCATTGACAGTTTCAGAGACCCATCAAAACGCATACTTAATTATATTAAAAAGTATTTTTATTAAAATTTAAATACATCACATTTCTAACTTCACTAAGGAGAAGGCTGAATTTGATGCATTTTAAGGAACTTGTTAATATTAGGCTCGATTTCACTTAAAAACAATCGTAAGTCACCGCGCTCCGTAATATGGAGCCGATTTCTCTTTTTCGTTACCAATGTTGCCTCAGCACTAAATCCACGTTCTGCTAAATATGAAGAGGGGAATGCTATCAGAAGTCTTGAACAATCGACCATAATCCTGAATGCAGTTGCAAAATAGACTTCTGCAGCCAAAACTCTTGATAGCCATTCTTGAATTTAATTTTTAGATCCTCATTTGTCGTCAGTTCTATTAGTTCTTCAAAATGAGGTGATCCTGCTGAGTTGACATGATCCATGAAAAATGATCCAAAACCCAGTCTGGTATGTCCATGCTTAAAATGTCCTGGAATCGCTTCTTGAAGTTATCGTACACTATATTTGGTTAATCCTCTAATCCCTTCGTACCATATCAACGCCCCCTAATTTTCTCTGGGTCTTTTATCACCCCCCATGAAAGCTTCAAATGTCCACAAGGGGGCGTTATCGTCCAAGTTGGGAACCTATGATTTAAATCAACGAAATCCAGTTAATTATCTTGTGACTGCAATTATAGTTTTGTGTCAAATTTTATTGTCAATCAACCGGAAAAAATATATGTACATACATGCGATATACCTAGTAACGGAACTAGATTCATTCCAAAGATTTTTATTTAGTAGCTATCGTTCATTAATCCATGCAAATTATGCACGTTTTTATTCAAGATCCAAAATTTGATGTAGAAGTAAATGACACTTTTTTAAGAAAGTATATGAGAAAATTTCAAGGAGGCTATTGTGCTGCTTTATTTAGATATATCTTCATCGTAGATAGATTAGATATATATATATTAAATTGATGACTGTGACGGAAGTCACATTGGCTGTAAGCTAATAAGCTTGGGTTAATATTGGAAAGTGTTCCTACATATTCCTAATTTTCTTAATTCCTAATACATTTTTCTAAGAATTCAGAAGAAAAGTCGTTGCACCACTCAGTCCATTTGATATAAATTTAAAAAAAATGACTTATGTAGAGACGCATCTACATAACATGGTGCCTCAGGAAACATAATCAGGAATTTTATAATTTACGAATAGATTCTCTCTCTAATCTTAAGCATGAGAAATTTTAACTTCATTGTCAGATTTTTTTCATGCCATATTTATTGAATGGGTAGAAATTATTGTTGTGCATGCATATTTTTAAATATGCGTGCACAATATCTAAATTCAAAAATGAATTAAACAAATCTACTATATCTAATTAAATTCCAGAACAGATATAAACTTCATAAAAGTTCAAGATATTTTTATTCATTAAAGTTTAGTGCCGTATTTATGTGGTGAAAACCCTTTTCCTATACAGTACATTTTTTTTTCCTTCGGTGTATTGTAAAAAAATGATTTTCTGCAGCTATTTATAAAGTTTCATGATATTTTTTATTCCATTTTTTATGAAGTCCCTATCAACCGCACAAAAATAGATTTGATTCTATTTTTATTATTCCAACCCAAAGCATCAAATTTTGCTAAATTTTTAATTAATTAATTTTTTAAATCACTCATAAATGAAAATTTATATCCTACAAGGTATATTTTCACTGAATTTCGTAGCTTTAAATCAAAAGGTTAGGTCTCTACAGCCCAAACATAATAATAACTCTTTATTTTTTTTAAATTAGAGATGGATACTGCGTGGCATTTATGTTTAAGCAATATATTTAAGAGGACATTCGCTGTTTATAAATACTGTAATACTTAAAAATGTAACCGAACTTTAAAAGATCCATCATTTATACATGGCAAAATTTTAATATTTTTCAAATTTTTTAAAATTTAAATTCATTAAACTTTGTATTTTTTACAAATTGTTAGGCAACAAGACTTTTAATCTGCCTACCAGTGATCTCCTCAGTGCCTTGTCCAAAATATCCTCTCTGAATCTGTGGCACATGCCAACGAATTTTTCTGGGAAACATTCTTCATGAGATTGGGTATGAAGGCTGAATATGCATCAATGGTAGCAAGCATACTTAACCGCCTGGCTATCGCATGGACGTTACCGATGAATGAATGGAAGTTGCATCCCATAAGCATTACATACGCAGACAAAACACAAGCCTCTTTCGGCACTGCATTCAAAACATCGCTTTAGTAATGTTTTTAACAAGGGAATGTGTACCAATTGCGATTGGGGCAGTTGTTTTGCGTAATCTTACATTTTAAAAATGGTTGGCTCTCAATCTGAATGAAGCCCTAAGAAATGTAATCACTGCATGCCTAATATTAAAATTCTCGAATACGATATGTTATTAATTCGTAACTGTATATTAAATATTGTGAAATTGAAGCATTATGGTTCGAAAGACAGTAAAGGACAAATGTTTACATATATCTTCTTAAAGTACCGAAATAAAATGCGATGTAAAAAAATCCATTGGCACTTTAAGCTTAAAATGATATTACTTATGTATTCCTTCATTAAAATATGGAGCCACTTTGGCTCCTGTAATAGGGTCAATCAATTTGAAATGATGGTATATTCAATTAAAAAAGAAGCAATTTAATGTATGAAAATATAAATAGAAGTTTCAACATCAAGTTTTCATATGCAAAATTGAAGACACAGTGTATTAAATTAATTAATTAAAATAAAAGCTAGAATTCAAAGGATGGCATTACCCGTCTTAGAAAGATAAGTAAAATAAAGTAACGGTTAATTAGTTATTTTTTAAATGAGAGTAAATGAGCAAAATATATTTGTAAAAAATCTAAATATTATTAAAACATAAACAAGTTGACAATAAATACAATAACTTGATATAAGGCTATTATTTTTCGACACTTATAAATTCTAAAAGTGAATTTTATCCAATCAATAATAATAAAAATCAAATATCAAAGAGTATAGAGAGTATATAATAGAGTTTCAAAGAAATAATATCAAAATATCAAAGAGGATAATATTAAGTAAATCAAAATAAAATATATTGATATTGTAAGTATATAAAAGGACTAATGTATTATCTTATAAATTATTTGACCGAAAGAAATCAACACAATATTAAAGAAGTCATAAATGAGAAAAATCATGCATTGTGCAAAAAGAGTGATTCTAATTGTTTTTTAAATTGCAGTTCTATTTTTAGAGTAAATAATAGCGTAGATAATATTTACTCTAAATAATATAGAGTAGAAATAATATAGAGTAGATTTACTAAATAATATAGAGTAATAAAAAGCGTAGATAATATAAGTTAAATAAGAATCTATAAAAAAGGTTGCACAAAATAAACAGCAAAAAATTATTAATAAACGATCATTGGGATTTGTGGCTGTCCTGTCAAACATACAACCAATATCCTATCTGAATACAAGAAAATAATTCCTCAGATACCACATACAAATTTTATACGTGGTTTACTGTACTGCCTATATTTTCTCAAACGGAATGCAAAAAACTTCTATAATATAAACTGCATTATTTTGTTAAGAAAATGTAAATCAGCAAATAATATACTATTTTGAATCAATAGAATATCAAATTAATAGAGTGTACAGAATGGATGAAATGTATTAAAGTGACTCTTCTAACATAATAAAACTTTAAGTCAGATTGACTTCGTCCTATGTTATGTTATAGCGTTTTAGCTATGATCTACTGAACTGGAGATGGTATGCAGTACACTGGCGTATCTTTAGAGATGTATCTACTTAAAATGGCGCCCAGAGCATATAACAAAACAGCACATCCTTGAATTATATTATTTTATTGAAATTTATAACTGTCCTAAAATTCTTTTAGATTATGTACCTGTTGAAGAGAATTTTATTATTTTAATGAAATTTATATCTGTCCTAGAGTTCTTTTAGATTATGTACCTGTTGAAGAATTGTTTGATTAATTTTGCATGTCAAATATTGCACAGCAATTAAATGATTATTGCTTTAAAAATTCAAAATGAATCAGTATAACATAGTTTTATCCCCTTAAATTCATTTTCGAGCCAAAACACTCATATAATTGGGGTGGTGAGTAGGTTTAGGTTTCTTTTTGGTTGTTGGGATTTTAACTCACAGCGAAATAGATTCGTTCCTGACTCAAAAAGTGGAAAAATGTCCGATGAACAGTTCATTATTTTATGCAGCCATCTTTCAACTCATCAATGTTTTTTTTAAAAAAATCATATCTGAAATTATTAGAAAATCTTATATCTGAAATGATCTGAATCAGAAAATCGGGAAACAAAAGTTGCCCGATTCTCTGATTCAGTTTAATTTTAGAAATTCTTGAGAATTTATCATCTATTTTAAAACACTAATGGTTTTTTCTCTGATCGATACGAGCATAAGAGAATAGAAATTTGATCTTCCGAAATGAAGTCCTATTCCACGTTGAATTCAGTTTCATCAAATACTACATGCGCGATTCATTTATATAATGACGATATAACGACTTTTGATTGTTTATCAAAAAATATTCTCAAACGCTCATGACTCGGATATCAATATCAGACATGACATTTACATACGAAATTCAAATAGTGATTATTATGGAAATTTTAATGAAAAAAATATATTCAATTATTCAAAAATTAAATATGGAGATTAAAGATTGGTTAAAAGTATTTATTTTTCTTAAATGGAATGTTTCATTCCATAATTTTGTGGTCCTTACTAATAGCCCCCAGGGTATCCTATCTGCTGCACCCTAATTATGTTATTGCGTATATGTCTCATTTGTCCCAAGATCTATGAATAACATACCTTAATAAAACGAAGGTGGGTGTCTTCTCTCTCCTAGAAACTATAATATCATAATTTGATTAGAAGAAACAATCCAAATGATTCAACATTATCATTCCATGATTAATAAACAGAATAGAGATGTACAGCTGAACATTTCATTCAACTTACAGCATTTTCTCAATGTAATGTGATTTCAATTTTCTGCTTAAACAATAAGGAGAGCTTAGTTTTAAATTTCGAAATAAAGAACATGATATTGAAATGCATTTACACCTCTTCCATTTGACATTGTGTCCAATTTTGATACAGCTCTAGAATTTTAGTGCAAAATTATATATTGAACTTCATTTACGAAATTTCTTGCTTGCTTGAGATATGAGATATTGCGTTCACACACACACACACACACACACACATATATATTACGCATAAATAAAGAATTCATTATAAATGAAGAATTTTCCACAATATTTACAAAACAAGACATTTAATGAATCTATATGAATATTCAACTCCATTTTTCAATAAAACACATTCTATGTAATTATTTCCAACTTTGAAACGATTCTTAAAACTTCTAATTTAAGATGACATTAAGATTTCTAATTAAAACTTCTAATTTAAGATGACATTTCAGTCTTTTATTTTCCTAGACTAGTAATTACCAAAACTTTTTGATTTGCTGATGTAGAAGTTCGTATTTTTATGTGTTTTATTTTTCCATTAATATGATAGCGGCTTTCGATTTATTCCTAAGTACCCACTTATGCTAATCTAAGGGATGAGATCTCTAGCGATTCCTTTTTCAGAAGCTATATCCACCAGAGTGGAATGAAAACGGTCTTAAATTAATTTTTTTTTAGATTTTAGTTTGATAATAGTGCGGAAAAGTTTCCTTTTAGGTTCAAAAACAATATTTAAAAATGTGGTTGCAATATTACATTGTCTTAAGGTGCCACAAAAAGTTTGAAATCTGTATATTTAGCATGTTAAGCTTTTATCAACTGTGAAATTCGTTTGCCAGAAGCAACGGGAGTAGAAGCTCTTGACCATATTTGTTCTATTATGGGAAATATGTCACATACTTCGCTTACAGAAGGATCCCTGAAGCAGTTTTGAGGTTATACAACATTAGCACTAGATTCGTCAGTAGTGTATTCGACTTCTAGCAAATCAATAAAATAGAACAAAAATAGTTTTTAAACTTAGCTTAATAGTTTTTATCACTTAAATAGAACAAAAATAGTTTCTCAAAAATATTTCTCTCCAATATTTATCTTGTCTTCACTAATTCAGATTGAGCCAATTATAATCACAGCAAAGCAAACAAATCAGTTTCACAATATACGAAGCTAAGGCCAACTCAATTGAGCTCGGCAAAACTAGTGATTAGAAACCAGCACTATCCTTGCCATTGGATACAGACAAATTTCAACTTTACCTCAATAACTATCAAAGTGCCATGACAGTGCTTTTATACTTTCATTCATATGAAAATGCCTAATGAAAGCTTTTTATTTCATAATGGAGGCCCGCAAAATTTCTTAAAAAGTTGCAAAAAGTGTTTTTTTGGAAAAATTTAACGCATTGCAAGATATATTCTAATATTTTTTATAATTATTTATTTATCTTATCTATACCAAAAGGTAAATTTTCCGCGCTATTATATTTTTAAAAAAAAAAGTTGATTATTTCATTAAAATAACTTTAAAATGCAGCAAAAATTTCAATTTTATGAAACTTTAACGTCCTTGCGGCAACTCAAGACCTACTCCAATATTTTTCATATTCAAAATTTATTTCCTTTACACCAAAAAGCAATTTTTACTTGCTATTGCAAATAAAAAATCGAAAATTGATTTTTTTTTACCCTAATGTCCATATACACTGAAGTGACAAAAGTCATGGGATGACTGTTAATATCGTGTCGGTCCTCCTTTTGCCCGGCGAAGTGCAACAACTCGACGTGTCATGAAGTCCACAAGTCGTTGGAAGTCCTGTGCAGGAATACTGAGCCATGCTGTCTGTACAGACGTCCATAATTGTGAAAGTCTGGATGGTGCAGGAGTTTGGGCACGAACGGACCTTTCGATGATGTCTCATAAATGCTCGATGGGATTCATATCGGCAGATCTAGGTGGCCAGATCATGCGCTGGAATTGTCCGGAATGTTCTTCAAACCAATCGCAAACAGTTATGGCCCGGTGACATGGCGCATTGTCATCCATAAAAATCCCATCGTTGTGTGGGTACGTGAAGTCCATGAATGGCTGCAAGTGATCTGCAAGCAGCTGAACATAACCATTTCCAGTCAATGATCGGTTCAGTTGCACCAGAGGACCGAGTCCATGCCATGTAAAAACAGCCCACACCATTATGCAGCCACTACCAGCTTGAACAGTGCCTTGCTGACAGTTTGGGTCCATGGCTTCGTGGGGTCTGCGCCACACTCGAACTCTACCATCAGCTCGTAACAACTGAAATCGTGACTCATCTGACCACGCCACGGTTTTCCACTGGTCCAGGGACCAGTCGATATGCTCACGAGCCCAGGAGAGTCGCCGCAGGCGATGTCGTGCTGTCAGTAAAGGCACTCGAGTCGGTCTTCTGCTGTCATAGCCCAAGGAAGACAAATTTCGCCGCACAGTCCTATCGGACACGTCCCTCGTACGTCCCACATTGATTCCTGCAGTTATTTGACGAAGTGTTGCGTGTCTATTAACATTGAGCATTCTACACAGACGTCGGCGGTCTCGGTCGTTAAGTGCAGGTGGTCGCCCACTGCGCTGTCCATGATGGGATGTGATGCCTGAAATTTCATACTCTCGGCACACTCTTGATACTGTGGATCTCGGAATGTTGAATTCACTAACGATATCCGCAATGGAATGACCCATGCGTCTAGCTCCAACTAACATTCCACGTTCAAAGTCTGTTAATTCTCGTCGTGCCGCCATAAATCACGAAAAACCTGTTCACATGAATAACTTGAACACAAATGAAAGCTCTGGAAAACGAACTGCGCATTTATACTTTTTCGCTGCGATACTACTGCCATCTGTATATTTGCATATTGCTATCCCATGACTTTTGTCACTTCAGTGTAATTATATTGTTTTGGAAAAGTCGGATAGTCAAACTGGTTTTTCAACAAATCTGAGGCTTCAATCAAGTAGTAAATTAAATATCAAGTAGTATACTTTACTTTTAATGCTACTGTGTATTTGGATAAAAATGTGCTACAATTTATATATAATATATATTTATTTATTTCATAAGCGCTCTGACATTATCTTTGGGATTTTCTATTTCAGTTAATTGATGATTATCAAATCTGAGATATTATTAACTGAGTAATAGTTCTTCTGGACAACACATCTTCTAGATATACTTAAAAAGCAAAATTAAATGAAAATACAAATGCATTTTCAGTGCGTTGAACGGCGAATATTCAAGAGCATCTGTTCCATTCTTCCTTTCTTTTTCTTTTCTTTTTTTTAGAAAGCTTAAAGTAATTTTCTTTATAAGTCAATGTTTTATTTATATTCATGTAAATGATTTTATTTACCCTTCATACAGTTTCATAAAAAATGCAGAAAAATGTGTATAAATTAAGAAATTCAATACTTTTGGATTAAGATCATATCTCTTTGATGTTAACAAAGTTAAGAAAATTTGTCTTAGATTTTCATTAAAAGATTTTATAATCTTATAAATGAGTTTTCTATTTTTTGTTTCACTTCTTGCCAAGTATTCTTGGTGATAGCCCTTTACTTTAGTAAACCTAAATTATCCAATGCCTCTTTCTTCTAATCAGTGACTGAAAATGTTTGATGCGCAAAGATCGAGACATCGTGGTTTTCACCTTACTCAAAGTTTTCAATTTTCCTTTAGAGTATAATGTCTTCATTAGGAAATATATAAAAAGTATAGCGAAGATCATTCTTGCTAGTAATGTGAGTGGATAGAAATTCATTAAAATCTTATTATTTCAATCTGCAAATTTCAATAAATTGAAAACAAATATTAAATAATGCTAAACATATTTCATCAAACTTAGAATCAAAGCATCAAATGGATGTTAGCCATGCAATTAGTGGAGGTCCTTCCGAAGCTATTATGTCAAAGTTTAAATATATTCTGGGCATTTAGCAGGAATCTCTTCAGTATACCGATTTTTAAAAAATTAAATAAAATGTTAAAATGGGCTGAAAACTTTAGATAGATACTGTAGAAAGAGATATGCAAATAATAATATTAATTAATTAATAAATTAACTGCTTTAATATATATGATAATCTGTGCAATTTATTTTTATTTCTTTAGTGTTTTGGTAAGACAACAATTACCAAGACAAAAAGGAAAAAAGAAAAATCGGGATCAATATATGGTTAATAAATTCCTTTGTTGGCATACGTAATAAAGCAAATTCCTTAAGGAATATTTATCCTTATACAAAACTTTATTTTTGTTTAATTAGTAATTTGGGAATGTTTTGTTTTTATTATAGGTTGAAACGAAGACTTTTCCAGTTAAAATCTATAATTATTAAAATTGAAGAATGCTCAAACTTGTTTGACCAATAATTACCAATCCTTTTTGAATAGATAGGAATTTCTTAATTTGAAGAACAGGAAGAAGAAAAGGACATGCCTTTTTTCTTTCTTTTTTTAAAATGTGGATATTGAAAAGATCTTCTGTAAAATTAGTACTGTAAAATTAATAAAATACTGTAAATAAACAGTAAAATTAGTACTAGAATTTTTTAGACTGAATTTGCTAACTTATTTTAACCAAGCAAATTATAATAAATGCGAGGTAAATGAAATATCAATGAACTTTTTTTTATATCGGCAGATGATTCTAATAAATTTTAGTTTTTATAGAGATCATAATAAATTTAGTTATTGTTTGGCATCCTTTCATTCGTCATGTATTTATTTATTTAGTCTCAAGTATAATGAATGATCACAAAGTACTTGCACAATTGCGCAGCGAATGGCCATTGAACGGACTAATTTCGATTTGTTAAAAGTAGAGGATTCAAATTCATTCATTAAAATTTGGAATTATATCTTGAACTGGGTCCCCTCATTCCAGAATTTACAATTCTATTCATTCCTAGATAATTTCAAACCTCTCTTCGATGTCAAGAATAGAATTAGTGATTAGATCTAATTCTAAAAGAGCTGTCTGGAGTTCTAAACTCCTTAGCGGAGGCTTAGTGACGAATACTTTGTTTAATATGAAAAAATCTTTTGTAACTATTCAGACGATCAAACTTTTGAATGTTTATTTTAAGTCCTTCAAAGTCTTATTTTAGATAACCGCGTCCTATTTGTCAATGTACTTGCCGTGCTGAGTACGTTTTCTTAGATTTCATTCATGCAACGAATGATATCGTCAAATTTATTGGTTTAGTTTTAGAACGAATATTCATTTCTATAAGGATACCCTATAATAACACTCAAAAATACTCCATCTAATCCAAGTTTAAATTTTTGAACTAGTACTAGTTTGAAACTCTCAAAGAAGCATCGTTTAGAGAAGAAACTTTTCATGAGATCAAATCGAAGAGTTCGAGCTCAATTATCATGAATGTACAGCTTTTTTATTATTATTATAAAAGAGTCAAAACTCCAAATAAGTTACGGAAAGTAGATGGCTGTTGAAGAGAGATGGTAAGACGTAAGAACAGGGTGCGATTTTTTCCAACCACGATAAAATTCTGCCAGCTATCCAAAATCGCAACAAAAGTCCGCCTTATTAGATGTCTATAAGAAATGTTAAAGGGGCATGTTTTAGGATCGCAATAAAAACTGTCCGGATTTCTGGATTCTATTACTAGCCCCCCTCCCCCCCCCCAAAAAAAAAGCAGCGATATTGTACCTTGTTCTGAAATCGACTCAAAGAAAGGAAAATATACAGCGGTGACTAAAATGGACACTTTTGAAAATCGTTATGTTTTCTAACTTTGTATGCTTATAGAAAATATTACATATAGCAAAATTCAAACTTATAAAGAGCATACAAAAAGCAAAATTCAAATGTCAACAAAACAAAAAAGTTATTCTTACTTTAATCTGAACAAGAAATAGAGCGATGAAGGGGATTGTAATTTAACTTACCTGACAAATTACTGTCCTTATTCCGGCAACCAACCAAATATTATTAACTTCTAGAAGAAACTAATATCATGTTTAAATTTGGAACAAGTTATTATCAGACTTTTTTTCTGTTGAAAGAAGTCTGTTTTTATGCAATTAAGTTGTAAGAAATTTTGTTAAATTTTTATGATATAAAGTTGGATTTTTAAAAAATATATCTAATATTTAGTCAAGAAGCAATGGCATCAAATAAAAGAATATATTAGGCACCTAGGAAGATATATTATTGTGTTACATGAATATGGTCTCTTTTAGGCTGAAATTGCAAAACAGGAGTGCTGACATTTATGTCAGTTTCAGAACAATCGGGAGAAGATTATTAAATATTGGATTAAAAGGTAGAATTGAACGAAAAAATCATTTTAATTTACTACAGTGTATAAAAAGATTACAGAGGGCATAAAAACCCATTAATTACACAGATGATCAGGGCCACAAATATATTGTTATTCTGTAGTGATGGCAAAAATAAGTAAGATATAGAATAGGTGAAGAGCTGTATTCTGACTGCATTCAAGCAACAATGTAAAACTCATTTAGTGTTATGATTTAGTTATACATGTCAGAAGACAATATTGGTCTCCTTCATGTTATCGATGGGACATTAAATGCAAGAAAATAGACTGACCCTTTTCTTGAGCCAAAACTTACACCTTCCATAAGTGATTTATTTCCCAACAATACACCATTTATTTTCCATCAGGATTCAACTCCTTGCTACTCAACAAAAATATTTGAAGAGTGGTTTAGTATAAAGGATATTGAACTATTACCATAGACAGAAAATAGTCCTGATCTGAAAATTATTGACTTATGGCACTGTTTGAAAACTCTTGTACATGTGAAGCGTTCATCAAATAAAAGATAATTAATTGAGACTATAATTTTTCTCTGGCATCTTGTAAAAACGAAGAAAGAGCTTAAAACTCTTCTCAGCTCAATGAAACGTCAGATTGAAGTTGTAATAAAAATAAAGGTTCCCCTGTTAATTACTGATAACTCACTGGAGTCATCAGCATCTAATGCATCTTGACACTTATTACCACCCAACATTTTTTGTATTGCAGATATTTGAATTTTGCTTTTTGCATTGGAATCAACATTAAATTTTCTTTAAAACGATATGTAAGAGTTTTGCATTTTGTTACATGTACTATTTTCTATAAGCATACAAAGTTGGAAAACATAAAAATTTACAAAAGTGTCCACAATTTTGGCCACCACTGTACAGAAAGAAAATGTTTTCATTTTGATAAATGGCATTAAAAATTCTCAATTTTATTTCATTTGCACTCAAACTAAATATGATAATAAAGAACTTTTTTTGATTTTAAAATTTTTGTTGTAAACAAACAAAAAAAACCCATATAAAATTTTTTCTTAGTTGAAAAACATCAGAATTTTTTTTAAAAATAACATGAGATACTTATATTTTCATCGCTAAAATATTATTAAAGAAACAAAGCAAGTAAAACTTTGAAATAAACCACCAAAACTGTATAACAAATTTAACACCCTCAAGGAAGATTTTTTTGTCATCACTCTTTGAAATTAATCTTTAGAAATAAAATTAGATCATATATCATTTCTTTACATCGGGAAATACTAGAAAGCCGATATCAAGCAATAACAATAATAAAAAAATTAGCTGAACAGGGTATCAGAATTTTTTAATTAAAAATTAATTTAAATTAGGAAAATGATGACATTTTAAAAATTTAAATCGTATTCTTCTCCACATAAAATATTGTTTCAATATTCCTTTATTTAATATCTTGATTGATTGATTGAATTTTTAAGACTTAAAATTAAAATCTTGCCTTTTTATGCAAAATGGTCAGATTTTAATGCAATGTTCAGATGAAATTCTTAAACAAAAGATTCATATAAAGAGTAGAATGTACTTATTTCAAACTGATTGGACTTCAATAAAAATTCGATTTATTAAAAAATAAATGTGAAGATAAACTAGATCTAAAATTATACAAAGCATGTGATAACAATTATTTTTGAAATAAAAATAATAGTAATTATTTATTTCTAATACTTTAATAAACAATGATTATATCTATTGTGAGAAATTCTTTTATTACACCTTGCTATTCATTGCATTATTAAAGCAAATTAAACAAATATGTTAAAATCAAACTATGCGCATATTTAAAACAAAAAAATATTTAGAAATAAAAGCAGTGGGTCACTTTTTAAAAATCCTGACTGCAATTTGACCAGTTAGTTAGTTAGTTAGTTAGGATTTTGTGACGCAAGAGCTGCGATTTGACCAAAATAAACTTGAAGTGTGGAAGATATTGTAACATTACATTCGGATATTAAAGGGACTAGAGAAAAAATTCAAATTACCATAGAATTTGAATTATTCAAAGTTTCATGGTATCAGAATGCCTTAATGCAGTATTTCATGCAAAAGTTTTCTTACCTATGACAGCAGAAACCATGTCAAATAGATGCTATTTTTCCATGAACAGCAGTGCGCTTTAAAGTAAAAATATCCAGATGTAGGAATTGATTTATTTCACAGTACTCTTCACACAAATCCTTTCCGGACCGGCCTTCTTTGGTGTTCAGAAAAAACAACATATTGTTCAGAAGCGAGTGCAAACAAATTAACTGAAACTCAGCCTTTCAGTAGAAGAGGTAACAAAGTGACGTCACTGCAGGAAACGCCATCCAAAAAATTGTCCCATTAAGCAAACCTACTGATAGGATCAAATGTTTTATGCCTCAATTTATGGCGAACTTGAGGAAATATCAGAACTTATAAGATGTTTAATATTCTCCTACATCATTACTAATGAACTATTGTTGTTAAGAAAAACAGTTTTTCGGGTGCAGTCAAGTTGCATTGATGAGGAATTTCTGCAATTTGAATTAGAACTTGACATTTGAATGCGGATAAGTCTATAATTTGAATTATGTCTTCATAGTGTCTTTAAAGTATTCTTCTCTTCTTATTAATGGCATTTCTTGAAATTTCCTATTGCAGTCACTAAGAAATATATGCGTTATTTCCCCCAAAAACGTCATAAGGCACGAAATGCAATTTTCGTAAAATCGAAATTAAGG
This sequence comes from Argiope trifasciata, assembly GCA_026543055.1. Taxonomy (NCBI): domain Eukaryota; kingdom Metazoa; phylum Arthropoda; class Arachnida; order Araneae; family Araneidae; genus Argiope; species Argiope trifasciata. The sequence goes on along the minus strand of JAPMOQ010025269.1, from coordinate 403,525 downwards.
TCACAAATTCAGGTTTCATTACCAAATCTTTGCAGTTTGAAAAATGCTCGAAAAAAGAAAGTTTAATCTGACTACAATAAAATTAAATGAAACATCGTAAAAAAATCAGATCAAATTATATAAAAAAAAATTAGAATGCCAAAAAATGTTGTGTTTTCTTGCTTAATTATTAAGGAATAACTGGATAACATTATTTTAAATCCTTCTCTAGTACCTTCTGTTGATGCATGCTATTTTCCCACTAAATTATTGATTTCAGTCACCAATTTGCATTCTTCTTGTCCTATCAAATCTCTACATCTAATTTGCAACTTAGCTATCATGATAATCACATACAGTTTAACACTAGAAGGACGGATACTTAGTGTTAACCTATATTTCCCCAAAGAAATAACTAATGTGTAATGTGAAAGAATAACTAATGTGTAAAGAAATTTGTTTAAAATTAATTTTTGATATTTCTTATACTATTTACAGTCATATAGCAAGTTATTCGTGAGTATTAACAATAAAAAAAATTTACTTCATTTGGAACAAAAAATAATTTATTCATTATTTGTACATTTTAAGCAAATGTAAGGTGAAATCTTTTTATGTGTACATCTCCCGCAAACATACTTTTGACATTTTCCACATCTTTATTGGTTTTGTTTTTGTTGCAAAGTCTTTCTTGACAAAGTTGTATTTGATGTTTGTGGGTCCTCATTTTCTGATGCCTTTCTCATGGCATGCCTGGCATAAAGATTCGAATAACAAGTATCGAATAAGTGACGGTAATCAAAAAATATATAAACTGTTATACGAAATCGGAGCCGATCTGATTTCATATAATCAGATTGGCTCCGATTTCATATAAGAAATTTACTCAATTCAATAATAAAAGGCATTTGATTATTTAAAATTTTCCAAGTAGTCAAAATGACTGCCTTTAGGAAATACAGATATAACACATATATATACCGGAAATGAAAGAGGGAGAGAAGGCAATTACAATGATTAATAAACGCATTTATATATTGTATAAAAAGTCACAAAATTCTAAGAAGCTGTGTCATTATATAAACAATTGTTTTTCTAACTGAAATTCAAAAGCAGTCAAAATAACTGCCTTAGACAATCTAGTGTTAAAGCTAAGTGTATAGAGATTCATTTCATAATTTTACCATTTTTTGCAATTGTCTTTTTTACTATCTTTATCTCTTAGAGTTTCTGAAATGGCAGTGAAACTGTTCCGTTGTTAATGGCATTGCGATTAGTACTAAATGAAAGAATAACTATGCTACAGAAAATATCAGAAAAAAAGACTGCATTTTTATCATCACATCCATTCTAGTCATTACCTAATACATTATTGACTGGCCACGTATTAACTCGTTTCGTTGCATCCAAATGTCGTTGATTTTCCGCATGCAAACGAGATTGATGCGCCTTGTTTCGTGTCAACGTCATTCGGTGCAAAAATTCAAAACTTTGTATATGTGTGTAGTGAAACTAAACTAAAGGAACACGATGCCTTGTTGTACAAAAAAATGCAGGTAACAAAACACAGACTATGAGTATGTAAAACAATAGCGCATAAGCAGCAATTTGATAATAAAGCACAAAATATCCCTAGGACTAGCTGGACATAAGCATCTTTAAGAAAGAATAACTTGACTACTCGCTAAAGCTAAACTCAATTACTACTGAATATTCTACAGGAAAGTAGATTTCAATGAATGCAATATTTTACGTGATGTTTGTCCCAATATTTCTACAATGTATCCTTATAATGACTCTCCAAATTTTCAGACAGCTAAGATACCATGTTTCAGAAACAAATTATACACGGAAAAAGCTTTCCTACAGTGTACGCGAAACAATCTTTGTTGAAACACGAATTGCTATAGAAACAAGGTGGGATGTATTAATCAGATGTTTCTTATCTCATTTTCACAAAATTGGTCCTGGTGGATATGACTCAAGGGTAAAGTTTTATTCTTATCTATGATTATTACGTAATTCTAATCGAGACGTTTAGATATAATTAGCTTATCTACTATCCTTGAATAGTTTTTATTGTGCTTATTTATTGATTTCGACTGATTGATTATCCTTTACTATCCTTTACTAAGAATGCTATTATACTTTCTCTGTATTGTGTATACGAGAAAGTAAATATAACAGAAGAAAATAACTTCAGTCGTGGCAAAAACGCATGAGTGACAGATATAATTAAACAGATAATAGTGTGACGAACCTATAATTTTGCTTTCTCGCGCTAGTACTGTCATCGTAAGAAAGACAGATGTACAGTAATCTGTATTGAATAGTAAATGGGTGTGACGTCAGAGGTCCCAGGGCTTGGTGACCATTTGGCGACAAAATGGATAATACCCGAAACATCGAGAATTTTCTCGATCCGTTTATTAGGAGCCGAGATACATCCAGAATGCTCCAGATTGGTCCAGAAGATTTTAGTCCCTTCTATCACTATATAAGGCAGGCGGCTGCGGTGTGAATCGAGAAGGCCTGAACAGAGAGGTCTTGGAAGCTGAACGGATTACGGATTTAGTCGACCGAGTAGACCTAAATAGAGAGGTCTGAACTGAGAACTTTTGAACTGACGCTTTGTGAGCTGTGAACGTTGTCACTAAGGAATTTCTGCATGTGGGCTACTGTTGCTATTGTGGGTTACTATCTGCAGTAGAGTACTGCTGGGAGCTGTCCTGTCGGCTGTATATAGTTGTCTTCTATACATAGTGCTTCTATACTATGCTGTGAATATTTGTCGTCTGTATATTTTCCTGACTTTGTCATGTAAATAAACATCGTCTGTGCTCATCTTCTCACGACGTACACACCCATACAGGTAAACGAGCCCGACGGATTAAGAAAAGAAGGACAGGAAATCCGTAACAATGGGCTTAATATTTCAATGGAAAGGGGAGACACTATTATAAAATATATTTAAATTATTTTTAAACATGATTAAAATTAGAGAATTTTATTTATATTTAGAGAGATAAATTTAGCCTTAATAGTGTTACAAACCTGTAATTTTGCTTCCCAGCACGAATAATGTCATTATCAGACTGATTTACAGTCATCTGTATTAGATGCTGCTGAATGTCGTCTTATTGATGTCCAGAGCTTGACAACAAAACGGATAATACTCGAAAATTCGAAAATTTTGTCGATCCGTCCATTAAGAATCGAAATACGTCTGATTGGTCTAGGCGCTTCTAGCCCCGCCTCACGGGAACTATAAAAGGACGGCAGTCTCAAGCTGTCAGTGGTAGACCGTCAAGATTAACCTGAGAATATAAGAAAAACAACAAAATAGAAACTTCTGCAATATGAAATACTTCATGCCCAACATCAACATATATTTTAAGTTTAGATTAACCCTCTCAAAAAATTCATTACTAGATCATCCATAAAATTTTTCAACAACCTAGAACTGATTGAAAACGATGCAATAGCTAACATTCCTAAGTACATAATATTACTGTATTATTGAGTTTAAAAATCTTTTACCCCTCATTCCTTAAAAAATATTTTATTTCCTTTACTAAATAAAAAAGTAATAACTAATAGTATATAAACAATACTCAGTTTACCATACCATACCATACTGCCAATACCATAGCCAATCACAGCGAATCATGACACTCACCACTTCACCCAACTTCCTAATCTATATCTAAAGTCTGTACTAATATATATAAAAGTGAAAGTTTGAATGGATGGATGGATGTTTGTTACTCAACCATTCCAGAACGGTGGAACGGAATTTGATGAAATTTAGCACAAAGACAGATTATAGTCAGGAATAGAACATAGGCTATTTTCTATTCCGGTTCATTGAGTGGTTAATTTTTTATTCATTTAAAAATAACTTTCGCACCAAAAAGGTGAAGCCAAATCCCGCCAAAGATAAGTAAGGCTTCAGTTTTTTTCCCCTCAACAGAGTTGAGGTTAAGCCTAGGAGAATTTCGGCCGATTATTTCAAACGATTCTATTTATTTTCTTTGTGTTTGATGTATTTAAAATCAAATGCTGTTAATGAATCGATCTTTCGGATTCATTCTGAAGTACTTTTAAATTAAAAGAGAACACAATACAGGAATTAAAAAATTTCTAATCTGCATGTCGTTATTCCAACTGGCGTAGGAAAGTCAAACATGTGCGTTACGTTAACTGTCATTGAATGTTCGCGTGTGATTATTGAAAAATATATTTTCATTTAAATGAAAAGTTTAAAAATTATGTGTATAATACTGTTGTAACTATCTCAATGTCGATCAATAAATAAAATGGATTTGACCAGACTTGATTTGCTGTTTTGTTTCATTTTGAATATACAATGTAAATATTAGGTTGTTCGGAAAGTAATTTCGTTTTTTCCTGACAAAGGATTTAATTGCATTTTTCGCACCCAATTTCATACTTAAACCGCAAAATCATTATATGTTTTAAGAGCTGATATAGCAAGGCTTGAGTGTGAAAAAGTGCAGCTGATTCTTCGCAGTAGTTTTTGGATGGTGCCCTTTTAAATATGGAGAGCAATAAACAGCATTTTCGTCATTTTTTTCTTTTTTGCTATAAAAGGTAAAAATGCTGTTCAAGCCAGAAATAAATTAGCCAATATGTGTGGAGAAGATGTGTTAACAGTACATCAGTACCAGAACTGATTTGCAAAATTTTTCCTTCAAATGAGGAGGCCAAAAACCACCTCGATCAGTTTTTTTTACAGCAAAGACCAAAACTTTTATGAGCGTGTAATCATGTTACTACCAAAAGGTATTAGACCAGAATGGCAAAAGGTATTAGACCAGAATGGCAATTTTATAATTTAATAAATAATTTATTCATTAAACGAAAATTTCTTTTCATTTTGACACAAAAATACGAAATGACTTTCCGAACGACCCAATACATCAGAATTTCCACGCGAACAGAGCCGCGGGTAATAGCTAGTACCATATATATCCTAACATCTAGCCTCCAATTCCATATCCCTCCTAAAATGATCATGGCAAATATCGATAGTAAGGTTCTTCACAGTCTACCATTACCGTGGCTAGGATTCCGGTTAACCACACTCACGGGCTGTCAGAATCGAAAATTAACGAATCTCCGACTGGATAGCGAAGCAACGGGGAAGTCAAGCTAGTGTTGAACTGAGTTATGTGCCTTGCTATCTATTTTGGAAGTTGCTTTGAGTTTTGTGGTAGTGACGCAGCTAAGAGAGGGACAGTAAGAAGTTTCAGTCATCTGGAAAGAAAGTACAGTGGAGCTCTGAGGATCTCTCCTTCTGAATTCTGTCTGACCATCTTGTGTGCTGTGGACATTGTTACTACAGTATTTCTATTAGTGGGTTACTTTTGTTATTGCGTGCTCGTCTCGGCTGTAAATATTTGTCGTCTTTGTGTTGTCCTGCATTCGTGCAAATAAACGTCGCCGTCATTTCTTACTAAGGCCTGTTGCCTGTGTTCTTACATCATTCACCCACTACATTATTGTAGGCTCGTGGTAGCCCCTGGTAGAACGTCAGTCTCGTAACCGAAAGGTTGGGGCACGTTAAGTATGTCGTGACTGCAAAGTCGTCCAAGTTCCCATAACAAATTATACCTCTGGAGGTACTGAATCAGGGATGAGTCGGTCTTTGACTTGAAACTTAAATTCAGACTTGCGGATGGATAAATGAGTGCATGAATGAGTTCGACAGCCCCCCTAAAAAGGGTTGTGTCGTGTGTGTTCGAGCAAAGTCGTACTTTCACCTGAACGGTGCTCGTTAACAATGAAAGGCGCACACTTCTGATTAATTCGAAAGAGCTCAGCTCATTCGGGCTTGGTATGGCCAAGTGGTATTAGACCCACCACCACAACACTATAGAGATTTTTTTTTTTGTAATATAAGATTTTTGCTATATGTTGAAATAGGTAAATCAGATATTTGATATTCCGTAATCTATTTATTTTAATCGTGCTATAATAACAATTTTCGACAAATAAACAACAAAAATAATCTTAACTATAACGGTTTTGATTTTTATAAACATCTATTTGATCTTTTGCCCGAGTACCATAATCTATTATGAATACAAATTATCTACATATCTGTAGTTACAGAATTAATTGGTACAGCTATAATGTCCATATTCAATTTGATAAAGGCTATATAATTAATTCGGGAAAAACTTCATTTTCTTTTTAAAAAAACTTCTCACTTTCCCCTTCCAGAAAGTGAGAAGCTGTGCATAAGCCTAAACGAACAAAGTATAATTATGTTGACGATTTGTTCAGCAAGTTTTTAAATTGATAGTAATAAATATTACCAAAATTAAGTATACAGATCATGAAGAAAAGTTTTACTTACATTATTATTGCAAAGATAAATAAAATTTCCGTATTATAATAAATTTATTATAATATGGAGAGGATACAAGGGATACCTTTTTTACATAGCAATACAAGAGCAAAACAGGCAGAGAAATTCCCTTTCAGTGATTTTACTGAGATTTCTTTGCTAGGTGTCCACTTTGGGACAGGAATCTTTAGGTATATTTTTAAAAATGTGCAGGTTTTAAGGATTTTTATACCTCCTTTCCAGACGTGGAATGTTCGAGTTGCCAATTTTGTTAAGAGCATGTCAGAAATAATTAAATTTTAAAAAAATGAAAGCTGGATTAGGAAAGAAGAGAACAAGTTAGAATGAAGTTAATATGGGCAAAATTAAGAAAATTTGAAAATCAATGAGGTAAAATATATATATATATATATATATATATATATATATGTATACATACATACACACTCAAACAGCATAACTATTTTAGAAGGGTTTGAATTAGATTCAAATCCTTTTTTCTTCTTCTTTTTGTAATTTCTACAGGAACGAAAATAATGAATAGAGAGAAAAATAAATACAATTCACACCTAATGGTGAGAAATATTTATTATCAGCAATGAAGGATACAAAATCAACTACACATTTATACAAAATACAACCTTCAACACACTAACAAAATACTGTACATTGTGAAGCTCTATTATATATACAATAATACTAATGAATCATCACCACAGGGAAATTTTAACATCAATATGTGCGCAAAACACACTATCTCTATTCTTAATAAAGATACAAATTCTAACATTGCTTCTTCATGCTTTGTATGCTAGACTCAAGGCTCAAAATAAAACTTTATTTAAGTTACATAGATCTAGGAAAATATAATATTCCACAAGTCAAACAATCAAGCTACAGCAACGATACCTTTCAACATTTATAAAAATTTTACTATTATAAACAAGCTAATATGAATAGTTTCTGGTTAATACTTCATATATATATATGCATTTATATGTATATATATTTATATAATTTGAGCAAGCATTGTTTGAGAATCTAAAAAGTATTCATACTTTGATGGTATGTTCACTTTGAGAGTAGAGTAGAAGTGTACTGGACATATGGAATATGGACGTCTATGAAAAGCGGCAGATAAAAAGGATTAAGATCAGAAATAAGTCAACAGTTCTAAAACCCCTTTCAAAGTATAGCTATATACTCTATAAAAATATTTCAAATAAAATTATCATCTCTTAAAATAAAAGATTAAAGTATTGAGTGTGATAAGGATTGGGTACACTTTTTAAAACTTTTAATTAATTACAATTATTATAATTTCAAATATCTTATAATCTAATAGAAATAACTTATAACACCACACTTTGTTTCGAAGTATTACTGTAAGATGGTAAATGAGATTTTGCACAAAATTTTTCTATATATATATTTTAAGATCACTGAATTATGATTAAAGAATTAAAATATAAATAATTATTGAGTTGTTGAGTATACTGACCACAAGAAGCATTATCGTTTCAATTTTTAAGAGCAACAGCTGAGCTATCTGGCTGTTAAATAATGTTTGTATTAAAATGAGAAAATAGCACAAACAAAATAGAGTTACAAATTGATAACTCTATACTTATTTCCATTTTACTAAAATCACAAATTGTGCTGTTTTTAAAAAATATATACTATTCAAGAAATTAACATTTCCATTAAATATCTAAATCATTAATAGGATCTTAAAAAATAAGATAAACAGAGTTCAACAGTACTTCTCAACACATCATTTGACAAGGAGTATTCAGGTTTAAACAGAATAGCAGAAATTTACAAGTAAACAATGATTTAGATTTGAAAATACCTTTTTTAAAAATAATTCAATTATAATTCTATATGTAACAAATATATTCTTTCACAGGAAGAATAACAATAAAAGACAGTATTCTTGGAGGAAAAAAATGCATTGACAAGATATTGAATTCACAAAATTGAATGAAACAATTAACTTCTTTAAAGGTCTTTAAAAAATGTTAACAAATATAAATAGTCATTCAGAGTTATTTATTTTACCCCCCACCCAATTGTACCATAAAAAATCACAATAGTTTATGTAGTTGTAACTATTAAAAAAAAACCATACTACCTATTGTAATTATATGCTAGTACTATGAAGATCAGCCCTCAGAAATAAGTTAAATTTGAATTTTTTCCTTCTGAATTTATTTTTTGTATTAAAAAAATAAGATAAATTTTAAATTCCAGATTAGAATATATGTTACTTGGAAAGAAAATATAGAATTGTTTTTCTAATTTTAAAATTGTAACTATATACGTATATTTAAAATACAATTATAACGCAATGAAATAATTTTCAAAGATTTAGAAATGAAACACAAAAACGCAACTAAAAAAATTCAAAGTAAATATTATGATTACCTTTTCCTCAGAACAAAAGACCATAAATGTAGTGAAGATATAAAATTGTGTAAAAATTGTATGCATCGTAAAATAACAATATAACACATATAAAAATTTACAAATAAGAACACTATAAAACTACATAAAAGATACAGCACTTACGAAACTTAAAATTTTAAGTTTCCTCACCTAGACTGACAAATTTCAATACACGATTTTCTTTATACATATTGCACAAGCATGAGAGAAAGAGAATGTATTTAAGTAATATATATATAAATAAATAACACAGCTTCTGGAAATTTTACATTTCTTTTAGCATATAAAAGCTTGGAAATAATAAATATTAAAAAAAATATTGTCACGGTTTTTCATTAATTAAGAGAAGGTTCATTAATGAAGAATTTTGCTGAAAATTATGGCAATGTGCATTGTGTTCTTTGCCATTTGATATTACATGTCATTTGAAATTAAAATTATTATATTCATTTATTCATCATATTTCAATATAAAGTTTTTAAAAAATGAACATTATTACATACTAAATGCTATTTGAAAAATTTTAAAGAAAAGGGAGAGAATGAAAATTCTTATTCTTTAATATAAAAAATAAATATAAAGAGATTCAATAATTAGTGAAATGTAGTTTCATAATGTGACTCATTAAGCTTTTCAAGTATTTTTTAAATTAAAATATGGAAAAAATCAAACTTTTCACAAAACTAACATACAAACGTTATACATACATATAAAAAAGCAACAATAATCAACACAGGTTTATATCATGAGCAGGTCTTACCACCTTGCTAAAATATCAATTGAATTCTCAAAAGCTATGTAATAATCTCAATAATAGCACATATCAACAGAAATACAATAAAAATTACTTTAGCATTAATTATTGAGTATACAAAATTTAAAAGAAGATAATAACAATAAACTCATATAAACATAATTATAAAATAGCATCTAATGTGCTATTTTTTTAAAAACTAACTACTTCCTGAGTTTTAACTTGTTTCTTAGAGTTAGATACACAAATAAATATAAATACAAACAAAACACAAGTATAAAAAAAATATTATTGCTAATACAAGTAAACATACTTTTGGAATCTCAAGAATAAAACTAAGTTTTGGTAATCTATAAAGATATTTGAGCATTGACAAAATTCAGATGATTTTTTACTTCTTAAAAACAAAAAGAAAATAAGAGGTGCAATCTCTTTTTGAACTGTGCATTTAAATATTCCTAAAATACAGATGAGGAATGAAGTGTATAACTTTTTAAATTTATTTATGTAGCTATAAGAATATTTTAATTTTAAAAAACTTAGATTGTTATGTATATATATTTTAATACTTTTAAACTTTTACCATTATAATATTTATATTACTCTTATCCCTTTGAAATTTATAATTAAAATTATAAATTAAAAGTAACCTTTAAATTAAAATAATTACTTTTTACTCCATTATAATTTATTTAAGCTACCCAAAATGTTGGAGACTTTTCATGTCTAAAATTTCACTTAAAAAATCATATTATATATATTTTTAATCTCATATCTCAAAAAGCAAATGGAATACAAAATTTCAGAGTAATATTTTTATACATAAGATTTTTAAAATCAAAAATTATCTTTAATTTTAAACAATAAACAAAAAAGTTTCGATTATTTATTATAAAGTAATCATTAAAGGGAAAAGGTGCACATATTTCCCTCTTTCTTTATTAAAAAGTCATTTTTAACAGGATCTTTTCTAAGGAATTTTTGTTATTCCAATATAAACTTTTACAAGCATCTTAATTTTATCAATCTGAAAAATTTACATGACAGTGTAAAAAATTATGAATTTTTTTTTCTTGACATGCAAAATCTTTTGCATTTTTCATAATATTTAATTTAAAAAACTTAATAAATCCAATTTAACATAATAAAAATTAAAATCATAAAATAGCAAAGTCTTAGATATACTCTGTTTATAAAAACTCATTGCCATAATTAATTACAAAATGCAAAATAGAAAAGTCACAACACAGAGAAATAACAAGCTAGTAAACATGCGAAAAGTAACATTAAATAATACATTTTAAAATACAATCAAAATTATATTTACAAGTCATTATTTTATCAGAGAAACTTTTAGTAAACAAAAATAGTAAAGCATCACAGACAGTAAATAAAAATTTGACGATCAAAGCTAATACATCTTAGTAATTCAAAAAAAAAAAAAAAAAAAAAAAAAATGCTTGTTTTATAGTGCTTGTATGAACATGATAATAATAAAATTAATATAAACATCCTTATTAGATGCATACCATGTAAAAATACTAATTTACAATTTTTTTTTCTTTCATTCATTTCAACCTTTATAAATTGACATTGCTTTACTGACCCAATAATACAAGATATAGATATGAATAATTTACAATCAAATGAAAATTCGGTTATTGCAAATTTTGTTCTTTACTGTAGAGATATTTTTAATATATATATATATATATATATATATATATATATATATATATATAAAGAGAGAGAACAGGAAAAGTAATGAAAATTGAAATATTATCAGTTTATTTCTTTAGAAGCAAAAATTTTAAAAGATGTAGAAGAATTTTAATTATTTGTGTATTATGAAATGACTCCTAATTATTAATTAGTACTATATTATTTTTTCAAATCTTTTACAGGAAATAATTTATGCAAATAATAATAATTTTTTAAAAATCTTTATAAGAAAAGAATAAATTAAAATCAATATATTTGCCCAGTTTTGAATAAACATATGTTTTTTTACAATTAATGCAGAATTAGTCAAGATAGTGCAAAGTAAGATAAAACCATCCTTTGTGAACTATAGCTCATGAAACAAGAAATTTGTGAAAATTTGGAAGGAAACAAAAAGTGCATAAAAACAACAGTATCTAGATTGCTCGATTGCATCCTATGATTAAATTATTTTAGATTAAGCAATAATTAATTTTAAAAGCCTTCATAAGGTGTTTTTATGATCAATAAGAGTGTAAACATTCACAAAGTATTAAAATTAGAAAAAATCCTGTTTTTTAGTTGTTCTTTATGGCTAAATTTATTATCAAAAAATAAAGAATGCAAACAATGCTGAAAAACTGACAAACAGTATTTGAAGCTAAATTTTAAAAATAACAAAAACATTTCTTAGCCACTAGTTCTTAATTCTATAAATTTCCTTCAAAAGTATTTTATCCCTTGTAAGGGCATTTTACAAAAGCCCCCCTTCAAACTTCTATGCTCCACCCTTAAAAAAAAAAAAAAAAAAAAAAAGAAAGAAAGAAAGAAATAATGGCAAGAATTTTAAATCTCAAACACAGATTCTGCAGTTAAAAATAATACTTTCAAATATTTGATGTTAAATAATAATAATAATAATAAAAATAGTGAAATTTTCAAGAGAAGTTTTAAACATAAATTCAGAGCAACAATAACAATTGTTTGACCTTTCTAACAATAACAAGTAGAGCATTCATAAAAGTCATATTTTTGTAAATGTCAAACTTTCTAGAAAGTATCTGTATATAAATCAGTTTTTTTTAAACCTTATCAATCAAAATGTATTGTTAAATGTAACATCTGTGCTGTGGTGTCACCGGAAATGCTGCATACACAGATATAGATTCAGTAGCATATTTAAAATATCAATATCACAAAAATACTTTGAAAAGAATGGTAATTCAGTATACTATATGGTTGTATATCTATCTGTAGTGCTTAATTCAGCCAGTTGAACATGAAGGTAAGTCATTTCACGTTTTGCTAAAGACAAGTCAGTTGTTAATTTGACTTCTTTCTCTTTTAATTTTTTAATTTCCCGCTGGGAAGCCTAAAAAGAGATATATATAGTCAAAATATTAATTAAAGTTTCCCACATTTATATATAAATTCACAAAACAAAGGAAACACGAGAGAATGAAATCTAAAACAATCAGAAATACTATGACAAACAAGTTGCTTTATTTGTACTAATATAAACATCAATTAACTTTGAACAATTAATAAGCTACAATAAAAATATTTTTAAGCAAAAAATTATTTTTAAAGATGATAAAGGAAGAAAAAACAAATAATGTTATGAAGTAATTTCATTGAAATTATTATTAAATCATAATTAATTAATGATTAAAATGAAATTACATATCAGAATTTCCATCCGTTTTGTACATTTCATTATATATTCGATTTCAATGAGAGTCAAAAAATATAAATGCTAGAAAATATCCTATTGCTCTTGGTTAGCCCTTGGGACAATGGATAAGTAGGAATAAGTGATAATGTTAATCATTATTATTAAAAAATTTAGTATGGAACTATAAAACAAGCTTTTTAGCTTTTAATTAATTACTTACCATATTATGCTTTATTAATTCTAATTTGTCACTTTTTAGTTTATTGACTTCTTGCTTCAGAATTTCAAACTGCTTAATAAGAGCTAAAAATAAAAAGAAGAAAAATATTAAAAATATGAACTTTGAATTACTTAATTTATTTCAAAAACTGATATTTCAGTTCTCAGATAACTTAACAGGACAACATGAAAAATATTAAAAATTTAAAACTTAAACTGAATAGAAATTCTAAACAAATTTAAAACCCCAATTCTGTTACTTTATATTTAATTCTAAAGAAATACAGTTAGTAGCATGATTTTGAGTAATATACATTTAACCTTTTATAGCCATAAAACAATTTATAACAAAACTATTCAATCAATTTTATCCAATTAACTCATTTTAATTCAAATTACAAAACATATATTTATAGGACAACTATATAAACATTCAAATGAATAAAATTCCTTAAGTAATGAATAAACACTGAAATTATTTTTTTCAAAAATATAATGAATTAAAATTAAACACTTTAATTTATGATCAGAGTTAATCAAATAACTTAATTTAAATATTTCATAAGTTTTATGTACTTAAAATGGATATATAACAGTTAATGACAAAGTTCCCCCCCCCCCTCTCTCTTTTTCTTTCTTAGATCTGAAAAATAACTTTTCAGCTATCAAGATCACACTTCACTGAAAATTACTTTTTGATATAAATCATGTTTAATTTTAAACTGACATGAAACACATTTAAAAAAAAAAAAATATGCATATACTCTGCATTGTAGTTTTGGATATACCCTTTTCATCCATAACTGAAGACAAAAATTAGCTAAAAAAATAAGTAGCATTTAATCCTTAAAATGTGGCACTTGCAAGTTTCTTGTCTAACAAAACTCTCACTTTAAAAATAATAATTCAGATATAATTACCAGATGTTATAATTTGATATAAAAAGTGATGTATGAACTACAAATGTCTTGAGGGTGCCTTTTTTTAAAACAATAAAAAAAAAATCCCCAAAACTGAATATGACACAAATTATACAGAGGAAAAATTACATGGTTAAGTGGTTGAAAAAGATAACACTTTCCAACACTATTAAACTAATACAATAATATTTCAATTACCAGAAGACAGAAAATATAATTGATTTAATGCAAAATGAGCGACTTATTCTTTCAAATACCGTTAAAATATTCCACACAAGCCAGCTTTCATATTTCATAATGATGTGAACATGTTAAACGTTATTACCTCCTATTAATTTGACAATTCTTATCTAGATATTTTATCACAAGCTAATTTGAAACTATTCATTATCAAGGGGTAATTTTTTAATTACCACAATGATATACAAATTATTTCAAATAATTTATACATACCAAATTTAAAGTATATCAATCATGAAACTTCAAACAAACTACACAATATACTTTCTAACCTTCATTTTCTGTGCACTGTGAACAATTTGTAGAGTTAGTTTCGCTAACTGTACCACTACAAAATGTAGAATCATTAGTTAAGTCTGTGCTTCCATTATGCATCTGTTCTAACTCTAAACTATTGACACTTGAGGAGTCTGATTCTGAAGGTCGTGGTTTAAAATGTGGAGGTGGAGGTGTATCAGGACTGGATATAGGAGTCCCAGGACTACTGTTAGTTCTTGCCCACTGAGGTGTTCCACCAGAGTTTAGAGAATCCAAACTTCGATTTCGAAATTCCCTGCTGAAACATGGAAAAAAATGAATTAATCCATTATGTTGTTATTTTCATGAATACAATATTAAGAGTTTTCAAACAATTATTGGCAAAAAGAAAATCTTTTATATGCATACATATGTAATAAAAGCAAATTAAACTGTGATTCTCAAAATTTAATAGCAATAACTTTGGTTTTTATTAATTGATTTTTCACAACCACCCTGTATTAAGAACCTCATTTACAAAGTAAATTCAGTTGTTACTTAATTTTACTTTAATGAAGTGAACCCCTTATGAAATGATTTTTAAAAATAAATCCTGCCAACAGTTTCTTTTTATTGTTTTGCTAGCAGATGAATATGGACAAGGATTACAGAATATAAATATTTTATATAAATATATAAATATCAGTCTCAAAACTCTTTCAACAATGATAAATCTATTCTGAGAAATTATATTATATTGAAATTAATAATCTAAGATAATATTTAAAAAATAATTGAGTTCATATTATATATAAATGCAAATAAGAAGAAAATCAAATAAAAATGACAGTGAAATGAAATTCACCTTCTAACAGAACTCGGAGATGAAATTTTTAGAAGTGTTTCTTTTGGTACCTTGGGAACCTATAAATAAATTATTCTAAATTATAAAATAAATCAAAAATCCTCTAAGGAATTATTAAATTTTGATTTGACAAAATCAAGCTCGGCTAAATCTGAATATTTCAAAGAATATATCACTGTAAACATTTCTTCTTTTATTACATGAGAATGTCAAAAAAAACTATACTACAATGATGAACAAATAGCTTCTATTAAATTCAATTATTTAAAAAACATTATTTTACACTAAGTGCAATAGTACTAATAAAAATTTTGATTTATACACAAATAACAATTCTAGCTTCCTTAACTTCTTTTTTTTTATAATAGAATTTAATGTATTTTATTAAAACTTCAAGCAAAATTCTAGTAAATTTTATTAATAATTTGCAGAAAAATTAATTTAAAAAATTTAAGCAGCGAAACAAATATTTTCATTTTTACTAAAGAAAAAGTTTAAAAAATTAAATAAATATTTTTTTGTCAAATTTAATTGGAATAGACTTTAAAACAATATTCATTAAAGATTATATTCAGAACTAATTATAAAATTTCTTAAAATACATTACTATCTATTGAAATGGGTTTAAAATAATAGCCAACATTTTTTAATAATGATGCAAACATAACTCAATAATATATAAAGCAAGATGCTTGATAGATATTTTATACCAAAAAGTAATCAAAGTTCAAAAGATAAAAATTCAAGCATATCATATAAACTTTATGACTTTTGTGAAATTAACTTTTATAAAGCAGAAATCAGATTTTCATTCAATTCACTAATTTCTTTCATATACATAAATATGTTCTATCGGCATATTAAATTTAAAGTTATTCTAAGTGAAAATATATTATAAAATATAATTTCAAAAAAGTTCAAATTTATTTTAAATGAAAATGAAATCTGTTAGAGAGAAATTCAGTATAAAATATTATTTTTTAAAAGTTGCATTATTTAAAAAATTGTATCTGAAAAACTAAAGATGCTTTTTTATAGGAATCAATTAGTTTTAAAAAGTGAGAAATTATCTAGATACTTACATTTTGTGAAACTTCCCCAGCAACTATTGAAGATAAACTGCTGTTAGATGTGCTTGACGAGGAACGTTTAGTCATCACAGAATTTGCTAAATTTGTTTCAACAGAATGACTTCTAACTCGACTAGTGATGGCTTTACGAACAGAGTCCAGAAAGCGATTACTGTTTCCATTAATTTCTGTTTTACCAGTGTCACCAGCTATACCACAAAACTCATGAGTTTTTATCCTTAGTTCATCATACAATGACTGCAACAGAGATATCCTTGTTCTTTTCTAGAAAATAAATAAAAAATTAAAACAAATTTGGTAAGAACTTTATTTAATCTTTGTCTCAGTAAAAGTATTAAATAATGATAGCAACTGTAATACAGCAATTATAAAAATAAAAAGCTCTATTTTTAAATTTGCTTGATTATGAAACATCAATAAATCTTTAGAGTTCTGTGCAATGCAAATAAAAAGCAAAGATAATAAAGATTTCATTAATAAATAAATGCAAGATTTTTAAAATATAAAATAAAAGTAATTTAAATACAAATACAAAAATATTTACAAATACGTCTTTTATTTGTAAATATTTTTGTATTTGTATTTAAATTACTTTTGTTTTATATTTTAAAAATCTTGCATTTATTTATTAATGAAATCTTTATTATCTTTGCTTTTTTTCTGTATTTATTAGTTTATTTGCATTGCTCAGAACTCTAAAGATTTATTGATGTTTCATAATCAAGCAAATTTAAAAATATAGCTTTTTCCTTGTCTCTTTTGTATTTTGAGCGATAAAACATGGTTCACTATACTGTGTTTCAATATTGATATAAACAAATACGAAGAGATAGTTAAAAATTTTATTTCACTTGATTCAAATAAACAGACAATATCCAACATCAAAGTTTTGCATTAAAAGGGAGAGAACCCAATAAAAAGAATTTTTACTCAATTCTCATGAAACACATAAATAATGGATATAAAAATAAAACTGTTTTGAGTAATAAATACTAATTTGTTTTAATATATAAAAGAAATTTCAAATGAAAAAAAAATAATTTTTGGTCAATTTAATCAAATTAACTTACTTCCAGTTTTGAAAACTTTTCAGCTTTATAGCAAGCTATCTCGGCATTTATTAACTTTGTTAGAAGGAATTCTCTGAATTCTTCATTTTTTCTGAAAACTGTAGGGTTGGGTAAATTAGGACCAAACATTGGAACTCCATCTCGAGCTGTCACAGATACTTTGTACCTAGTAGAATGAAACAAAAATTAATTTATATGCAGTTTTCATTTCAGGGCATAGTTTTAAAAATTGAAACTACTTTTAATTAAATGAATAAACACAATTTTTAAAAAAAATTGGCTTATAATCAATCATTGTAATAGAGAAGGGACATATTTAAAACAGTAAAATGAATTACTGTCCACTGGATAGTGAACAATGTTTATGTATTTTTTTTTATTTGAATGATTAAAATGTTAAATTTATTTTTACGTAATTACAATAGCAAAATCTTATTCAATATGACTAGAAATTAAACAATACCAATATAATATGAAATAATTATAAAAAGTTAAAAATGCAATTGATTAAAATTTATATTAATAACTCAGGACAATTAAAAAAGAACTAAAAATGTTCTCTTAAGAAGTCAAATCAATTCATCATTCATTGACAATATAGAAAAATGTTATACAAATTTTCAGCAATTTTATGCTAGAGCTAACTTTCACTGGTATTTCAATCAAAGAAAATTCTTCAAAAATTTTAGCAATATAAAATTGAGAACATCTAATAAATGTACACTTTTTTTTAAATAATATTTTTTCATTTCATTTCACAATGGCAATTATTAAACATTCAAACAAAATAGATACAAACTTGTATATTGAAACTTATAAATGCATTCATTTCAAAAATAAAAGAATGCTTGGTTTTATCCTTTTATAAGTGACTCCTCGTAATTAAATATATATACATATATACTAACTGGACCCAATGCATTGCTGCTGCAGAAGAAGTAATTCTGAAAATATCTTTATTTATATCTTAATTAGAATTGATAGAAAGGATATTTATTTATTCATTGAAATTAAATGACATATAAAGGTGAAGTGTAAATAATATTTATTCTTTTTTCATCTTTATGACTCAAGAGCTTTAGGGCAGACAATATTTTTTGTTTATCCGTCTTCAGCAGATACAAATGAATTTGAGTATCTGACTCATTAGCATTCAGCATAGAACTGGATAGAATCAGATGAGTGGCACAGCAGGGCATAAGAGACAAACATTCATTTTTATACATATAGATTACATATTAGATAATTTTACTTTGCCTATAAACCTCCTGTAAGTGCAATTAGTAAATATTCAAAGATTTATCATGATTGGATAAGCGGCACGGCAGTGCATAAGATACATACAAGACAAACATTCATTTTTATTTATATAGATATATGAAACATAATTTATTTACCCAATAAAATTTACATATAATAAACCAAATGCTTTGTGACACATTTTCAGTGACTAGTAAAATACATGTGTAAAAATTTCCGTTTGCAAGCCAGTAAACAAAAACAGTTATGTTCCTTTTTGTTTACATTGAAAGTGAAATTTTGTTGGCATTATATTTTCAATACACAAATGAACTTCTGCCCCCCCCTCCCTCTCATTTCTTTCTTATTTGTGCAATATGATTCATATGCAAATTCATCTAAAATTTATAACTTTCCTACAGAATACAGCTCACCAAGCCAAATTTAATCAAAATTATTTTTCAGTTATTGTCTTAAATGATAAAGCATTCTTATATGTATATAATCTTTTAGCAAGGAATTGATTTTTACATTTTAGAAACAAGATTAGAGAAGATGTACAGAAATTTTCAAAATGTTATGAGAATCAAAATGGTAAATAGATTCCATAAAGAAATTGATCATAAAATGACATGCAAAATATTACAGGATTTAATATAAATTATGCTGTTCAAACAAAAACAATTAACTACAATCCTTATTATGTTTTGTAATAAGATTTATTGGTAATGAGTTTTTTAACAACACAGAATTCTCAAAATTATATGAAATACTCACGCCACATTTGGAGTAAGAGGTTCCACAGCTTGAACAACAATATATGAATGCAAAAAATGAGAGGCAATCATGGAAGGAAGGAAAGGAGTATTTGAATCTTGAAAAACTATTGCAACAATATCATTTCCTATGTGACGTTTCC
This sequence comes from Argiope trifasciata, assembly GCA_026543055.1. Lineage (NCBI taxonomy): Eukaryota > Metazoa > Arthropoda > Arachnida > Araneae > Araneidae > Argiope > Argiope trifasciata. The sequence goes on along the minus strand of JAPMOQ010025269.1, from coordinate 383,792 downwards.
GTTGCAACTAGAAGATTGAAAAAAACGTGTAAAAAAAAAAAAAAAAAAAAAAAAAAAAAACACGATTGGAAACATAATCTAATATATTTTTTAAAATTTTATTTTTCACAATTAAAAGTTTTTAACACATATTTTTTTAAGCAGTTCATTTTGGCAAGCACTCATTAAAAAATCTATTGTTGTATTTTTTATGTAAACTTATCTTTTTAACATTCTGAAAGGTATCAATTTTCATAAATAAGCAAAATGAAAAAATATCTAGCATTTTTAGAGAATTCAAGAAATTTTTTTATTAGAAATCATTTTTAAATCAAAGGTCCTTGTAGCTATCACAACTACATAAAAACATTTTAGTAAGAAAATGTTAAGTAGTCATAAGGAATCCCTCTTCAGACACTCACTTGTTGTGAGTCACCTTCAGTATAAGGTAGCAATGTAGAAACATGGAACATTATTTCACAATCTTTATATGTTGTATACACAGAGTCATCTCCTGTTTGGCCATAATGAGCATCAAGACCACCACGAAACCTAAAACAATTATTGATTATTTTAAGGAATATAAGAAATCAGGAAACTATAGCATATATTCAGAAGAAAAAAAATTACAAATTGAAAAAGACTGCAAAATATTGGGGGAATCAATTTTTTATCTGAGTACAATCAAAACTTGTAATGTAATATTTTTACTTAGTTTAATGTGTATTTATAGTGCAATCATTTCATGTAACTCATTGTAATGATGAATTATAAGGTAAAAGTTCCTTGGACAAAGACAAACAAACAAACCAAATTATATATATAATAAAAATAATTTTAAATCATTGATATCTTTCTTACAACCAAGTTTTAATAATAAGTCAGATAATTTGTATATAAGAATGCATAAACAAAAATTGAAATATAATACAGCCACAGCAAAGAAGTTTTTAAAAAAATTTTCATGTGTACAGATCACAATTAATTTTATAATAATTGTTTATTTTTAAGTATCTTCTAACTTCTAAATATTTTTTTTTTCTCCATTTAGAGTTAATTTAACAGATATTCAAATGTATTTTATAAAAATATATTTTCCATACTAACTTCAAAATTGCAATAAATAAAAACTAAAGAAAAACAAGAAAATTACCCTTTAAAATCTTTTAATTTTATTCGGTTTCCTATTAGATCTAGAAACTCTTCCATAGCAGGACTGTGAGTACGATTACCAAACAGTTCTTCTTCTGTTGTCTACAATAATCATTAGATATATTTTATATGAGTAAATAGCAATAAAATTCTAGTCTGTAAAAATAACTCAGGATTAATATTCTTTAACTTTATTAAATAGCAAGGTACAAAATTTTGATATTAAAAATATAACATTTATGAAGAGATCTGTATTATATAATCTGTTCATCAATTATGGATATATTTACAAATGATTACAATTGAAATCTAATAATTGCTTTAATTAAAACTCATAACTGGCAAAGATAGAATGAATAAAAGAACAAAACAAAGAAAAATGCATCTACAAAACACACCCTAAATAGTTTCGGAATATTAGTACCAACAGTTTTGAGTACCATTAATATAATTTCTACAATGAGTTATGTAATCCATAAGCAAAACAAAATAATAATGGGTGGTTGTTAAAACAAGTAGCAGATAAATCAACTAAATGCTCTCATCATGCAAATAATAAAATTTATATTCAATGTAAGATTTTGTTTCCAACACCAGAAACTAATCCATTATTAATGTGAAGAGTATTTTATAAACGATTTACACTGAAAAAATTAAATATATTAATTCAGCCATTTTAATCAATTGAATGCTTCCATATTTATTGAGAATTCATTAAATCATATGTACATTATAAGAAAGATTTAAGATGAACTCTGCTTCAACTTTTTTATTAACTTTTTCACTACACTTAATATTACACAATCAAAAATTACAAATTCTGACAATTACTTTGTATGAAGATAAAACTATATGGTAAGCAAATTTTGTAACTTAAAATAATATGTAGATGTTTCCAGATTTATAATATTTTTTTATATACAGAAAAAGAACAAACTGTACTTGAATTAGATACAAAGATATTGAATATGCTTACTTGACCAAATTTTTGGTAAATAACACCAAATTTGAACGTTTTGACTAGGACATGTTCATCATATGCAAGTAGCATTTCTGAAGCCTGTATAAAGTAAACAAAAGTAGATAAGAAAAATTATATGAATATGATTAAGATAACTGTAACTTAATTACTTATAGTTCTGAAGTTAAATATTTTATAATTCATCAAATTAAATGAGATAAGTTTTTTTGTGAATATTTCTATATGATGAATGAATATTTCTGATTTTTCTTTTGAATATTTCTGAACGAATATTTGTATGAATATTTCTTTTATATGAATAAAATGAAACTTACTCGGGGAAACAAAACAGGAGTAAATTTTTCAGAGATGATATCTTCACACATAATCTATAAAACAAACATGAATAACTAATAAATCAAGTTTCAATTCAATTCAATTTTTGGATGAAGTATTCAAATAATGCCTACTTTTGATATCTGTACAGGATTTAAAGCGCTAGTAGAAGCATGATTAACATGAAAAACATCTTGCAGAAGTCCTTCTTTGGTTCTAAAACCATTGAAAAATTAAGATTTGAAATTGTAAAAATTACAAATTGCACAGATATAAATATTAAAAAAGTATTTATAATGAGTTATATGTGCATTAATTTATGAATAAAAAATGTTTGGTACTTGAGAGACATAAAAATACATACCTGATTAGAACTCTTAGCTGTTCTTGACTAGAAACAACATCTACTTTGAGCGACATGACCAGAGGACCCCAAGTATCATCCAGGGCAATAAAATTAAAATGTTCCTAAATAGAACAATACTTTCTATTAATTCAATAATAGACTCTGACATATTCAATTTTATTCAAAAGATATATGAAATTATATATCTGAAAATTCAAAAGAACTTTTGAAAATGCACATTATTTCAGATACAATATCAACAAAAAAAAGTTCCAAAGAACTATTTACTAATCATCTGTTAACAGAAATTCCAAATATAGCTATACCTTAAACATGCAAGAAAAAATGTTTCGAATGACAATTTTCCAATATAATATCTTTAGAGAAGTAAACGAAAAGTTAAAAAATGCATTCTTAAATAAAAGTTGCCTCAGGAAATTGACACTAATTGTTCTATTTATTTTAACACTTTGTCGGTTACTGTAGCAAGATACACACGCTCGCCATTTAAATTGCATATTACGCATTGCATATTACTATTATAAAACATGCAAGATTATAATTCTTAGCTTTATACATATTTTTCAAAATTTTTAAACAACAAAATCTTAACTTTTTTCTTGTTCTTAAATATGGTTTTACAATTGCATAATAGCAGCAACACTTATTAAAAAATGATTAATTTTCATTGAAAAGTCTTATATTTATATACGTAATTACCAAATTTCAATTAACATTTTTCAAAATAAAGTTTATGCTTTTTATTACAGATACAAAAGAAAAATTTAAAACTCAAGAGTTCAGTATAAAAACAACAGAACAATAATTAAGATGTAAACAAAATACAGCAAACCAAATAACTTCATATCTTTGATGAGGAAATTATATCATGCATTTATTAATAAAAAAGCTATTCGATTGTCATAAAACATTCCCTCAAACTTTCTTTAAATTTCAATATTTATAAGAAATCTGAAGTACTCATAACATTATAAAAATTACAACTGCCCCATTTCAAATTATTTGTGGATGGTTACATGAATATTGCACATGAGACAGTAAATCACATTTAATATCAGCACTTAACAGGATAAAAATGTGTATGTGTATAAACAAATAATACATAAGATAAAATATTGCAAAATATGAAACTTTTTTTATTGCTCATAATTTTATCTTTTATTAAAACTGAGGATATCAAATATATGAATTAATTTTTAAATTTCATAGTTCCTGGAAAAATCTCAATCAAATGATTTTTAAAAAACTAACCAAAACTAATTTTTCTTTTAAGTTATAAATAATTTTTTTTAAAAATAATATAGATATTACATGAATGTGGCAAATATAACTTAAAAGATGAAAGGGGAAAAAATATTTAAAATTCCTACAGCATACAGATTGTCGTATAACTTTGACTTATTACGGAGTAAAATTATACAAACCTTTCCATAGAAAAATTTTCTATATAATTGAGCAGATTCATCTCTTTCAATTTTGGGAATAAAATCGTAATGTGGTAAAATTGGATTTCCTTGGCTATCTGTAGGGTAGTTATGATGAATGCCATCTATCCAATATCCACCACCTGGAGGTAAAGCAATGAGTGGATATGGTCCAGGGTTATTTAGCATCTACAAGAAATAAAAAATGAATAAGTCACTTCAAAGTAATTTTGATTATAAAATCAATGAAAGCAGCTAAATATTCATAGACATAAAAAATGCCCTCCCCCATTGCAAAACCTTATCAGGCAATATAGAAACAAATAAATAAATAAAAAGTTAGTATGCTAGAGATAAAAAATAAATAACTGAGATACTACATATTCAAATCATATATTCAGTATCAGAAAATGTACAGGTCCAAAACATTTTGTAAATATTGGTACTATGTAAATTTGATGAAATTATGCTAAATTCACATATTGTATATCTTTATATATTACATAAAGCTTTCATTACAGATATACAACTTTTTCTGAAAATCCCAAAATAACTTTCATAAATAAATTCCAGTATAATCCCCCCCCCCCCCGAATTTTGAAACTATGATATAAAATAAATGAAAAGCAGATATTGTCACACAATTAAAACACCATAGAACTTATATTTATTTGTTAGACAAACATACCCAGAAGGTACAAATCAAAATTACCATTAACAGCATAAATTAATAGGTGTTTTTCAAATAAGATTATTTAATATTTACAAGCATGATATAGGAAAGCAATGACAATACTTTTAAAGAGCAAAATGTTGATGCAACAAGTTATGTATCAGCTAAAACAACATTATAAAAACAGATTTTGGCTTTGAAAATTCAATTGTTTTTCTTTTTTTCAACAACAACAATTTGGATTAAACAGAGTTGTTAAATTACCAATTAAATATACCTTTGATATATATATATAAGTATTGGTAAATAATGCACTTATATCTTTATAAAACATTTAAATATAAAGCTTAAAAGAAACAGCATATCAACATAAATGTATTAATCGTAAATAATGAAATGAATAATCAAAAACTCACATCATTATGATACTGGATTTTAAAAATTAAAATTTGAATTTGTGAATTATTCATTTTAACAAATAAATCTTTTTATTAAAAAAAAAGTGTAGAACTTTCGTACAACGTAAAAATCAACATAAGACAGTATTAGCTGATTTCACGCAGTAGAAAGTAAATATATTGACATTTGTATGAAGTTACTATTATATTTCCAGCTTCATATAATTTTTATTGCAAAGAAAGTGCTCTTTGCAAGGTGCTTAAGTCAACATCATAAAACACTTGAAAAATAAATATTAGGTAGCCTCAAATAATAATGTTTTGTTGATTTATTTATTATTTCCTTGATGTCAGTTGACAGTCGCAAATACTTAAAAAATGACATTTAATGGATCGTAAATCAAATGATGTAATAAAAATCACATAACAAAGAATAATGGATCAAGAACATCTATAAAATATAAGACTATCTATAACAAATTCAAAAGATACATAAAAACATAATACAAGGAAAGCACGATTTTTAGGTTGAATAATGTTTAAAAAATCAGTATATTAAGAAGTACATAATAAAACAATCCAGTAAGTTCTAAGTAAATGAAATCTGCAATTACACTAGTGTTTAAGTTGTGCAGTCAATGGTATCTAAGTAAACAAAAAAATACCAAACAGTAAGTTTACCCCCCCCCCCATCCATTTTCCTTCTGGTTTAAACTGAAGTATTGAGCAATGAATAAATCAATCTGATAAGATATATTATTATTTATTTATCGTACAGAAATTCAACTTTATAATAGTATAGAGGAGTGTACTTTTTAAAAAAATGTTCATTACTATAACTTTTAGTAATATTACAAAGAGTGATTTGAATAATTATAATCAACAGAAGATCTAAAAAAGAGCTATTAATTTAATTAAACTCAAATATTTGTTTTGTAACATTTAAAATGTAAATATGAATCAAAATTAATGAAAGTAAATTATTCAAATTCAACAATCATGTAAAAACACTTACTTCTTTTAGAAAATCGTTTTCTTTCTTCATTTTTTGTTGCGGATCAGATGTCTAATAAAAGAGAAAAACAGCACCAGTTATATATTGAATCACTAGTTATTCATTTATATTATTTTGCAGAAATATTTCTTATAAACAAAATCCTAAAATTCAAAAAACTAAATGAACTATGAATTTAACAAAATCATATGCAAGAATGTCAAATATCTAATCACATATTTGTGATATGTGTTTTAAATTAATATTTAAAACTAGGTGAATTTTAAAATTATGATAAATAATAATGATGCATCTAATAAAAGCAGGAAGAATATTTATACAGCATAATTACATTACTATCAACATGTAAATACAACACAAATTATTGTATTCTTCATCTTTATATTAACAGCAAAATACATACTTTGAAACACATTAGTTTATTCAAATGAATGTGCACCAATTTTGCGTAATTTACAAAATTGCTGTAAAATTTAAAAAATCTTTCATAATGCACAAAACACATATGACCTTAACAAATACACCACTAAACATGTTCCCTGAAGCATGCAAAAAATACTGCTTGAAATACACTGCGCGATACAGGAGTAACAGCATCTTTACCATGAGATAAGAATCACAGGTGGTGGTAGTGGGGGTGGAAGGCAGGAAGGAATAAAACAGCCCAGTGTTATGCTCATGCAATCAAGTGTTATTTTTTGGACAGCCAAAAAAAGATCACAATCACTTCTTATTATCATTCATCCTCTAATTTCTTGCATGGCAGGATGTGAGGGCCATGATAGGGTAGCCAAATAATGCTCTTTAAAGCCCATAGAATGCACGTACAACACGATGACGGGGAGGGTGCATGCATAACAGAACCAGTCTGAGATTTCCAAGGCCACAGATGCGAGGCAGCGGGGAGGGGGAGGGCTGGGACGGAGAGCCACGTAACACACCTGCAGTGATGCATGAATTCAATTGGCCTATTTTGGCTGCCTTAGCTGTACCTGTAAGCCTAGGTTTCCGATCTCTGACACACTTGCAACACGGGCGCCCCAATTTAAATAGGATGCAGAGAAATCATTTATCGCCAGTGGTCATTAAAATCCCCACCTTTCGCCCATAAGCTCAATGAAAATGCAACTGAAACAAACAACGCACGTATTCATTCACGTACGCGATTCTTCTCCCCTCTCTTCACCCTCTTCCCATCTTTTAGCGTTGAAGATGAACGGAGTTTCTTATAGGTGAACTTAGGGCAAACCACTAATTGGCCACTGGTGCGAAACTAATGGATTTCTTTGATTGTTAATTGATGTGCTATTTCGGGTACATCCATTTAAATATTATTGATTATATTCGTATAATTTCAGCAATAAACGGTCGTATAAACAGTGGGTGATTAATTCTGATAGAAGAATATCTCTTTTTTTTTTAACTACACTTTCCATTATCGAGATGAAAGTTCGATTTATCGATTTAATAAAGTCTCGATGAGCAAAAATACACTTCTGTTAGTTTTTTTCATTCCTTACCAAAAAATTTGATTAAAAAACTTATAAAGATTAAATGACGCATAATTTTTCAAATTTTTAGCAGAAATATCTTTATTTTCCGGCACAAATTAACGACAAACTGATATTACATTTTTTTTTTTTTTAAAAAAAGCTCATCCTATAATCTTGAACATAATAAATGATTCGATAATTAAGGTAAATTTATTTTCATTTTAATATATTAAAAATTTTAAAAAAATATTAAATACCATATAACTTGAAAAAAAAAATCAGAAATATATATTAAAAAATATTTTGCACAGAATTTTGAATAAATTCATTAATAAAAAATACGAAACCTCCAAAAAATTTGGGGGGGGGGGGGGGGTTTTAAACGAATGGAAAATCATACTATACTCCTTTTATTACAAAAGCTTTAATTAGCTATATTTTTATAATGTATGAGCTCTCACCATTTCAAATCCATGTATGATAAGCCTTTCCATAAACTATGAAATGTCAGTTAATATACGAAGTTAATTTTCAATTTTTTGCAAAAAGGTAAAAATCAATTTTTTGAAACCATATAATCACATAAAATAATATAAACACCTATTAATAGCTCCGTTTAAATTAGAAGAACGTAAAACCATAAAGTGACAGTTTGCTTTGACTGGATTGTATAAAGGTGTCCATTTTCAACGCTTTGATTTGTATCCCCACAGTTAAATACCACAAATTATTTCAGAACTTTCAATTTATCTA
>JAPMOQ010025269.1:272515-360241 GCA_026543055.1 Argiope trifasciata | reverse complement strand
AAATAATCAAAAGCATTTAAATTAGATTACAAGAAAAAGAATGACAAATATGCAAATCTGAAAAATCTGGTACAAAGTACGAAATGGAAGAATAAAAAAATAAAGATTAATTCTGAGAAGGAGAAAAAAAATTATGATTAAAAAGAATATATAATCTAATCATAGTCAAATAGCTAATTTCTAAAAATGTCAAAGATAGACAAATCTCAACAAATGGAGAAGTGCTTCAAATGGTATAAAGGATTAAATTTTATATTGCATTTTAATAAAACAGTATCCAAAGGTTTTTTTTTTTAACAATAATATTTCAAGATAAATTATCATGCATGTTGAAGAGACTTCTTCAAAAAAATTATTATTTATCGACAAATAGTTCTTAGATACCAGTCAATAATTTTCATATGCAACTGAAAGAAATGAATTAGAATTTTCATTTGTGTGGGGGGGGGGGGGGTGTCACAGACTATACTGTTAAAAACAAAATTTAAAAATTAGTTGTTAAATAATTCCAGAATTTTAATTATTTAATTTCATTTAAAGCTCTTGAAACAACATCATATTAAAAAATAATGATAATATGATAAAATAATGATATTAACAGAATAATAATATTACCATAATTTAACTATATACAAAGTTTAATGATTTAAATTTAACACTTCACTTATACTTTAGAGCTTTTTGAGCAATTACATGCTTCAAATCTGTTGTTAGAGATCTGTCATCTTATCATTTAGTTACCATATCTAATAAAATATTTTCACCAACCATATAATTAACAACATATATATATATATATATATATATATATATATATATATATATATGGGAACATATCCATTAGAATAAAAATTTATTTTAACTCTAATTATCTGCTATAAAAATATAAATCTCTAAATAAATAAAATCAAATTCATTCACATTTAGTTGCAAAACTATGCACCTCAGAGTAATTTAAAAACACTGAAAATTTCTTCTTCATTTTAACAAGTTAGTTGTATTCTTTTAATGAAATCAGATTTTTTTTATTATTATCAAAAGAAATAAAATACAGGGTTAGTGGGAACGCAGTAATAAGGCTTGTTAATAATAATAATAAACTGCAAAAAAATGTAATACAACAATCAGTCAATTCAATAAAGTCGAATTTCTGTAAAATTTCACAAAATAATTATCACTTCAGCTTTAGAATTTTTCTATTACGGTTCAGAAGGGATCCCACTTAATTCAGTTATACCTTTTAGCTGAAATGCTCCAAATATTACAGAGTATTAGAATAAAAACAGCTCATTATGATATTTAAGATATTAAAAATGTATCTTTTGTTAAACATGAAGTGTTAAATTACTAATTAGTATATTAGCAATTAATTATACAAAATAAATCAGTTGAAGTGAACTAAAAATTAACTTATGTTTTTTATTCTTTTAAAAATTACAAACAGAGCTTAAAAGTAATTACTTTTAAAATTCCAATGTTCTAATATTTGGGTAGTTTATGTTGCAAGATAGACATAATTTTTTAAAATCAATGGTTAATTATATTTAATCATAAATATTTTTTTCTTTCCCACTTAGAGCATTTTATTTTACCCCATGTGTTTGATATGTAATTACATAAAAAAAATCAGTGGAATTTAATGAATATAACATTTTATCTTGTCTAGAATTATATAGATTATAAATATGAAATGGAAGAATTTTTTTTATTTTACATTCAATTAGAAGTCTTAAAACTAAGTTAAGATGAGATATTATAAATGCCAAGGATTAAAATTCTTCCAGTTAAGAAATTAATAATAAATTTCATAATTAAAAATTTAGTTACTATATCATTTAAATACACCAAAAATTGTAAATTGAGATTATATTTACAAAAATGCTTTTATTCCCCAAATATTTTTTTAATAAAATAAAAATGATGGAAAAATGACAGAAGAAATTCACTGAAATTCAGCATATTTGAATATCGGGACATTTGATATATTAAAAATGTAAATGTAGTAGTCCATTGTAAACCTTTTGATCCAATTTTTGCACAATTAAATTGTTGAATCTTATGCATTGATGGGTTTTTTTCTATGATTACTCATGTAAAAGCAGGACATATTTAACAAATAAGGAATGAATGATCTCCAAGAACATATATGCCCATTAACCAAGCATACCTCGAAACTATACTAAAGGGTTAAATATACCCATAATGCTCCAAAAATTTTTGCAAAAGATAAAATACATGTAAATTTAAATTATCATAAAAATAAAACATATTAAAAAAATTTCAAATCAAAAGAGAAAATCTCATCACATTAAATTTCACAATTATTCAGCCTACACGATCCTAAAAGTTGACACTATTGGAAAATAAAGTTATTTTATCCTAAATGTAAATATTTTATAATGAAAATATTTTATTACAAATAAAATCCTTAAAATATCATTCAAATGCTTAGGTAACACAAGTTAACTTAAATCATACAGCTATACCTAAAAAATAAACAACTTACCTTTATATCATCATTTTCAGTCTGTTCTTCAGAAGAGTCAGAGTTACCCTTAGAACTCTCCATGACTATTTTCACTGGAAAAAAATAAATAATAATTAAAACCTAAAAACTGTTAACTCAATACAAAAGTAATTATTTTAACACCATTATACTTTCTAAGGACAAAATAAAAACTCATCTCTCGAAGCCTACACATATGAATTTCATCTTTCAACAGGTGAATATAAATTGTACATTACAACCACATGAAATCGGTGGAGTAGCAACATTTGTCAAATGGAAGAATTCTTTATTCTGAATGGTTACATCTATAAATAAATCCAAAAGCTAAACAGTGTTTATGGAACACATACTTGTATGTTGCAGATGACTAAATGTTATCAGTGGAAGTAACCAAGACACAACAATGCACCTTTCTCCTATGAAAGAACTGGCTATTCAGATCACATTATATCAGAAGTATCTCATTTAAGAGAGTGAATAGGCCATTTCTTCCAAATGAATGAATGTCATAATTGATTTCTGGGAAGCATGCACATCCTTCATTTGAATGAGAAGTATATTTTTATAAAATGCATCATTACTTTTTGAAACTATCTCACCTAAAAGAGAAATACAGTTTAAATTTTAAAGATTTACTTACTTTGCATGTGCTATTCTAGCATGGTATGGGGGAAAAGGATTTTACAAAACATATTGAAAATTACAAACACTTTGAAAAATAAACAGAAAAAAAAAAAAAAAAAAAAAAGAAACATCCTGGAGTTCAAAACCTATCAACACAAAACTTATCTTAATGAGTAGTTTGTAAGCTAAAATAGGGTTGGTTTATCTTTTCTTTTAGAAAACAATATGTCATAAATAATATAAAACAAAGGACTTTAAAAATATGCAAATGACAAAATGTTATGCACACATTAAATCTGCCATTACATATTCCAGCAACAGATTATGATAACCTCAGATAAGCAAGGAAAAAAAGACAAAAAAAAAGGTTTTTATCAAATGAATGCAAGAAATAAATACAGATCAAACTATTTCAATATAAAATTCTTTTTTTATAATTAAATTTTGGTACCATCAAAACACAACAGCATTTCTTGTTAAAAATTTGAAATTTTTTATGAATTCTAAACACTACAAAATTTGCAATTGATATATTACAATATAGTAAAAATAATTATTTCAATTTCAAAGGATAAAAAATATTTTAAATTAATTTACATCTTTTAACTGTTCTGTACTATAGTTTATATATGGTTACTTTTTATATAATTTACTAATTTTTAAGAATATTGTTAATTCAAATATTAAATTAAAGAATTGAACATTTTAATTTTGATAACATAGTAATAAAGGAAAAGTAAAAAACAAACAAACTATAATCTGAAATTATCTATATGTTGTTGCATAATTATGTTTATAAGAATAATTCCTTACAACAAATAAAAATGAGAATTACATTCAAAAAATTTGTCAACACAAATTTAACTATCAAATAAAACGATTAAAGGTGTCATACAATACATAAATTATACAAATTTTCAATATCTTCTTTTAGTTATAGTACAACAAAACAATTCAAGTGCTAAAATACACCCCCTTTCAAATATATAGTAGCAATCTTAATATTTTAAGAAAGAATACATAAAATATGCTGTGACAATATTGCCTCCATTTTTTTTAAGCACTTAAACTGAACAGATGAATTATGTCATAAAAACTTAATCTCAGAGCAAATAAATATATAAAAAACCATTTTTACTGCTAAAACTCATATTTATAGGCAGTTCCAAAATAGCGTTTTAACAACTGTATAGTTGCTTGATATATTTACCAAAGACAAAATAAATATCTTAGATAGATTATTTATATAAATAATTACACATTACGCATCAATGACAGATTGTCATTTGAACAAAATAATGTATAAATTTTACTGTGTTCATGTAATATAAATAAATCTTTCCAAAAAAATTCTTTGAAGTAGAAAGTTTGGATGAATATTAGTATTATGGAAGTTACTATATCTAAAAAGTAATTTTATTTTGACAGGTCACACAATTTGAAGGCCATTCATTGAAAAAACAATTTACTCAAACAAATATTAAAAATATACTAACCAGGAATTGTGAAGAAATACTCTCATACTAAGCACACTCAAAAAAACAAAAACAATTAAAGTATAAAAAAATGCAAATGATAACTTTAAATATTACAGCAGTTCCTAGTCATAATCTTACTATATATCGAATTAATCAATAATCTATTCAAAACGAAACAACATTTAAGGAACACTTTTAATTTAAAAGCTATTTTATTAAACTAAAAATAATTCTGAAGGATTGTTTACAATTTTAATCTATACGGACGATGAAATTAATTTAATTGACTGCTAAATCCAACTCTTCTTAATAAAAATTCCTCATGTTTCTGAATGCAATTTCTTTTATTCTGTAACCGTTTTGGCCTATAAAATGTATATAAATGAAAGTGAAACGAAAATAGGAAGAAAAATTGTTTACCTATGTCTTGCCCGAACATAGAAATAAATTTTAAGAACTAACTTTTTAAGTAGCAGGTTGAATTGCTAACAATAAATCAAACAGAAGATTGAGCAAACACAAAATAGCGCTTTCATTTCATTTTATGCTTCAAGAATCTATTGTTCTCATCCCCAAGACGCGAAATCATCGGACCATAACAGAAAGATCGGTATAACCAAATTTGGTTGCCCATTTCAAAATAACTATCAATTTACAAATTTACCTTTTTTTGAATTCGTGGTAATCCTTCATCTCCTACAATTGTACAGGGGAATATTATACAGAAAATAATGAAATATTCAGATTTGAAAACTAATTATTTAATTGAAAAAAGGTGATAAACAGAAATTGGAATAAAAACTCATTCGGCTGCACTTCCGCAAAAACAATGCATAGCCGTTGCCATATTCGGAAGTTTGTCAACAAATATAAACAAAGCAATAACAGCAGCTGCGGTTTAAATAGTAACGCACTAGAACTTTGTAAGCTTCAATGCATTAATGGCGATCAGTAAATAAATTAAACGAATTTAATGCATTTTGAATATAAAAATTAAGATTTTTGAATAGTAAACTGTGACGAAGTGACTTTTCTCAATGTTAGATACCTTAAAAATTTAGCTTTTAACATAATTTTGCAGAAACAGGAAAAATATATGAATTTTTCTTCATAATATCCTAATTAAATTCGAATTCATGATTTTTTTAAACATTTTATCAAAAGCTTCAAATAGCAAGGATAAGGAATAACAGCCTTTGTTTCTATGTATCTCAAACTGTTTACAATCAAGTTTAGTAAAACGCTGATTTCAATAATCATTAAATCCTCTTAATTCCTGCTTAAATTTTTTTACTTCAAATAATTTTATTTCACTTAGGCAGAAAATACTTTTCATATTTATTGCTCGTTTTTTCATTTATTTGCAATCCATTACTTTAATTGAAAACCTCCATGTAAATATACAATGAAGCTTATTTTATAAAAAGAATTATAACTCTGAAATATAAATTATAACTCTGAAATTATAACATTGAAAAGAATTATAACTCTGCAAAAGTACACAAATTTCATGAAGAATAATATATTATATAATATTATTTTACAACATCGAAAAAAATTCCAATATCGTATAGTGCATTTCTCAATGTTTTTAAAATAAACTTAACAACCTATTACTGAATAGAAAACCAAATAGGATTTGTGCTTTTACAGATCACATATTGATTCTTATTTAAAAGTAGCTTGTAACATATTCGTTTATCAAATCGCATCATTTTTTACTCACTAATTGAATTCAGGATTAACTCCAGTACCTCTTAGTGAGTTTATAGCATCTCATCCACTAGATTATCAAGAGCTGAAAAGTCTACCGCATATTATTGTAAAAGAAAAGGAATGTTTGGAGCGATGATAAATGTCGTGCATTTCCTATTTAATTTCGAGATCCTCTTTTTAATTAAATAACTCTTTTTGAATTTCTAAAAAAATGTAATTCAAAATCATAAAAGCAAAATCTTTGTTTGCTTTTATCATCAGGAGTAATGGCTTTTAGAGATATCGGGATTTAAGAGAGCATTATTTTATCATGGTAATCATTTATGGTTATTATCATATATTGTTACTTGATTAAGATTATGATAATTAAAATTTCAACGTCATAAAAAGACAAAATAGAACTTTTAGTAAAATGTGAGTATCTCACCTATTGATCGCGTTCTTAAAGAGAATAACTTTGACAAGCTTTATGTGAAATAAATATTAAAATGCAGAATTTTTCAAAAGAGTCTTTTCTTAAGTATACTTAGTACTTTAAAAAATTATCGCTTATTTTAAGTAAACAAATGAGAGATGACTTTGACATTTTATTAGAACTGTATGCCTTTTAAAATCGAGATAAATAATTAAAACTAGGAACTATACAGACATATTCAAGTTATTTCATGACTTCCAGTAAAAAATGCTAAAAAAAAGAATACGAAAACATATTATATTATTTAGAAAATAAACTTTAATATTTTTTCTCAATTGCCTATCGCTACTGCTCAAATTCAAAATTTATAATAAAGTTAATTTTATATTAAGGAAGAAAGTATTACATATAATTTAATAACTGCTGATTGGATATCATGGCCTTTTTGATAAATCAATGTAATTATGAAAATATTTAAATTTAAAAGCATCAAGTAATAAATTCGAATGTAAGTATTAATAGTATTAGCAGCAATGAATTTAGTAACTTAGTAGTGAATTCAACAAAAAAAAAAAAAAGGAAAATTCTTGAATATACAAGAATGTTGGTGTATCTCCATTAGGATTCGAGCTCCAGATTTTGTTTCAGAACATTCGTTGTCATGGTAATTATAAAAGCGAAAACGTAGAGATTAATTGAATCAGTCGAGAAAAGGAGAAGTGGAATGCTGATCAGAGTTTTTAATGCTGATTTCCTGTGAGTTCTCTTTGAGTCCTATGTAGCGTTGCGGTTGTTTAATAATGTTTTGCTACTTGTGTTCTGTTGATTTCTGAAAGTGCTGTTCCATTTAGAATGAAGTGTCGATATTCGTTACTAAGACTATTGAAGCCTATACTTCTGAATGATGGCCAGCATATTGAACATTTAACAAATTAACTGCAATTAAACTGCCTTAAAAGTTGTCAACAGTTTTTCATTTGTAAATCATCTTTTGATAAATTAAAAAACTATAGCGCCATCTGTTGGTCGCCAACAGAAATATTTTTGTTTCGTTGCCACACAAACCCAGCTTCTTTTCCATCTGTTTAGTGCAAACCGCATCTTTTTTATCTTTATTCGTTTTCAAGTTCGTTCTGACTTTTGGATCCCCTGTACATTTCCACTACATAAGGTTTTTTCAAAAGTTTCTGTTTTTTAAATTTAAATCTTTACATAAAAATGTTGTTTTGTATAAAGATTCGAAATTTTCTATATAACCCTGCACATTTACAAATTAAATATGCCATTTAAAGTGTACTAAGATATAATGATGAGGAGAAAAAATTATACCATGCCCAGGCATTATTTTTAATTTTTAACTACTTAAGAGGACAGAGAATAAAATAATCACATTACATTATGAGTGCTATTTATTCACATAATGCCACTGCTTTACTAATGTATTCTTATGGTGCTATTATATCGAATTAATCACATTATAATCTGGGCTCCTCTGGTTTATTATGACATCTTTACTACAGTATAGCACTGAAATAATGCTATTATGTCCATGGTAATACTTATCCCCACTGAGTTAGTGGTTTATTATTACTGTTTTATTGTGGCATTGCTTCAAGTTTGAATGTTACACGAGCTATAGAATGCTATATTTCAAGATTTTAAAAACAATTTTTTCTAAAATTGTTTGTCATAGAATCTGGGTAGCAATGTTTATTGGATTAAAAAAGTTATCATTGAACAATTATATTTATTAGAATCCTTTCGAAGTTGATAATTCACAAAGAAAAAGCCTGATATTAATTCTCAATCAACTTTAATGCTGTTCAAAAATTCGAATTACAAATATAACGTTAATTCTGTCATAAGTAGGATTAGAAAAATGAAAATAAAAATCTACCGTGTATAGCTATCATGTTAAGATAACAATATCTTTAGATAGAAATGACTGTTTCAGATCGTATCAACGGAAATGCTCCGTTTAAATTTAATCTGATCGATAAGCATTTCCGCAACGCTATCGAAAAATTTTCATACCGCGTAATTTATTGAAAAATAACGAAGAATCTTGAAAACTAAGGATAAATATTGAATTGTGCATTCTTTCCCTAATTTTTAAAGCTAATTAATTCGCATCTCAAAACAAAATATATTATTCAATTTTTCCAAAAAAATTTGATACGGTCATATTAAATGACACCAATTTTACACTTTTTTTTTACTCGATTCTTTTTAAGTCTGCATAGAACGTTTTTTTTTTTTTTTTTTTAATCGAATTTTCATTCTCTTCCTAATGTAATGAAGATTTTGCTATTTTGTGTAATTGCGTGTTCACGATGACAATACAATATTTTATAGAAACAACCAATTAGTAAATAAGTTTTAATTAAATTTTGATCCTAAGTGCATGTAATAATTGATTGAATGTAAATACATATCCACTTTGGATGTGAAATTTATCTTTAACGCATGTTCATTAGAATTATTTTTTTATTGGAATTTGAATAATGAATCGGTTTGGATATTTTTTCATTCTGTTAGAATAAATATTCGACCTTTAATATCCCAATATTTATAATAATAAAATGGGGCTGATAAAATAATTACCTTTCTTAAATAATAAAGTTTGTTTCGTTTGTATGCAGTAGATAATTAAATACTCCAAACACATGAAAATAACAGATGCTTAAAGACAGATGCTTAAAATAATTGTAGAAAGCATTCGAATATAAATCTTGCCTTAGCATTTAGCCAGATTGCATTTTGAACTCAATGATTCAATATGGTACTTCGAGTTAAGACTATGAATGTTTTAAGTTTAAATAGCATTTTTAATTAATTAACGAAAAATACCGTTGACGAGTTCTGTGCACTTCTACGTACGCTTCTTTGTTACTGAAGTAGTGAAGCAGAAGGGGGTGGGTGGTTTCCCGGGCCCCAACTAGGCTAAATCAGGCCCCGGTGCTCAAGGGCTTTTATCCTCAGAAGCTACTACGCAAACTCGGCTTAAATCCCTGACTACGTTTAGCTTACTTGTCTATAGCAAGTGCCATAATTAGCAATAATACCTATATTGTTTTTTCCTTAATCCATTTACGGTGCACACACACGCGCACTTTCTTTTTTCTTTCTTAAGAAAAATGATTTTAAACTTTAAATTTTGATAAACATATTATTCTTACTATATCAGATGTATTTCACCTTTCTGTTCATTGCGCTGAATTTCAATCTACGTCTTTACGTACTCAAGTTTACAGGGTGATTAGCGAATAAGCCCTGATTTCAAAATTAAATATCTCTACAAAAAAAAGATCGATAAAATTAATTATGCGGTAAACTGTACGTTTATTAGTAAAACTGTAAAAAAAGTGTACAAAAGTTAGAAAATTTAGTTACAAAAATCATTAACAGATGGCGCTCTGCTCTAAAAACTCTTTCTCTGAAAGGAGTCTTAAAAAACACAATAAAGTGATGCGGTTTTTGCAATCAAAATACAATTTTTTAAAAATATTCACCGTTCGAAACAATGAGGTGGCGTAATCGAACAATGAAATTTGACATCACGTCTTGCAATGTCTCAACGGAAATGGGATCCCATGCAACACCAATCAACGATTCAAGCTCATCTAGAGTGGCGGGATTGTTTCTATAGACAGTGTATTTCAATGTTCCTCACAGAAAGAAGTCACAAGGAGTCAGATCGGGAGTCGTTTTTCCTTTTTGACATCACACTGAAAGCGCCTATGGGTATTGGGATTAGAGAGCCATCTGTTAAAGATTTTCGTAACTAAATTTTCTAAACTTTTGTACAGCATGTTTACAGTTTTGCTGATAAACGTACAGTTTACCGTATAATTCTATCGATCTTTGTTGTAGAGAAATTTAATTTTAAAATCAGGGCTTATTTGCTGATCACCAACTATCTCATCACAGGAAATAACAGGAATGTTTAAAAATGGGTGTGCTTAAATTTTTTTTCGCTTTTCTTATGATTTTGAAGTTTAATTTTAATTGCATGTATAAAAGAACTTCCCGAAATTTTATTAAAGCCATATCTTATACCAAGTCCAACTCAACACAGAAAAATCTTCGTTCATTAATCATCAATAATAGAAAAAAATAAAATGAAATATTAGTAGCATCGGAAATGTTTTGAATTTCATTTCAACAGTAAATTATATTATGGTTGTAAAATGTACTTAAAATAGTTTTTTTTTTATCAAATGTTTTGAATTTCATTTCAACAATAATTATATTATTGATGTAAAATATATTTTAAATACTTTTTTGATCAAGCTGATTAAAAATTGGAAAAAAAAAAAGTTGGTGGCAAAATATTGGTATCATTGAAAAGCTAATTTTTCGAATTTTCAGTTGATATAACTTGAAAATTTTTGTTCAGTAATATTTTCGGACGTTATTGTGAAAGAAAGTTAAACTCTTGTTTACTTATGAATTAACTATAATTTTAATTAAAATAAAAAAACTACTCAGACGTATCCATTTTCAATTTTTAAAGTTTACCGACTTTGAGACATACGATTCTGTTTAAAGGATGCCAGCATACAAATGCAAACATTAATCTTTATTATTTCCGAAAATAAGTGAAATTTATTACGAGACGTTTTTAATCGACTTATTTTACAATTAGCTTTTGATATTTCATTTGAGTTGTATAGTCCATTTTTAAAATACTAATTGTACACACTAACTCGCACTTCCAGATAGCAATATTCTTAAGGTATCCGACTACGTTCGAAGTAAATGTTTTGAAGAATTGGATTTATTTAAAAACTATTTTTGGTTTTTAGATGTAATATCAATTATAGACACTATAAATAAAAAAATAATAATTGAAAATATAATGCATTTTGAGAAATAGGAAAATATGTAGTAAATTCTAATGAAATTTAAGCAAGATAGTTAACACTCTCCACAACTTTGTAATGCAGCAATCCTATTTTTCTTTGCACGCAAGTTATAGAATGTAATGATGAAGGAAATGAACAAAAATCAAAGAAATAATTGGAAGTGCAAAGAAGTTATTGGTACAAATATTCGTATATATGCATTTTTTCCATCAATTCACAACATGGTTTTTCTAAAAACACCTATAAAGGAAAAAGTATTTCGCCAACACTAAAACTTTTGATTCTTTTCATTGCCCATATTATTTAAAACACAGCCTGAAGCTTTTACGTAAATATTTCTGTTAGTTTTTCAGATATCTTGCTAACGGTGGAGATTTTTTATGAAAATTAAAGTTTCGAGAAATTGAAATTAAAGACAAATTTTAGCTGAAAAAAATATGTGAACTTGGATGATAGGTCAGGTTTTCCTTTTTCTAGAAAAGATAAACTGTTTTGGGGAGAGGAAAGTTTGAACTACAAGAAATAAGAATAAGAATAATAATTTGCTAATGTGTTCTATAAATAGTGTTTTTAACGTAATCGAATACCCTAATTCAATATTCTTAACCCATGCAATTCACATTTCTCGCAATGTTGCACTCGAAAACGCAACTATTCGAGCCTTGTTATCACTACCTGATAAATAAAATATTAAAACAAGAGTTAAAAGTGTTTATCTTCCTGGCTCTTGGCTGAACCATCCCTCGTTTGCATATTTTCTGTTCACGTGGGCAAACAGAACTCGACTCGCATTTTAAAATTAGCACTTACACTTAACTTCGCTGGATTCTGTGAAAACGCAAGATGCCATACTAACTTATCTTTTCAAGAACACGTTTATACATTCGATTTTTATTGGAATATGTTTTAATGAAAACGCATTTTACATTGATTGATTGCACAAAAATCATCAACACGCTAATGAATTAATTAGCTGCTTTTGGCAACTAGCTCGTTTGTTCAGAATAATTACTCTTCTGACAGTCAAATCACTAATACAGAAAACATTTACTAGCATTTCCTCTTGTTATTTAATAAAGCTGACACATATGAATTAAACAAAATGAGTTTATTACAAACTAGCCGCCTTTGGCGACCAGCTGGTTCGCCATGAGTAATGCGTTCTAAAATTTTCAATTAAATCACATATTCATTAGCCTTGAAGTAATTCTGGGCATGTATTGGCCTGAAATAAATATTTTCTTTAAGATGATGGACGGAAAGTTCTAAAAGTACACCTTTTCCTAATAATATTCTTTAATTTTATAAATCAGTCAGTTTGAACCATCGGTTATGCTTCCAAAATATTTAAAAAAAAATTTCGATGATGTTGCCAAAATATTAAATATGTTTTTTTAAAGAAAGCGAGAAAGGGAAAAAAGTATTAAATTAATGATACAGATATTGCAAACGATTACATAAATATGCCATTAGGCCGGGATTTCAATGCATATCCTGTCTAAATTCAATCAGGTTTACCATAAGTAAAGAAGATTTATTGAGTTAATGATATAGATATTGTAAACGATTGTAGAAACCTTTGCTTTGCATTTATTTTTTAAAGAAAATATCACATATTATGTTTCTTTTATTTTATCCAGTCACGAGCTGAAAGTTGCATTTCTTTAGATTTATTTTGCGATAAGTTTTTTTATTCGAACTTCCGGCATTCTTTTATTTTATCCAGTCACGTGATAAAAACATGGTTAAAATATTTCTTTAAAAATTCTTTAAAAATAGAAGCTTACGTTATAAATTAAAATCACTGATACCGTTAGAAAGCTAATATTTTTATCTTTAAATTGATGTTAAAATCATGTTTGTGCGATAATATTTTCGGAAGTTATAGCGGAAAAACTTGAAAATTTCACTTAAATTTTAATTAATTCTAATTCTAATTAAAAATTCGAAAAAAGGGCTCCAAGGTGCACATTCCGGACCTCCAAGGTATACATGTACCAAATTTGGTAGCTGTAGGTCCAACGGTCTGGCCTGTAGAGCGCCAAAACACACACACACACACGCACACACACATACACACACACACATTGAGCTTTATTATAATATTACAAATTACTGTTTGAACAAATTAAAATGCGCATATGTTATCGTTAAAGAGCATAATTCGGTTAATTAATAGAATTTTCAATTATTTCATGAAATAACTGACCAAGATTTATTAGTCAACTAGTAGTACCCACACGGCACACTTGGATGCCCATGGTATGGCATCCAAGATAAAAAATTAATTTTAAACTTAAATCTAGCACTTACCCGATATGATATGGGCATGTTACGCAACGTAAAACAAAAATAAAATATATTTTGAAATTATCAAAAAATAGTAACAAAACAATTTTTTGTAGCACACATTCAGAAATATTTACTGTTAAAAATGTAAATATATGATATGTCTGTAGACAAAACAATAGATTAAAAATATACAATAGAAAAGCTGTTTTAAATGTTTGTTTTTCCATTTTTTCCCTTCCATCTCAAATTTAAATATCTTTCTCTGTCATCAGACAGGAGCTCCTCAGGGGTGCATAATTCAGATACGTTCTGTCTCCCCACTTCAGTTAGAAATAGATTTTTTTAAAACTGATTTTGCTCATTAAAAGACTCTCCTGCCCTAAGAGTGGATATTCTTTTACCTGATATTGGTTAACCGAACATCTATTTCCTCTTCATTTCCTTATTGCGCAACAAACTAAGCTTTTTGGCATTTAATATGTTGCGTTCAAGGTTGTATTTCCACCTTTTGGGCATAATGAAATTCGAATCACTGTTTAAAATCGGACGTCAATAAAGAAACGTATCGCATATACATACCATCCCACTTGATATTTGCACATGCGCTGTTTGAGGTTTTTGCGCATGCGTGGAATAATTAAATCGCAATTATAAAAATCATTTATCAAAAAATTAATATGCCTTTAATGTACTAAAACCTTCCCCAATAAATGCTTTACAAAATGGTTTAAGTATCTTCAATATCCGTTAACTATTTCTCGAATTTTTGTGGTTCATATAAGCAAACGCTTTCAGGAGACTTCATTTTATAATATGCATAGATTCATAGAATTTCCAGTCGTTTCATGAAATAATTTATATTTCTTGAAATAACAGATTTCAGGCTTTAAAAATGCAATACGTATACGTCTCGCAGCAGTTAAGCCTAATTTCGTGTTGCGTCAAACTTTCTATTTGATGTTAAAATCTTCTTTATTTTCACACATTTTTCCTTTGGCAAGATGGAGGTTTCGATAACAGTGCGAACCTTTTTTCTATCATTTTTAATAATATTTTACATCGTCATTAATTAGCTAAACGAAGATTTAAATAAAATGCAACAGTAAAAATTTTCGATAAAGATTCTAAAATTTTTAGGATGGTTTATTTGTATTTGACTACAGCCATTCGGCAATAAATAATAATTGAAATATCTGTTCCAATTACATCAGCATATTATAAATATATAAATGTGCGATGTATTACTCTATAGGCTAGACCATTGCAACAACAGCTGCTAAATTTAGCAGGTGTTTACTCTTTAGAAATTGGTACAACGAGGAAGGCTTTTCCCAAAATTTGGTTAATTTAAAGGGAATTGAAGAGACAGTGTTCCGTTCAACGGCGTTATAATACTGTTATACAACAACTAATCAATAAAATAATTTCTATTTCATTAAAATTTTTTATAAAGAATCACCTTTTGTAACCGTAACTTTTCCTCGGCCCTCTATCGGCCGCTGCCATGAACAATCAGTCCTTGTCTTGGAAGCGAGCGTAAGCAGGATGTGGTCCCCGAGTGTTATTTTAATGCATATACTATGTCAAATGTTATTGTCCTAAATAGTTTTGTCCCCGTGTAAATCAGGTCCTTTAATGTCATTAAATGTATTTTAACTTAATTTGCATGATTTATTGATTTTAATAGTCTACCCTGACAGAATTAAAATTTTGGCATCCTTTCTGTCACACTTTAAATTAGTATATAATTTATTACAGCAAATTTTATGCTCAAATTTCATAGAATTTACAAAATTAATATGAAATGTCATTTTTCACACAATTCTTGTTTTATTTATCATATCAGAAGCTTACAATTGCAATCGTTGAAATCGAAATTTTGACGAACCGCCCCATTTTAGACCTATTTTCGTCCCTTTTTTGGAATTAGGTTTGTTAAAGATAACGATAACACAAAAAATATTTTAAGCTAAATGAATGAAATTTGGTGTATGACACTTGACACAATTGGCATATTTCTATCAAATTTTTGGTGAAATTTGATAAAAGACGTCTGTTTGTCCAACTGTCAAAATACAAGTAAATATCAAAAACCAAAAAACATAAAGAAATAGTGAAATAAAATTAGATCAAGCTCCTAAAATAAAAATCCGTATCGAATTTTGAACCAAGGAGTTGATCTTTTGTTGATTTGTATTTTCATTAACATGTAAATAACTCGAAAACGCAATTGTTTATATTTGGTATATTATTTTGAGTCTCCATTTATAGTTTTGTATTTGATTTCAGTTTCAATCGGTAGGAAAAGAGATGTCGAAATTAAATATTCGCTTTCCTGGTTGTGTATTAACAGCATTCCAACGATTTCTTACAAAGAAAAGAAATGCCCGAAAACTATTCAATATTACTTTTTTAGTAAATATTATAGGATCAACATTCAGAAAAATTATTCGCTATTGGCCTTTTATTAGTTCTTGAATCTTGAATGTAAATATTTTGGGATATGGAGCGACAAAGGCTATAATCCCCTGGTTGCCACAAAGCAGCGATTAAAAGTTCTCCAAATTAACATTCTTGTATTCCGAAATGCACAGAGGAAGCACCACCTGCTGGAGTGAAAAAAAAAAAAAAAGGATGCGCGCACACACACAGAGAGTCCGTTTTTGCAACTTAAGAAATATCAAAGTACTTGAGAGATTGCAGAAAGACGAGCAGATTTTTTTTTGTTGGCGAAAACATACTAAAACATACTTTTGTTAGTTATCAACTGCATGCTGTTAATACTATACAAGTATGCAATGAAGTTTTGAAGAGACCATTGTTGTAGTGAAATTACTTATAACTGTTGTAGTGAAATTGCTGATAATTGTTGTAGTGAAATTGCTGATAATTGTTGTAGTAAAATTGCTGATAATTGTTGTAGTGAAATTGCTGATAATTGTTGTAGTTAAAATGCATATATTATCAGCACTAGTATTATAGTTTTTATCATTGTTAACAATTTAATAAAGAAATACTTCTTCCGATATTATTATCAAAGCTGAATTTCTACTTTCCCTTTAATTAATACGATATTTAGACTGGCATTCTTTATGCAAATTGCGTGTTGTTAAAGTCGTTACTTTCAGAATGCAACAACTATTACTAAGAATAAAACGAATGATAAATCAAGTTTAAAATATCATTATGCTTCAATGCTTGGTCCAGAATACCAAATTTCCTTGATTTTTTTTAAACAAAAGTAATTTTTAATTTAAGATATTTCTTTCGTTTAAAAAGAGAATAGTCAGAAAAAATGTACATCATTATTAAAACAACTGATAATAATTTTCAATTCGTGCCACATTTTTCAACTAATTCACTGAAAAATGACAATAGTGAAGGCGGAAATGCTGACGTAACATTTCAAAAAAGATGACAGGATGTTGCAGTGTGCTTTAATTACAATTTATATATTTTTTCCCATGAGGTTGAATAAGGTTAGAAATATGATTCTTGGGTTACATTCATGCTCAAAAAATGCACTTTTGTTCCTGATTTCCTACGCGTGGGATAAAACTTGACAAATTAAGTAGAATTAAATAAAATAATCCCCGTCTTGTTATGATGAACATTAGCAGTAAATACTGTTTTTCATATTTTATTTTTCAACAGGATATTACAATATGCTAAAATGACAATTAGACGTATGACGTATAGACGTATTAGACGTTAATTTAAAGGAATTCAGAATTTTTTGAAAAGAATTAAATAAGCTTTGAAGAATTAGTCGTTATGTAACCAAAATAATTTTAGAAAAATAGTGCCAATGTTAAAAATTATATTTAAAGTTACAACTACAGGCATTTTTTACGTCATTTAAAAAATACACAAAGATAAGGTAATACAATTATTTTTAAAAATCCACTTTGAAATTTTAATGTATTGGCATACTTTACATAACACTTAGTAAAAAAAAAAGTATTTTTGAAATTATTCTTGTATATATAATGTATATATAACCAGTATACACTAAAATTGTAGTTTTTTTTAAATATTTATTTTGGTAGAAGTCTAAGGGAGGTCAATAAATCCGCATGCATCTGATAATTCAAAAGCTCAACCAAATGCAAAGATCATTTGTATATCTGCCTAAAAGATGCGCATCTAATAAAAAGGTCATTTATCGAGCAATAAGTTCAGGTGTCAAGAAATTATTTTGAATAATGTTATGCATAAATAGTATTTCAAATTTTATAATATGTATTCTAGATCATGTAGAATAATAGATTTTTGTTCTAGAATAATAGATCCATATGAAACTTTCGATCTAACACATCGTTACTTTGATTATCTGGTGATCCGTATATTCGTTTCTAGGTAAATGCGAAAAGCAAAAAAATGCAACAAGCTAAATAACTAAATTATAAATACATTAACATTAAAAGATTTGATTCATTCAGTGAGATATCTTCGTTGCATACATTCAAATTCAAATTAATCGGTAAAATCGGTTTGAAAGAAATAAGACCCACTTACAGACCTCAGCTCTTTAACTTTTGCTATAACCTAGCATTGTAAAAAAGTAAATAAAATGTGAAGCTTACAATCCCAAAATTAATTTATATTCATACTTAGCCTTTTTCGCACATTATTAAATCAATCAATGAAATCATTAAAAAAATTAACTCAACTGCTTGATGCCAAAACAGAAGATAAGATTTCCAATAATGACCCAAGTCAATAAGGTGATGATATTATTAATTCCTCCCGTTATTATAGACGGTGGTGGACAAATATATACATATTGATGTAATAAATAACTGTTCGAATGTAATTCTGTAATAACACTGTCAGCCATTCTGTATAAGGTAAATGCGACGTGATTACAACAATGCATGTTGGCGTCAGGGTCATTATGGAAAATATCTGTTATCTTTCAGCGGCATTTTTCCTTTTTCAAACAAGCAAGACAAAGAAGATTTCTATCACCAAAGTGACGAATAAATAAAATAAATAGGATTTTTTTTTTCTATGTACCAGAACATTTAAGAAAACTAGCCTAAAACATTACTATGTTAGTAAAAGCAAAAATGAAAAATTCTTTTAAGTTCAAACAAGGCAATTTTTATATTCATAATAATAAACTAATGATTAATTAAAGTATGCGAATGCAAAATTAATGAAATAATAAAATTAGTCCGGATGATATGTTAAAAAAATTACTGATATGCTGTAATTATAAATTATTAATGTATTTACAAATTATTTTTTAAAAAATATTAAAATTAGAAAAAAATGTAAGGTATAAAACATAGCATAATCGATATACAAGTTTCTTTAAATTTTAAAGTGGTGTAGAAATAGTTTTTATGTGATATAATGATCTGAAGTTACTGAAGAAGATCATTAAGTTTTTAAATAATTTTCATCTAAAAATCTAAACAAAATTTTATAAAACTCTTTCTTAATAACCAAAATATTATTAACCAAACATCTATTACCAAAGAAGAAAATACAAGCAAAATGAATAGAAATGAATTGCTGACACTGCATACTATTCTAAATAGTTTTTCCATCACGTCCATCACTATTTACATAATTATATAGTTTGTGAAAATTATTGGTTCAATATAATTATTTATTCAAGACTTTGCTTTCCTCCTTATATCAGGTTCATGTATGAATATTTCACTATGAATTATAAAAATGATAATGTTTTTTGACAGTCAATCGCAGGGGTCGATTTAATCTAATTGGGGCAAGGGGCAGATACTTCTCTGGGGGACATCTCTGCCTCACCACTTCAGTAATGAAGGACCATGCATTGAACTTTTCTATGGTATTTTTCAATTTGGGGCCCCCTCTAATGTGTGATCAAGCCGCAACTGCTCCACATTAGGTCCTGATTAATCGAATAAAAAAAAGAAAATTAAAACCAGAATATATGGTACATTTACTAAATTGATTATTAAAAAAAGTTAATTTTATATTCTAAAAGTTCTTTTTACAATTGTATTCATCTGTTAGCTACCCTTTATTTGCCTTTTTTTAGTCAACACGTTAATGTAATATCTATATCATGTTTTGATTTTTATACGAACTCTTTTTAAAGCCATACATACGTTCATGAGGTAAGTTAAAGTTATTATATAATGAGTATATGTATTTGATAATAATTTTTTTTAGGATTAAAATGTTCGTTTCAATTTGTTAGGGGGAAAAGCATCCTAAAAGGAAATTTGATTTTCTTTATTTTTTTAAAGCACAAAAAATTCTGTGCAAAAGTGTGAAAGCAAAAATTTGTGCCCTTGAAGTTATAATAACTTTACTCAAGATTCACTATTTTAATGCATGGAGGATGATAAAAACAACCTCTTTAAAGAATATGGGTGAAAGATTTAGAGTGACTAGTCCCACTGGCTTTATTTACATAAAAAAATTTTCGGATAACATAAACAACAAAAACTTTTACTGTATAGAGAAACAAATAAATAAACAATTAGAATTCAAATAAAATATTGATTCAGATTTATAAAATGGAAATGACTTACATTGAAAACTCCCTTTTACTGAAAATAGACCCATTCCGTTTTACTGTTACACGAAATGATTTAACTGGATACCTCGTTTCAATTTGCAACCCGAATTCTAGGAGATGAGAGAGTGCTACCACAATGATGTTGGTGAGGAAACGGATCCGGAATCAGCCCTGCTCCTCTTCCCCTAGTAAACTACGTTTTTAAATTGAGTTGCAAATGATTTCATTCATTTATTTCATATCATATCAATGAATACGAAAATAACATTTTAATCAGTCAACTTTTTAAAATACAGAGTGATTCATACAGTTTTCAATACACTATAAATCAAGTACAATGTAAAGTATTATGTGTCACGTACAACAGAATTGCATGGACTATTTTAAATTTTATTGTAGACAGTCGTAGATATTCTATGTGAGACCTCTTAGAAGGAACCATATCTCCCCATTGGCATGAAATGTTGCCTCATCAATGAAAGCTAAGTGATGAGCAAAATCATCATTTTCAAAACGAAGCTGCATATCCGCACACATTTCAAAGGCTCTTTTATTTGTCAAAGTCATTCAGAGTTTGCAACATCTGCACTAGCATGGAAACCATATTCAATTTCTTTCCAACAATTCTCCAGATGGTGGGCTGAAAATTCTGTACATCAGGACTCTCACTCTACGTTGATTTTTCCGGGATTCCTTGAATGTCGATTTCTAGCGATGGAGTCAGTCGCGCAAACAGCCCATAGTTTTAAATGCCATTGATAGGTTGGCTTGTGTAGTTTAGTGACGCAAGAGCCATGTTTGGTCATACTGCGCCAATCAAAAGGTAAAAGTATAAAAGATTTTTAAAAACTCATTTGTTAAAATGTAACGCAAAATGTGTAGAGATAGAACTGCACAAGACTGATATTAAAATTGTTTTTAGTATCTATAAAATTAAAACTACGAGCTATGAAGATTTGTTAAAATAATGTCAAAACCAAGAACCTAAATAGCAATATTTAACAAAAACAGAGTTATAAAATTAAATGCACGTAAAACATCCAATAGATCTCCAGAATTTAAAATATTTGGGGGAGTAGTTTTCACCCAGCAAGTGTTGTAATGTTGAAGACTAATTAAAAAAGCGAGCACGATAAGAATTAAACACAGGGCATTCTATCAGGATGTGAATAACACTAAATTTAACTTGACAGATGTTGCACATAGGCACTATTTCTCCAAATATGAGATATTTATGAGTAAAGCGTGTATGTCCTATACGGAGAAGAGTTAACTTCACATCCATCTCACGTATAGGATGAACAGGCCATAAAACAATTTCCGTTTTAATAGAATGCAACTTATTATTGATCTGGAGATCCTATGAGTTTTGCCAGTTACAAGAAAAGTGATGAACAATGGACCTTTCAATATCGCAAAAGAGAAGCCCGATGCTCAAAAAAGACGATACAGATTTTGCTGCCAAGTCCGTCGTCTCATTTCCCAAGATGCCAACATGGCTCGGCACCCAACAGAAGATAATCTTGAAATCATCATTTCTTAAAAGTCACAAGGTGAATAAAATTTTTATTAGATTCCACTGATAGAGAAATTGATTTTCTAAATTGAGCTTCGTTTCCGAATTGTGATTGGAATCGTGCAGCAGTTGCGGATTTCGTCTTGCTAAATCGGAAAGCACAAACAGCCTTCTCCAAAGCAGGCGCCTCCATTTCAACTGACTAGTCACATGGCACACATGCTACTGTTTATGTGACTTCTGTCAAGGGATAGACACAAACTTTACGAGTCCATCAACCTTAAAACCACTAAACTGGTTCATTTCTTTCACTGTTACTGTTTTACAGCATCTGGAAAGTATATACTTCTTGAAGAATCACCGTGTAATTCAATGTATTAGATTCATTCTATCGTGATATTCATTCTATTAGTTTGGAATCTTTTGTGCATCTTGCGAATTGAATAAGCAAGTGACGTCACGGTAAGCGTAAGCAACTTTCAGTTAGATGTCCGATGCCAAAGCGAGATTTGATGCAATTTGTTTGTTTCTGTATGTAAAGCTAAGCCCATAAGATGAATGTATAGTTAAACTAGCCGGCTTTGGCAACTTGTATATTTACCGTGAATATCAACTTTTTTAAGTGTTAAACTCCCAGGAGAGGGGCAATCTCAAATATGAAGTTGAGAAGCTTTCCATGTGGTCTGTGGTACAAAAGAGTCCTTAATAATAAATTTTTCCAAAAGTAGAATCATAAACATGATTAAATTCCTAATTGATCAGGGAGAGCTGCTTCAATAAGAGTAACTCTACTATTTCTTAAGACACCATTTATTACATATTTTACAATTAATAGTTATCCATAACTTGTTTTTGATCCCCCTCTCAAGTAACTAATTTTAACCCTTTTTTGCATTCATACTATGCTCATTCATCCAGTTTCATGTACTCATTCTAGCATTTATCATCACTTGTTATGTTGCATTTTCATGTATTTTGTCATTTGTCTGTATCTTTCAAATTCATTGTTGTGTACTATTTTTTTGTTAATAAAGTCCACCTACATCTATACCAAACCGGAAAGGGGCCACATGAGCTCTAGATACGGAGTTGTGGTGTTAAATGTTTCTGTGTGATCGCTGATTTTCGCCACCCGGGTGGATACAGAAATAGTGGAGATCGGCTACTTCCTATAGACAACGGGAGGTACAACCTAGGCCCTTAGAACTCAACCATAGTTCTCGCTAGTGTTACTATCGCGGCTATCCAGTCATTCAGATTTTTCCTGTAAGTTTTCAGGAAGATCGGAGTTGCCGGTGTAGATAGTTGTTAAACTATCAATGCGGATATTCATAGATAAATTCACCTTTCTATTTGATCAAATTGGATAGTATGCATTTAATTGAATCAGTTTATTGCAGATTATAATGCATGTGAAATAAGATGTGCATATATCTATACTAATATTATAAATGTGAAAATTTGGATGGATGTTTGTTATTCGATCACGCCAGAACAGCTGAAAGATAAAATTTAGTACAAAGATAAATTACAGTCAGGAATAGAGCATAGGCTACTTTTTATTCCGGTTCATTGAGTGGTTAGTTTTTATTAATTAAAAACTAACTTTCACTCCAAAAAGGTTAGGCCAAATTTCGCCAAAGATAAGTAAGGCTCTAGTTTTTTTCTTCAACAGAAATGAGGCTAGGGTTAGGAGCATTTTGACCGATTATTTCAGACGATTCTGTTTATATTCTTAGTGTCTGATGTATTTAAAATCAAATGTTATTAATTAGTCGATCTTTCGGATTAATTCTGAAGTTCTTTTAAACTAAAAGAAAACAGAATAAAGGAACTAAAAATTTCTAATCTGCTTTGCATTACCCCAACTGGTGTAGAAAAATCAAGTATTTTCGTTACGCCAACTGGCGTTGAAAGTTCACGCGTGATTGTTGATAAGTGTGTTTTCATTTAAATTAAAAGTTTAAAAAGTTATGTGTATTATACTGTTGTAGCTATCTCAGGCTCTATAGATAAATAAAATGGATTTGACCTGATTTTAATGAAATACATACTTGATTTGCTGTTTTGTTTTACTTCGGGTATACAATGTAAATAAATTTTTTAGGTTGTGTGTTTTTGTTATTAAATTATATTTATGTTGGTTATATATTTTTCGTGTATGGTTATACTTTTAAATGTATCGTTTTTAGGTTAGTTTTAATTTTTTTTTTTTTGATTTGTCATTACTTGATAGTTTTTCGAAATGCCCAGAAAACGCAAATCTAATCTTTCGAAGAGAAGTAATAAAGCTCTGGCTATGAAAGTAGCTTGAAGATGTGTTTGCAATTTTAGTGAGCGCCTGCGGACTATGAAACCCCTGTGGGGTAAATACAAAAAGCTGTGGGATAAATACAAGGACGCTCTATCAGAAGATATGGCACTCGCAATGACTTAATCTTAACAGACCGAAAACAGCTGCCGGGGAATCATTTTGCACCAGTGCAAGTTAATAGCAATAGAGTACATAGGTGTAGTGGCCGCGGTAGCCTGGTTGGTAGCGCGTCAGTCCCGCAACCGAAAGGTCGTGGGTTCTGTCCTCGTCTCGGCCAAAGATGGCCATGTTGGCTAATGGCAGTTGGGGCAAGTTAAATATGTCGTGACAGAAAAATCCTCCAAGTTCCCATAACAAATTATACCTCTGGGGGTACTGAATCAGAGATGAGACGGTCTCTGATTTGGATCTAAATTCCGGCTTGCTGATCGATGAATGAGTGTATGAAAGAGTTCAACGGCCACCTAAAAAGGGTTGTGTCGTGTGTGTTGTTCGAGTAAAGTCGTACTTTCACCTGAATGATGCTCGTTAACAAAGAAAGGCGCACAGTTCTGCCTTAATTCGAAAGAGTTCCGCTCATTCGGACTTGGTATGACCAAGTGGCATTAGACCCATCACCACATAGACGTTAAATCACATCCTAAAGGACATCCGAGGGAGCTAGGTGGTGATGAGTGGCGTTGTCCTTTTGCTTGCACAGGAGTTTAGGTAGCCCTGTCGACTGCTGATCAGACCGTTAGTTCTTATACATATATATCAAAATTTCCCCTCGAACGAAATCACGGGTAATAGCTAATAATGAAATAAAATCTACAGTTAATGTCCACAAAACGTTATTTCTTATATCAATTTCAACAACGGCAATAGCACGCGATTGGCGAGGTCTAGGCTTTAGAGCTCTGATGTTGTCAAATTTCAAATCCGATTACACCAATAAACCATAGTGTATATAGATCTGGTTCATATTAAATTCGTTTAAAACAAATGTCTTCCCCCTAATGTGTCGTGGAAACTTGGTGAAGAAGGTATTTCACAGCTCAAAATTGCAAAGTGCGTTCCTCTTCTTATATAAAAATGTGATATCAATATAGCTAGACAAAATAAAATTTTCTTGAATATGAAACCCCTATCTTTTAAATTCTGCCTGTCTATCTACGAATACGATAGTTCTAAAACACGGTAAAACAGCTTTTTTTGTATGCATGTTATGCTATAAGAGCAAATTCAATTAAGCTATAAGTTATGCTATAACAGCAAATTCAATTATACAATTAAGAGCAAATTCATAAAAAGCTGTATGACAAGAGTGAACTCAGTTTTATGTTCGTAGAATTTTTTCTATAATTTAAATAATTTTTTTCTAAAATTCCATTCATTCTTAATTTGAAACAATGTACTTTATTGGTCTGATGAAATCCAAATCCATTTTTTAAAATTAATCATATTTTTCCCTCATGTATTTTTGTTAATGTTAGCGACATAATAATGATTGTCAGAATTTATTGCTTTTTTTAAACATAGCTTCAGAATAGAAGTTTGTGCCATCACTTTAATTAACATGATAATGTTAAGATTAGCATTTTCCCTTCAAACTGCACGATGTAAAATTATTAAGACAAAAAATGTCACAAATGATGTAAAACAACCGAATAAAGATAAAATAGAAAAATTAAGCATAAAATGTTAGTTAGGTTTTTTTTTTTTTTTTTCAATATAGCAGGACATAAAAATCGTTATGGCAAAGAATGCTAAAGCTGATGTAAAATAACCAGACAAAGATCAAATAGATAAATTGTCTAAAATGTTAAATGTTAATAAAATAGTAGTCCCAAAATCTATTAAAATTATGAATGAGGATGCAGTAAAAAAAGTTTTACATTTTGTTTGATAAGGTTTAATAAAGTCTTCAAACATTCACAAGTAATTATTTCATACGTATAAAATTTGATGAATTATTTGATGTTATTTCAAAATCAAAATATTAACTGAGTAATACTATTTATTCCATACATTTTCTGTTATTTTATTTCATGCAAATAAATATCACAAAGATATCTATGTTTTTTTAAATGGGCTGCAACGGACGATACTAAATAACCTACTAATAAAAATACAAGAAATAAAAAAGACGGTTTTATTTGAAAATAATTTTATTAATAGGCTTAAGTAGAAAATAATTTTTTAATCAAAACTTTTGGGATAATAATAATAATAAACATTACAGCGAGAGTGACTGATTGAAATATACAAGTAAAGTGGAATTTACATCATATTTCAAATAAATTTTAAGCTTTAATCACTTAAGAATTTCTTAGATACACATTGTAGGTTAATTTCATTATCGAATTGTTTTAAATGTTACATGTTTTTGTTTAAAGCACAAAATTTTTTGATTAAAATTATTTTCTTCTTGCCAATATATCAATAAAAGAGTATTTTTGGGGACTTTCATATTTTTATTTTTTTTTGTTTGTTTTCAGTATCTGACAAATTATTGTAGTTTAATCGTAGTAGTAATCATAATTTATAATTATAATTATTAAGGAATTTTATAATTGCTTCTCAGAGAATTATTATCAGACGGTGTCTCACAAATGAATTCAAAAATTAACTAAAAAGTCAATAATAAAGATTAGAAAATATCAAAATATTATATTGTCATCAGAAACATATAGCTGAACAAAATGTCAGAAGTCTATCACTTTAGGAACTGAATGAAAATTCTACAAATCCATCTTTGCAAATATGAAGTCAAGCGAAAGCATGTAAAAACCACAACTATTCAAACATTGCATTCTTGATTCTTCTAACTAGAATATAGTAATGCATAGTTTACACTTGAAGCTCAGCCAGACCGAATAATTTATTTTTCTTTCATTAAGACAATGCATTCCACTCGCTTCCGCAATTTGACGCACTTCCTCTTTTAATACGTCATCTCCCGGGGTGCGGTCATCATATTCCCTTGTGTTAGTCAAAATGAAACGAAACCTAAACGTTTTATTTTTTTAATAAAGCGTAATATTTTATTATTTCTCCTATATCGAATACAAACAGTGAAAATGAAATTTCGGTATTCTCTAAGAAATTCGATTTCCTAAAACGTTTTAAATCTTCAAAAATCCGAAAAAAAAAAATTGAAATTATGAATGAGTGTTTCTAAAAATTTTCTTTTACATTCAGTTATAAAAATAAATTAAATTATTGTTAATGATTATTTAATAATTAAAATATTGAATAATAAACATAAATAAATAAATAATATCATCAGCTTATTGACTTGGGTCATTATTGGGAATCTTCTGTTTTGGCGTTAAGCAACCGAGTTGAATTTTTTTAATGATTTCATTGATTGATTAAACAATATTAAAAAAAAGTTAAGTATGAATCAAAATTATTTTTGGGACCAACATAAATAAAATTTGGCATGTACATCTATGTAAATTTTGATTTCAATTCGGTTTGAAAAAAAAATGTGAAAATGCCTATTTGATTTTCTGAGATTTGTGTATTAAACTCTTGCCCTCGATGAAGAAAGATAATATTTTTATCATAAAATATATAAAAATGTTTGAGAGAGATAATTCAGCCGGTTTTTTTTTTTGTTGTTCTTAGCATAGATAAAAAATATTCTGTAAATGTCTAAAGTTTTATTTTTTAGTAACTGTTTTAAATTATCGTTTCATTAGATTGTTGAAAAATAATATAATATTTTAGTACTATTCTGTACTAGACGCCTTTGGCGACCAGCTGGTTCGCCAAGAGTAATGGGGTCTAAAATTTTCAATTAAATACTTATGTGCCTTGCTCTCTTTATAATTTCTCTGCCAGATATACTTAAACTTCGAAAGCCACGTAACACTGATTTACTATATTAATGATATAGATGTTGCAAACAATCATAGAAACCTTTGTCTTGTATTTCTTTTTTAGAAAACATAACATTTAAAATTTATTTAATTTCATCCAATCACGTGGTGAATGTTACATTTTTTTTCGATTAAATTTGCAGTCATAGTTAATTTATTTTTTTAATTTGAACTTCTGTCAGTATGATTTCAACAGAGCTAATAAAAGCTATTTTTTCCCTTTGCTCGTTCATTATTTATTTTAGAAAATGTCACATATTATATTTCTCTTATTTTATCCAGTCACTTGCTAAAAGTTGCATTTCTTTAGATTTAATTTGCAATGATAGTTGTTTTTTTTTAGTTTGAACTTCCGTCAATAGGATGGCAACACACTGATAAAACCTAATTTTTCCCCCTTGACGTGCTCGTGCAGATTAAATTTTGTTGTTTTGTCCGAAATATATTGTTGTAAAACATGGTTAAAATATTTCTTTAAAAATTCGTTAAAAATAGAAGCTTAAGTTATACATTAAAACACTGATACCATTAGAAAGCTAATTTTTTAATCTTTAAATTGATGTAAAAATCATGTTTGTGCGATAATATTTTCGGAAGTTATAGCGGAAAAACGTCGAAATTTCGCTTAAATTTTAATTAATTCAAATTCTAATTAAAAATTCGAAAAAAGGGCTCCGAGGTGCACATTCCCGACCTCCAAGATATACATGTACCAAATTTGGTATCTGTAGGTCCAACGGTCTGGTCTGTAGAGCGCCAACACACACACACACACATTGAGCTTTATTATAAGTATAGATAAAGATATATTCAATAATTAATCTATAATATATCCTTTTTACACGGTTAAAATCTCTTTTTACGTGGTTAAAATAATATTTTTTTAACAAAAAGACGTTTGCAGTTTTTATATTCAATAAAAAAAAGATTTTTTTTAAAAAAACATGTATTAAAGTTTTCTATTTTAAAGTATTAAAGTAAGTATTAAACATTGTATTGTACATTGTAAATATTAAACATAAGTATTACATTTTAAAGTATTAAATATTGAGTGTTAATAGCATGTACCATACAGAATCGATAACAGATTTACAATTGACTTCTATAAAGCACTGGATATTCTAATACCTCGGTGAGCAGTAATATACGATTTAATTTTTCGGCAGCCTTTAAGGTAAATTTAGATTGCATGAAGTCCTAAATTTATTCCGCACAATACAAATTTAAACTCAATAAACCAGCCAACAATCTGTTCCAGCGATAAAACTGAATCAAAATTCCACCAGGAATGCATCCACTGCTACGTTCAGTGGCGGCGAGGTGGTCGGCTGTATGCAAGAAGAAGGAGTGCATCCAGATATGGGCATAGGAAGCTGCCGATATGATTTTTGGTCCTGGTAAATAACGAAATATAAGGGGGAACCACATGCGAAAGGGTTTGTACTGTAGCCGGTGGTCACTAAGACTTAACCACGATTTCAACCTCAGTGCTTGCGTTATAATTGTCATTTAGTTGTTCAGAGTGCTTCGGCAGGGCAGGAGGAACTCTTTTGCAACTAGCCAATTAAGCCATATACGGGATTTACGGGAATTTCATGTTACCCATGATAATGCTTCCATTCTTTAGTTATTAAAAAACTTAAAAATCTAGAATTCTGCAAAAATTTTGTTTTAAATTTAAAGTCGATTAGCTTATTCGATTATAAGCCGGACACTCGAGAATATTCCACACTACTCAGATGGAACAATAATACAATAAAAGCTCCTTATTCGTGCTTCTTTCATTCGCGTTTTCACTATTCGAGGATTAAAAAAATGCGACCCAATTCCTATATTCGCGGATAAAAATTTCTTTATTCGCGGATCTAATAAGTACATACATAATAATAAAAGGATTCCAATAGGTATCCAACCCAATATCCTTTGTAAATGCCATCAAATGGACTAATGAAAAAGTAAAATAGATCTTATTACAACTTTGCCTAAAGTATGTTGTTAAATGCAAACTGCAAACATAGCCGAAATCGCGAATGGAATAGGACGAGATGGGTTCGAAAAGATAGAATCAAATGACATTCAGGAATTGCTTGAATCGCATGATGAAGATTTGACTGAAACCGACTTGGAGGAAATGTTAAATTCACAGCCCATTGAAGAAGAGGCTTCAACAAGCACTGGAAACGTGACATTTAATTTGAAAAATCTTAATGAAGGTTTAAGAATGGCAAATGAGCTTTGCGATTTCTTTATGAACATTGATCCTTCTATGGAACGAAGTCTTATTTTTAAGAGGCAAATTGCTAATGCGTCTGCTGCGTATCACTCTGAATTGAAGGAGCTTTTAAAAACTGCCAAGCAATGGGAAATTACAAAATTCTTTAAACCATTGCCTAAGCCTTAAAATAATTAATCAAAATGTTTAAAAACTTCAATTAAATTTTTTTTTTTTGGTTTTTTTTTTTTTTTTTTTTTTTTTTTACTTTTTTCCTAGGAACGTATCCCTTATAATCCCAAATAAATTACCATTCCGTATTCACGGTTTCTGTATTCGCGGCATATTTATGGAACATATACCCCGCGAATAAAAACCTTTTACTGTACTCAAGAGTTCTACTAGTTCGTCCACCCACGTTGACTTGTCGATCATGATCATTCCATGGCAGTTTCCCTCAATCACAATACTAGTGCCTTGTTGAAGTATGTACATTACAAGTATTCCAAACTTCCCCCTCTCCTCACATTCACCTAATTCTCATTCCAAACGGTTCACTGAAAATGGAATGAGAGAAAATTAATACGCGCTAGATAATCAACATACAAATCTACGTTATGCCAATTCTGATTAGTTTTCCGTTTGGCATAATTGTAATAGCATAAATCCTTTGTAGTGACATGGAATAAATATGAATGTACGGTCTGTGTTTACAGAAATTAATCTATAAACAGTTTTTTTAACGGATGAGGAGTAGGTATAAAATGTAGCGATTAATGAAAGTATCAATATTAAATTTTTTTGTTCATCACCGAACTTTTTATTTTCATTTTTTCCACATACGAAGAAATAAAAATGATTTCAAACCATAAAATTATAAAGATTAGTTGTTTTTGTGAAATTAACTCAATATTTTTTATTTATATTATCATGATAAATATCATAAGTATTTAGCACTGCTTTGTATCCTGTTGGAACGGAATAGATAGTGAATATGAAAAAGTGTGAACTTTGAATTTTTTTTAATGAAACGAAATATTAAAGACACTCAGCATCTCACAATACTCGTTAAAATTTGCATTTACTTCAGAAATCTTAGGAAATTATGTATTTTAAATAGGCTTAATTTCTGAATTGAAGCAAAAATTATTTCAAATGTTCTACAGGATACCTTTATGTCAATAAACACCAAATCTAATATTTTTTTTTATGAAGTTAAGATGAAGATAAGAATAAATTTGGGATAGTTATATGCGCAGCAAAGGCTCATAAAGAAGAGTTTTCAGAGCTATAATTACATTTTTAATAAATTAATAATAAATTGGAATTTAAGTACTTTTTACTCAGTAATTTAGAAGCATATTATGAATCAAAAATCATTCTTACGCCATTTTAAATTAGAGATAGCTAGCCCAAAATAGAGATTTTATTTTGTAAATTTATTCATAATTTTAATAAATTTTTCAAAATTAATTTTAAACATGGTTTGTAACAAGAAAATTAATTAATACGATGAAACTCCAACTAATTTTATTGTTTCTAGTTTTTATTTGTATGGATTTGTCAATGTGGACATAAAAAAGAAAACAAAAATGCTATTTTGAAAATAAATTAAAAAATAAACATCACTTTTGCTTCTATTAAAATGATAATGTTTTAAGCTGGCATTTTCTATGTAAACTGCTAGTTGTAAAAATTGCTAAGCATAAAAATGAAGCGACCGTTGCATTCAAGATAAAGATAATGACAGTCTGGCGACAGTCTTTCAGATTAGAACTGGGAATCTTTTTTAATATTTTAAAATAATTAATTTGCCATGTATGATGATCTGCCTTTTGCTAACCACAAAATATCGCATGAGGGTTAATGCCCAAATCACTCTCCATGCTTAAATAAATTGAATTGAATTGATCTCCGAACACAGCCAGTATACAAAATAAAGCTCGTAATCATAGGCTAGGCTGATATAATTTCAAAAAAATGTTTTGTAATTAGAGTTTTTATTCATATGGGGTTCTTACATTAAAGAAATCAAATTATTTGAAATAGTTGAAAATTATTTATTGTATATACTCATTTTTAAAGGGGGAAAAACTAGTTATAGTGAAAATGATATGCATTAATCGTAAGCATAGAATATTTGCAGATTCTATATCTTCTAAAAATTATATTCTTTTGAAATGGGCTAATGATTTTCAAATGAAAGAATGCAGCAGACAAAGATTGAAAGTTATTCTTGCAAGGTATTGATTAATGAGTTTTAAAAATTTGCTCTTACGCTTCTGTATATTAGTATCAAATAACA
The DNA here is from genome assembly GCA_026543055.1 of Argiope trifasciata. Taxonomy (NCBI): domain Eukaryota; kingdom Metazoa; phylum Arthropoda; class Arachnida; order Araneae; family Araneidae; genus Argiope; species Argiope trifasciata. The sequence goes on along the minus strand of JAPMOQ010025269.1, from coordinate 327,603 downwards.
AGGTCCAACAGCTAGCATTTCGTACGGCAATACACAAATCCTTTCTGAAAAGCATGTTCCTTCGACCGATCTGTTAATCAGGTAATGCCAATCTCTCCATTCATAGAAAAAATTTAGGAGTTATTCTCAAATAGCAGTCTGCGCGGCTCTCAAATGAGATTTCTGGAGACAATTTTTTTAGAAGGAATTACAGGTAGGGAAACAAATGTATTATTATATATCACTGGCTCAGAGCGAAATATGTAACGATTAAATTTCAATCAATAACGAAATCTTTTAGAAGAAATCATTAAAGTAGTCAGTCATAGTCATGTTGTTAACAAAGCATTAGAATTCCAGGGATTACTGGTCAAATAAAATGTTTAAGTTTCGATACAAGTTCAGTAAATAGATTGCAAACGAAAACCTTAAATCGAATAAATCTATGGCGATTTCAACTCTTGAGCATCACAATTCAGATGATTTGTGATGTCATGGAATTGTATAGATCACTGAGATTTATCAAATTTATCAAATCTTACTTTCAGTAGTTTCAGCCTTTACAATATTGTAAAGATTTTTCAAAGCCTAGAATTTTAATTCCTAGGAGAATTCACAAAAGTGCAATAAGCTTTAGAGCTAAGGTAATAAATAATGAATAAAACAGAATGCAAGGGTCATCTCGAACCTTTTTTGCATGCCCAGTAAGGAATGCATTTGTGTATTATTAACCATTATGACAGAGGTGAACAATAATTGCAGTTAATACAAAAGTATCAGAAAATTGATTGTGTAATTTGATGGAATATATAAACCAAAATTAAGGTCTTATCACACGGTGAAATTTCGCCAGCACTTTTCCGTTTCTGCCCTCAAAAACCGGTCAAGCAAGTTTCATAATCGACAACTTTTCCTAACCAGTTCAAAAATGTCGTCGGAAATATTGTCCGCAAACGAAATTTAACCAATCATGTGAAACTCTGAGGTGACGTCACTCAAGTGACGTCACTTTCTTTGTTGTTTGCTGACGGAAAGTGCCGAAGATATTTTACCGTGTGATAAGGCCTTAAGTTATAGAGTGGCGATTTCAAATACTTCGTTTTAGCACGTTCAAATAGTCAAGGGATTGCTCATATGTCGGTTTTTAGTTGTATAAGCATGTAAATGAGATAACTCGAAAATGCAATGACTTAAGTATATGAAATTGAATAGGTGATTTTGTTACTACAATTGATCTTGTGTGTTTAAAGGCCTTATCACACGGCAAAATATCTTCGTCACTTTCCGTCAACAAACGACAAAGAAAGGGACGTCACTTCAAAGTTTCACATGATTTGTTGAATTTCGTTTGCGGACAATATTTCTGACAACATTTTTGAGCTGATTAGGAAAAGTTGTCGATTATGAAACTTGTTTGACCGGTTTTTGAGGGTAGAAACGGAAAAGTTCTGACGAAATTTCACCGTGTGATAAGGCCTTTATTCTTGCTTCGAACTGCACGCTACGTCGTTATTGCAAATGGAGGTAACACAGAAAATGTAATGTTTTTTGAAACAGTCCTTGCAACATTTTCAAACCGGTTTTTATTTTTTCTATTTTGCACTGCCACCTATCGGGGAAATGTTTGCTAAAAATGAAATGTGGTTAAAAATTAAAACTCGAGATTCTGCCGAATTTCAGACTTTTCTAAATCCGAAAGTAAAATACTTTTAATATTAAGTCTGTCTTAACACGGTAATACAAAAATACTTTATGCTAGATGGACAATATTTGGCATGTGGGTACTAATCGAAATTATTAGACCTTTATCCAACTGTAAATAAAAGCCGCTCAAAGGAAATATATCTATCCTGTTTGAAGAGAGCTAGAATTATAAAGTTTGGTTCATAGATTTTATGTGTAAAGTGTATATCTGTATCAAATTTTGAGCCAAATCTGTCTACGTCTGTTGTTCTGTATTTTCAGAAGCATTAAACTCGATAGCTCAAAAACGAAATGACTTAGCATAGATTATTTGGTATATTTTATGACTAAAAACGCAGTTTCGTATAAAATTTTATTTTAATCTGTCGGGCAAAATATTTCCAAAATGCACTTTTGATGCTCTGATGCCTGTGTATTAATCAACTTTGTATTACTCTTTATCTCCCCCTACCGCTGACTTGTAAATAGACCACGCATACTTTTGTATTTGTTATTCGCCAACAATTTGTGTTTAGTCGCAGAAAAATACATTTATTAGAGACATTGCCGGGGAGTTGAAGGTTGCTAGTTATTGTTATTCCCATATGAATAACATCGATTATGTTTTCGATCGATTTTGTCAAAAAATTGATATACATCACTAATTATGAGGATAAAAACCATATACTAAATTTTATTTGTTTAGATATTGATTCTTTTGACATAGACAGATATAATTCTGAAAGTGATTCCTTTGAATTCGTAGACAATGAGTAAACAAATTAAACACATATTGTATATTTCGAGAGTGAGAAAGTAATAAAACTGTACTAAAAATTGTACTGATCTTTAAAACTCACTTAACATATCCGTATACCTCACTAAAATCTCTGTTGTTGAATTAGTGAAAATACTATTCAGTTTCTTTCCATACTGATAGCAGCAAATGAATATTTAAGCTGGAATTATTAGCAAATATAGCTGCAAACTTTGCTGTAAAAAATTATGAAACCTTCAATCAAAATCAATGTTCCTTGATGTTTTTTGGCATATTTTTATTTCAGTTAAATATAAACTTATTGTAACAGTTGGATTTAAAAAAAAAGAGAGTTTTCAAGCAAAGATTAACTTGCAGTTGTCAAGTCTTTGATAACTAAAAAAAAACAATGAAGAAGTTGCAAATAGATTTAAACATAACTTCAAAATAATTCAAATGCAGTAAAATGTCCGTATCAAGAATTTGGAAACGTACTTCAAAAAGTAATTGTGATTTTTGTTTATTTTATAATAATATTGATTCTTAAAAAATCTGGGCATCAAAGCAAAAATAATGGAGAAAAAACTTTAAAAACTTAAGATATATTCTTTTTACCAGAAGACGTATCCCAAGATTATCAGCTCACGCCATCGAAAATTTCAATATATAATATATCGAATTTTAAAACTAGAAAAAATTCTATAAAACGAATTTGAAGCATTATAAAATATTTCTTACAGAAAAAAAAAAGGATCTTGTATACAAATTTAAATGGCAGTTACGAATTTATAGAAAAATCCAAAAACTAACGGAACAACGAAAATAAAAATTAGTAATAATATTTTGAACTTAGCCTTCAGAGGGTCGATAAACTGAGAACCAAGCATGCTTGGGAACTAAACACTGGGGATTTCGCTTTAGGCTGACCAACTAACCGGGACATATGCCTTGCACCCCAGGGCCCTCAGTCAAGAAAGCAGATATGGGCAGGCCTTAGGCCTTGGCTACGTAGGGCTGTCATTTCAATGATTTTATTTTAGTTTAATAATATTTTAAATTTATTAATTAAATCTAGTTTTTACTTTCTTATATACGAAGTTTAATGAAAGTACAGTTACTACCATAAGAATTCGAACTTTGAGATCCCGATACATCTCCAGGTTTCAAACTTCCTTGAATCCGAAAAACAGATTTGTAACGCATGATTATCTATCTGTCCATTCATGTCTCTCGGTCTATGAATCCGATAACTCAAATGAAGCTCTAATTTAAATAGATGAAATTTGAATTTTGAGATTGTCATTACAACTTTAGTTCTATGCCAAAATCCGGTTTCAGTCATTCGGAAAAAAGAAAAGAATTCAAAACGCATATCTGTACACAAGTGAGCAAAAATGCTAAATTATGTAAGACGAACATCTATTACGTAAATATTCTTATCCAGGATTCACAATTTTACTTAGGAGGAGAGAGATAACATCTTAGTTGGAGATATACGAGAATGTTTCAGAGACCATTATCCACGGTTGAACAATAAATGGTACACTATTTATTTTATTTTCTTTAATTACAATAGACCATTTTTCATCCTATAACCGTGAAAGAAAAACTAAAATTATTAATTTTATGATATCATGACTATGTTTTCTTACTTTGGAGTTTCAAAAAAGATGTATTTGCTGATTAAAAGATAGATATTCTTTTCTTTAAACATTTACTAAATTAGTTTTTTTCATAATGGAAATCGATATAAAAGTTATAGTAATTAAATACGAATACTGTTAATGCAATTTTTAAAATTATATGCAAAAATATAAATCAAAAGCATTAAGCAAACATATAGACAAAATTATCACAGTAAAGAGAATTAAAAATAAAATTTTGGTTATTTGATAGTTATTTTTTTTAAACATGATCTTCAGCTCTTAAAAAGAATTTGCTTTTTTTAATATTCTTAAGCTGGTCTTTAGTACATAAAAAGTGCCCTTGAATTTATCTGTAAGTTTTACTATTAGTTTATTACTTAATAATTAATATACAGATTGGTAATTTAGAGATCAACAGTGTATATAGATTGAATTAATGGGAAATACTTGCAACAACTTTTGTATTGAAGTCAAATAATTTTTTTCTCTAACATACTTTTTGTTATCAGCTACATCAGGCAGACACTTGAAACTTTAATAAGGACCAACCCACCACATGAATATTGGTGTGACGTTGACCTTCAAACATTTGTATCACTGACCTCGGAAATGAGCCCTCGAATAATTAAAAGGATATCGCAATGATCACTGAAGGCAACAGCTGCAGTTGCTTCTTTTTTAATTTATACAAAGCTGCAGCAAAAGCAGACGGCTGGCTTTTACTGTTCCAAACAGACTGAGGACGCATTTTTCTATGTGCTGCCGTAAACAGGCAATTTATGATAAAGATCTTCCTAGTTTTAGCTATGTTAAGAAATACTTGTTCCTGTATTGTAGAAATAATGCTCAATGTATAAATGTACTAATAAAATCACATTTTTAAAGATAAAAATATAATAATAAATCCCGTTGGAACTTAAAATTGAAACATTATGAACGTTTTCACAAGCCGTTTTTTAAGCGACTATGAAATTTTAATTTCAAAGGAATTTTGTCAGTAACAGAATCAGTACAAATAATTAATTTTATCAAGCACGAAGAATGTTCAGTTTCTGATAAGCCTAATTCACCAGAACGTATTTATTTTTAATTTTATGAATTTATCATTTTTATTTTATTCTTCTTTCCTTTTTTATTATTTATTTACCTTTTATTAATCTTCCTATCTTCTTTTAAATATTTAACCTGGACATTAGATGTGATCTTTCTAGTCATTCTGTTAATTAATTTTGTCCAGATTCCTAATAAGCATTGCAAGCTATTTAGAATCTAGAATAAAATCTTTAATTGCCACAATTCGGTTTAAAAAAGTATTCCGTAAAAGAAATAGTCATTAATCAAACGATAAAGTTTCTTAGTTAAGTGTTTACTTTCTGTGACAAAAACTATGTTTTCTCAGAGGGAGATTTATCACTCTATTGAAACATAATCCATACCGTCTTTCCATTCATCCCAAGAATTTTTAAACAGCTAAATGTCAGATTCGTTCTACCCACATAATTAAACAAGAATTTCAGATGATGAAAAAAATTGTAAAGTTGAAATCATTCTCATCTTAGACAAAATACTTTATGTTATTGAATGTAAAAAATGTTCTTTAAAGATTTGCAATGCCATTCATTCATTAAAAAAAATTGGAGTCATTCGTGATTGTTGGGGGAAAAATCCCTCAGCACTACGTAAAATAAAGTGTACTTAGATGAAATGCGCTGTTACTTTTATCACATGACTCTGACACTATGAGTCATCAATTTGAAGTAAAGTTTAAGTAAGATTTCAATGATTGAACAATTTATTAATTTTTAAATTAATTTTTATATTATCAAAATTACTTTTATGTTATTAAACTTGTGATGAGTTTATAAAACTTTTCATTTGCCAATGTGAAAAAAATTTCTATCGTTCTTAAAATTACAAAGACTGTAATATTTGATGGTATGAAATACTATTTTCAATTAAAAAGAAAAGGAAATACACCTCTATCATTAAAAATTCTGAAAGATACTAAAACTTAACCTTCAATATTAAATTTTCGAAAAGAAATCCCCTTTCAGTTGTATTTTTTGCCTCACACTTTCAACAAATGTCTAGTGATTTGTTACCATATTTTTGTAAAAATTCTGTAGTTAAAGGAAGTGGCAACAGAATCCTATGAACAATTCTGCTTCTATAGCAATTTCTAGATTTTATTAAAGCATTCAATTAGTTAATATTTTGTTTTGAGAAATATTCAATTGAAATTATTTCGAAAATTTTAGATCAAACTTTATTAATAGTTAAAAGGCAAATTCTCGTTTTTCCTTTTTTTTCACAAAGGACACCATTATTTTATTCAAAACACCATTTAAATGTAAATATTGCAGCCAATTTTTATTATTTTCTAATTCAATTTGCTCTAATTATTTGGTGACTTATAATGTACTTATTATTTAAGGTGATTTTTTAATATTAAGAGTTTTCTTTGAAACATCATCTGCAATATTCGTTGTTACTGACAATATATTTTTAATGGTTTTATAAAAGGTATAAAAGTTCTTAGAATAATAATGAACAAAAGCATGAAATTATTTAAATTAAATAATAAAACTGTAAGAATAATAAAATTCATGAGAAATCAGAAACGAATATATATGTATCTTGAACTTTTAGAATAGAAAAGCATAAGCCAATATGCAACGTGCAAACTTTTTTTTATAGTTTTGATCTATTGTTTTACTGCATTATATTTTTAATAGCATTTAAACAATCCGTTATTACTGTAAATTTTGATATTTAATTCTAAAATCATTTAAAACATTTTAGCTTAAGCACTTGAAAGTAAAATGCTATTATTCATAGTTATTTTTATAATATTTTAGATTATATATTAACAATTCATTCTAAATATTTCATCCTCTTATAATACATGCTGTAATTATTATTGTTTCTGATATTTTTTAAAATTAAATGCACTAAAATTCCAAGATTTCTCCTAAATCTAAAACATATAATAATATTGTTTTACAATTCCAAAACGAAAGGAATATAGGAATATGCCTTTTTTAATTGAATGAAATATTGGGTGTAGGTAGCGTAAGATAAATTCTCGAAATAACTATTTTAAAAGACTATAATAATAATTATTATTGAATGTGTACCAATGGATAAAAATAATTCAAATTTAAATCAAAGTAATCCAGTAGCTTTCAAAAGTTCTTTTGCAAAATATTCACTTTAGAAAAAACAATTATAAAATGCATTTAAATTAGCAAAATTCGTTCTGATACAAATATTCAGTTCTCTAATACACAAAAAAAAATTACATTAAATTCACTAATATCTTAAATACAATAACATCTTAGTTAATCTTAAAAGCAGCAATCAAAGAAGGTAGCTGCGAAAAGATCTGCTTGCAATAAAAATCCCGTTTCTTTTGCAGTGAACATTACAGGCATAATATTCCCTGAATAACTTTGTATCAATGCTACTCTTAAAAACTTGAGATAATTCATAAAAGAACGAAAAAAATATGTATTGGAGAATTTTTTTTATTACTCTCAAGCCGAAATCAAAAGTTATAATTTTAATTCCATATTTTTATTCGGAACAACGAATAATTCTTTCTTGTTCTTATTCTTATCAATGTGATCTTATGCATTATCATCTAATTCCTCTAGCAAAAGATTTCTATAAATTCATGCCGAAGCAACAACGAATTCTTACCTTTTTTTTTCCTTCTTCAAATACCTGCCAAAAGGATTAAATTATTCCAGGGAAATCTCTTCACAGCAATGCAGCTCACAAATATCCGACTCACACGATACGCAGTCTAGGAAATGCACAAAATTTAACTGCAATCCATGTCACTATATAATATTAATTGGTATAAATGACGAAATTAAGTCGTCTTTCGGGGTCCATTTTTCATGTCAGAAAAGCCGGTGCTGTTTTAAACGGCGACTCTGACATGACAGGAAGTTTTCCTTCAACGCAGGATAGCGAGAGTTAGAACACCAGCGATGCTGCGAAGACGAAAAAAGACGGTTTCCGTTTTGGAAGAACACTTTTTTTTCTGTTTTGTTTTTTGTTCTAGTTCGATTTCCTCGCTGATCTAGGAGAGTCCACAAGCCTCAGAACTTAAACTTCCTGCTGCTTCTGCTGCCATAGCTGGAATACACGAATGTCGTCACCCTGTTCTGACTGATGTACGATAGGCTTATCAATGAATTAGTCACAATGCAAAAATATGTCCCTGAAAACGGTATTATAAAAAGAAATGAAAGTATCCATCTGTTGAAATATATAGTAGCGCTGCGTTGTTTACATAACTGCGGATAAATAAATGCGTGAATTTTTCAGCATGTAGAATTTAGATTAACTCATAAAACAAATGCAGCTTTTTTTCTGAGTAAGAGCAGGTGTAATTGACACGTACATTTTCCGATAAATGTGTTGTCGTCCGTTTTTTTAATCTATATCTTTACAGCCGTTATTGATAATAACCGTGAAAACGCAGTTTTATTTCGAGTTGGATATTCTTTACCAAAAATATTTTTTTAAAAATAATACCGTATGAAGTGTTTTTTTACTAGAATTCTAAAATAAATATAGAACTTTTTTGATTATTTTAAATTTCTTAGGTGTTTTTTTTTAAACTTTTTAGAATGCTAAGCATTGTAAACAGCAAAAAATGGGAATTTCAGATTTTGACGATCTTTACATTTCAAACCGTTCGGTGTTTAAGAATTATGTCTGCTTGTCTGTCTATGAGCACGGTATCTCAAATGTTTTTTGAACTAGGCGAATATCATTTGTTATACAGTCTTTACATTACTACCAATCATATTTTCAAATGAAAATTCATTTATAGGAAGTATCCAAATACATGTGACATCATTAACTAAAAACCTTAAAACGCTGGATGCATAAAATGAGAGCACAAATGAAATATCTAAAGTGTAAACCAAGGGGGGCGAATCTTTATGGATCAACGTGACATTTTTGCTAAAGGAATGTCTAATGAGGTATAAACCTGCCATCTTATAATTTTGTCCTGTGATTAGAGGGAAGATAATAAAACTAAATACTAATAACTCAAAACTCTCTATTTACTAAGAAAAAATGCATTTTCCACTGTATAGAAGTAAATGTTTTAGTTATAGATGTAATTCAAATTAAAGTGACATTAGTGTGGCTTCTGTTGTTGTAGATTAGATGACAAATAACATATTAGGAATGTTCAGAATGCATGCTGAATTGGAGTGAACTGTCAAACTGTTTCTAAGCGAGTCTTTAAAGTTATTCATCCATGCAAATGACCCGCAAGCATATATGAAAATATGCTTAAAATAACATGAGCGACCTTCTTCAAATAGTTAAATGTTTGAGTTGAATTCCATGTTTCCAAAACTTCGTTACTGGCATTTTTATTTATGTAGATTCTTAACCTTTCTGTTTCAGTCAATGCCAACTTTTTTCTTGTTTCAATAAATTTTTGAATCCGTATTGAACTAGACTGGAAATCAATTAGTCGCATTTCAAATTCTTCAATTTCCAACCAATAGAATTGGGACAAATTCAGTTAATCAAATGCTAGCCGTTTTGCAAAATGCAAACCTTTTTAATCGGCGGTGTGTCCAAAATGTTGTGTCGTGTACCATCAATGGCACGCATGCCACTAGTTAGCCATTTCTGGTGTAGACCATTTGTCTGCCTGCTTTTGCATGTCAAATAAATGCCATAACAGTAAAACGCGAAGACTTGAACTCAAGAAAATGCGAAAACTTGCACTCAAGACCGCGAAGAAGACGACGATCGTGTAACTAAGATGTTAATTCTGTGTCAAATTTTCGTTTCAATCGATCTACAAAAATCAGCAGAAATACATATTATTATTATATTCAGAAGAAGAAAAAACTCTGAACAATTGGACTCTGATATCAAAGATCTAAGCGCTCTTTATGCCCACGGCCTAGTCCAAACTCCAAAATTTCGTGGGGAGCGGTAACAATTTTATTACAAAACATGCGAGATAGTCTCATTGAGAATTTGTTTGGAATTATTGCTTAAAAATTACCGTCACAAATGCATATTGAAAAGAATAATTGATTTCATTAATGGATCGATTATTGAATAATTTGAATTGTGAACAATTCAGATAGCGTAATCTTCCGAGAATGAGTTTTATGTTCGGACAACAAGTAAAATAACTTGCCTAAGAATCATGAGAAATAGCCAACAGGAACGTTTTTAAAATTTGAAGAAATTGTATAGCCAAATGTAAGATTTATAGAATTTTTATTTTTAAATTTTTGAATAAAAAATTCAACCAAGAAAGTTGATTGTGACTACATGTGTAATTCAGTGGGAACTTGTTTGTTTCAATCAGTTCAGAAAAAGCCATTTGAAATACGAATTCTATTTTTGAATGCTGTAAACCGCTTATGAGGAATGAAATAGCTTGCCAACCATGGAACCATGGATAGGATGATAGATTCAGTTGGCTTCAGCTTTTTAGCGTGAAAGTTAGTTTTTAATTAATAGAAAAATAACCGCTCAAATAACCGGAATAAAAAGTAGCCATTGTTCTATACCTGTCTGTAATCTATCTTTGTGCAAAATTTCATCCAATTCTGTTCACCCGTTCTGGTGTGATTGATTAACAAAAAACCATCCATCCATCCAAATATTCAATTTTTCACATTTATAATACCATTATAGATATCATATTCTGAACCAAATCCAAGAAAAGGTTGAATTTGTCTACCAGGTAGTTTTTTTCGTGGATATGTGGAAACAATAACTGAAAGATGTAATATTTTGTATAAATGGAGATTTTTAAGTGTTTATGCCACCAAATTTAAATTTCATATGAAAGCTTATTTTTAATGTTGGAAAAGAACTGTTTATACGGTTGTCTCCACTTTAATACGAAGAATATAATATATCATTTTGTACAAGCGTATCAGAAGATTATTGGGCTTGCCTATTAATTTTTTTTCATTAATTCCAATGCATCATATTTTTTAACTGTAAAACAAATATTGACTAATTTTATTTTTCTAATCAAATTCCAGTTACTTTAAAGCCGACCCTACTATCAATAATACCTTATTCGCTTTCTTAGTTTTTTTTCCTTATGATTTTAAAGTGCCTACTATTAAACAAGCAGGAATGATCCTTTTTCGAAATATTTTTCTCGACCATTGGCATTATGTACCAAACTAAAATGTGATATTTGTTTCGTCTAGAATAGCTGCCCCATAACATAACTAACTTTAATATATCATTATCTATTTTATTCCGGAAGTAATAGTCTCATAACATAACTAACTTTAATATCATTATCTATTTTATTCTGGAAGTAATGCTATTCTGTTCTGTATGTTCTTTTTAATAATCGAATAAACCCGATTGCATTCCTCTTGATCTTTAAAATTCTTTTATATAAAATACTCCATTTTACCATTACTAAGATTCGGAATGTCAAAAACATCAAAGATCATCTGACGTCAATAATATATTACAAAGATTTTTAATGCACAGCAATTTGGCATAAAATCAATATAAATACCACGAGTAGTTTTTTTATCAACTCAAAACTCAATTTTTAAAAAAAATCAAGACGTTAGATAGGGCAGGACGAGATTTTCTGCATTCTTTAGTAAATGTGAATATTAACGGATTCCATTATAAAGCTATTTCTTAGACTTTTCTGCAGTATACGGAATAATTCATCTCAATAATTTTTTTCTCGTAAAAAAGAACCTTGAAAATTTTGGACTTATTCATTTTCAGCTATTAGCAATTTTTGTAGATAAAACTGTCAGTCTATTAGCGAATCTTGCCATTGTAATTCAAATCAAATAATTCATTTTACTCAAATGTACGAGTTAAACACGAACCTATTTGGTTTAAATTATAAAATATAAATAAATTTGGAGTTATGATATTTATTGATTTTTTTACCATAGAACAGAGAAAGAATTCGAACTACGCTGTTTTAATTTGTATGTTATTTTGAGGAAGCATTCCGCAAGAGAATCTAGATCTAAGAGCATAAAAAAAATCAATATTGTTCTTAAAATGTATCAAAAGCGCTTTAGAGTATGTTTATCTTTAAAAATAGAAAACAACAATGAAGAACAACAAACAATTTATCAATGTGGAATTGATTTATTTGGAATATCAAAGGTTCTAAATTTAAAACAATAAAGTTTTGACGAATGTAACAAATTATCAGGTGCTAGATTATTATCAAAAAAAGTCATCAAACTCTATAATTTCAACATGGATGCAAAGGTTATTATGATGCCAAAGTGAAAAATAGTAAATCCCGTGGCTTAAAAGGACACGAATTAAGTCAGATGAGTTGAAAATATAACGATTTGGACAAATTTAAAATTAGGAATATGAATTTATTTATAATAGTGTCTAATTATTTATAATATAAATACAAAAAGCATTTAGAAATATATATATCGATTTCATTACCCTAATTCAATTAAAAATTTTGTGACTGTGTATGTATGTTCCACATCTTATATTAAATAACTAGAACGAATTCAAACTTTACACTCATTATTAAACCAAGAAAAAATAATACTGTGAATGCCATTTTAAAATTTAAAATATCTCACCTTTTTCAAAAATGTCAGTTACATTTTCGGAAAATGTTACCTCATATCTTATAAAGTTTTTTCAAAATTGTATGAATCGGTACAGACGATTCTGAAATAAGAAAATTAATAGATACTCTGTTGGTAAGCAACGAAGAAATTTTGAATTAACTCTATCTGTGTATCTTGATATTTCTGTTCTATTTATAAAATATTTTTGTAACATTTCTTATTGGTTTTAAATAATTCTAGTTTTTTAGTCTTTTAAGTTTTGAATTTATTTTCATTCCATTATTGTTTGTAAATTTCGTTAAAGACAAAATAAAGTTTATGTGAAAAAAATTGAAGTAAATACTTTAATATTTATATGATAGTTTTTAAAAATAAGTTACAAAAGTAAATGGAATCCTTACATTTGTTTCAAAGCAAATGCTAGAATACTTCATTTGTTTTGTCTTGTATTTTTCACAAATTCAAACAAAAGTTTGAAAAAGTAAATATTTGCTATTAAATTTTTAAAAAAAAGCATGGCAGCACCTTCCTCAAACTATCAAAACGCGTACCAAAACATTGAAAAAAGTTACAATGGAAATTTTAAATTAATTAACTTTATAGTTAATCATTTCATAATGTTCATAAAAATCTTTTTTACATTTTAGCATTTGCAAACAAAATGTGGTGTACTTACATTACAATTTTTGGTAAATTATGGAAGAAATCAGTTACCGGAAGTTCTTAGAAATTCTCTGCTGTTCTCTTTTAGACTCCCTTTTGTTTTTACATTTTTTATATATTTTTATCTATCTGTTTTTTTAATATATTTTTAGTTGGTCTTTGAGTCGATAGATGTTGTTAAACATCTCTGCATGCGGCAGATGGTTTCGCAGCTGTCTCGAATTGCGTGATAGTTTTGTGACCGTTCGGGATTCTCTTTGTTCTGCGCTTTTGATAAGATGGCCACCACAGTTTACACTTTATTCCCTTAACCCTTAACTGGGGAGGTAAGATCAAAGAGAACGCATTTAATTTACACTCAAATCAAATTTTCTGATGTATTAGTATGAAAATCAGCCAATGTATTCTGCAGATTTTTTTTTCAATGTATACATAAATATGTTTAAAAAAATGTTCAAAATATATTATCATTGAGAAAGGTGAATGCGTTGGAACATAACATTTTCATTCAAATTACATACTACAATAAATAATATTCATGAAAAAATGTATTATTTTTTTAAATCATATTTATTTTTCCAGTATATAAAGGTATATAGAAAACAATAAAATGTAAAATTCAGCAATTATATGAAGAAAAAAATATTGACAATGAGTAAAATTGACTCTTTTTTTTATCGGCTTGTGTGACTTTCGAAACGCGGCTTTTGAGGGCGTTTTATACATACAAGTTAAGAATTAGTATACAAATCAGCCAATACATTCTGTATATATTTGTCTTGGTGTATTAATATATTATTTTTTTTTTTCAAAATACATTATTACTCTTAAAAATTAATTGTGTTTGAACATTCCTATCAGAATCAGCGGAATGCGAACTTTCATCGAAAGAATCTTTTGCTAAGCCTTGTTTCTCATCACTAAAACCACTTTCTGCTGCATTTAAAAGTCTTTTAAGCTCTGCTTTATAAAAATATTAGTAAATTTGATAATATGTCGAGGATTAAGTTTTAGAGCTATCTGCTAAGCCTTGTACAATACTGGAACACTAGAAGGGAGTACGGTCTTACAAAATGAAATATTTTAAAAAGTATCCGCTGAAACCGGATGAAAAAGTACATGCATAATGCAGGTCATGAAACAGGAAGCTACGGGGTCAGTTCATTGAATTAAGTTAAAAATAGATTAGGGGTGACCGAAAGTTCATCATTAGCGGTCTCACAGCCCACCTCTCCCCAGTTAAAAGTAAAGAAATTTAAGCAAATTATGTTAATACTTGTTTCATAATTAATAAGAAAATGATCTTCCTAAAATTAAGCTGTAATAATAGATTCTCATATAGAGTTTATGTAAATTCTCTTTGCAAAACAGTTTTAAGAATTAAACTGTAACAGAGTTTAAAGTAGTATTTTTTACTAGCCTTATGCTTGTGCTGTTTATTGCAGGAAGTTTTCTAATTGAGCAAATTTTCATTGCGTCATCAAAAAGAAAATTGCCAACATAATCTATTTTTGAAATTACATTTTCTTATTTTTTGTTATAAACTGCGCAAATAATAAAGACAATCTTTCATAGTTAACAGTCAACAACGATAGAAAATAAAAAGATCAAATATTTGAGAAAGTAATGAAAAAAAAATTTAATTTCTTAGTTTTAATGAAATGGACAGTTGAAAGTTTTACAAACAGTGTTTTCAAAAGATTATCAAAATTCAAGGAGACACTGCTAAATTAATTGGTATAATTCAAAAAATAATTTAATGGTTAAATTTGGGTGAATAATCTTTAAAAAAAAACTTTTTCAGTAGTTATGGCTTTAGTTTAGTTTTATTAACGTCCCGTTTAAAGCAACGCGAGGGCTATTTTGGGACGGACCTCGTAATTTTGAACCAAGATTAGATGACGAGGACGACACCTGAACTGGCACTCCCCGATCCACACCACACCAGCGGGAGGACGTTTGGCCTGACAGATTTAACGTGCAAGAGACCCCCCCTCACATGACGGTTCTTCGGTGGAATCGAGTGTCGAACTTGAAATCCTCCGGTTCCGAAGCTGAGACCTTACCACCAGGCCACCGCGGCCCCTCAGTAGTTATGGGAATAAGTTATAAGGAATATTAGAACTTATCTAATCCAGGTTTTTATATATAAAAAATCTTTGACAATTTCAAATGGTAGGAAAACTAAATGCAAATTTGTCGTCAAACTTTGACATTTTGGAACTCAATTACTTTTACTATGAAGGAAAAAATAAGGTAATCGATTTATGATATTGCAATAATGATTTTATTATCTTTAAAATTATACAGCATATTATACAATTATATTAAATTATACAAATGTAAAATTATATGAATTAAGCCACCAAAAGACGAAAGAATTAGCAAATCAGTAATTCCTGTTTACTTAATTATCGCAAGAACTTGAGCCAATAGAGCAAGATACGTTTCTAAATCATTAACACTTATCAATGTAAACTTTTCACCTCTGTTGATTACACTAAAGAATGTCGAATGATTAACTAGACTGGCATTAAAAGGAAATAATCAGTTATTTCAGAATAAATACTAGCAACGTGAATTTAATTAATCCTTTCAGGTTTCTTTCCTTTTTTTTATTGCAGAATCAAAGGTAAAGTATTAAATTATGCGATTTACGAAAAAAAAAAAAAAAAAGAAAGTCTTTGAAAAAAAGTTGTTTATTCGTTAATGTTTTTATTATTAAATAATAATAATAATTTGGGAAATTATCAAAATTATGCTTTGTACATGGTTAGCTTCGTATTTCTATGAAGATTGAATATGATCTTCATATTATTGTTTCAAAATTCAAAATGATGGAATTAAATTCAAAAACTTTCAAAACTATTTCTGACACTCAATAATAGACAAAAAAGAGAGATAAATGGACCAATACTATAAAACATGTAGATAGTTAGTACCTGTTAACTCCTCACTCAACACATCGCCGGACCATATTAATACTCCTCACAACACATTCATTTGGTTAATGATCTCTAAAATACTACTCTTCAAATAAAATCACGCCATGTTAAAAACCAGCTTTTATTAAAACACAATTATAAAAATTAAGTTCAAGTTCAAGTTCAATGGTATGATTGTCGGAGCACCCGTCTTTTTGGCAAAAGACTATCTCCTTATTGAGGTGACTGTTTAAGCTTTGCATTTAGTATTATATCATTATCTGTATATTTTACTGGGGGAGAGAAGGTTGAGAATTTTTGCAGAAGTATTTGGTGAAGCTAGGTTACTGATTGGTTGGCTGTCGTGGAAGAAATTAGAGGAGAATGTTTTTAGGACGTTTAATTTTTGGATCGGGATTGTACCTTGGGATATTTTGAATGGCTTGGTTGTCAATATTGTCAAGGTTTTTGAAAAAAATTTTGGCTAGCATCTGAATAAATTTTTTGAGTGAAGGGTAATTTAGAGCTTTCTGAATTTCACTATTAGAGAGGAATTTGGCTGCTTTACAGATGTGCTTAATTACTTGGTTTTGCTGCTGCTCAAGAATTTTGATGTTGCTTTTGGCTGCGTACCCCCAGACAGGGCAGGCGTATGTCAGTACAGGACGCAAATAGGCTGTGTAAATAAGTAACTTATTTTCCCTAAGCATTTTAGAGTTCCTTGAGATTAGGGGGAAAAATTTTCTAGTTAACTCTCGGAACTTATTTTTTATGTAAATGAAGTGGGGCCTCCAAGTGAGTTTCCTATCCAACATAACACCTAGGTATTTGCAGCTCTGAGACCACGGGATAAATTTACCATTGAGTTTAACCTGAGGATGACTAATTACTTTAGTGGATTTGTAAAACATTATGGCTTCTGCTTTGTCAACGTTAATAGCTACTTTCCATTTGCTGAACCATTCCTCTATTTTTTGAAGGTGTCCATTAATTGCAATTTGGATGTAATTAGCATTTTTGTTTTTAGCTAAGATAGCGGTATCGTCGGCGAAGATGCAGAGTAAGGTATTAAATTGCTTTGGTATTATAAAAATTAAGAGAACAGCACAGTAATATATACATACAGCTCGCGTCACGTAATTTCATTGAGTCACATGATTGGGCGAGATGGAGAAATGCGCGTGTGAAAAAGGAAAGCCACGTGTATCATTCAAGGTCACATATTTTTCAGCGTAAAATTTGTCTTTCACTTCAATTTTCTCAAAACATTAATTTTAATGGAAATTCTCCACTATTAACATTATATCTCAAAAACCATTAGAGGTATTTACATAAACATTTCAGCACGTGTTTTAAATAATATGGGCAATGAAATGGACCAAAACTTTTATTATTGGGGAAATATTTTTTTATTTATGGATGTTTTAGAAAAATCATGTTGAGAATTGGTGGAAAAAAAATGCATATATACGTATATTTTTACCCATAACTTTATTGCATCTCAACATTTTACTTAGATTTTGGTTCATTTAGAGCATTTGCACATATTTTTGACAACTGCCAAGCAGAAATTGATAATTAGCGACAGCATTGATGATTAGTGATTGCTATTACAGGGATAATGTAAATAAGTGAATAACTTTCTTCTAAATTCAAATAATTTATTTCCATTTAGCATCGAAATGTGTGTGGCTTACGTATTTGACAGTACTGAAATGTAAAGAGTGAGTTACAGAAATGTATGAATGACTTGAACTTCATATGAATGGTCATAATTCTTCGATATGATATCGATGCTCGTTCTGTCTCCTATTTCTTCACTTCTGTAACTTTGATAAGCCCTAGGTATCAAAATTGGAAGGATTTCTCCGAGTTGCCAAATTACAGCGTCTGAAATATAGCCAAACAACCAGAATGCTCAGTCATACGAGCGTACGCGCACTTGTAATTGTGGGACTTTTACTTAAGGTATTCGACTACGTTCAAAGGAAAATTTCTGAAAAATTAGATTTTTTAAAAACTGTTTAAAGCTATGGTTTCCAGATGTATTGTCAATTATAGTACAAAATATTATAAATACAAAAAAAAATTATTTGAAAATATAATATATTTTGAGAAATAGGAAAATTTGCCTTAAATTTTAATGAAATTGAACCAAAACGGTTAACACTCTACACAAAACTGTAATGCAGCAATTCAATTTTTCTTGGTACATAAGTGATAGAATAAAATGAATCAAATTCTAAGTAAAATGTTGAGATGCAATAAAGTTATGGGTAAAAATATACGTATATATGCATTTTTTCCCATCAATTCCCAACATAATTTTTCAAAAACACCCTTAAATAAAAAAATATTTCCCCAATAATAAAAGTGTTGGTCCATTTCATTGCCCGTATTATTTAAAACACGTGCTGAAATGTTTATGTAAATACCTCTAATGGTTTTTGAGATATCATGTTAACAGTGGAGAATTTTCATTAAAATTAATGTTTTGAGAAAAGTTGAAGAGAAAGACAAATTTTACGCTGAAAAATATGTGACCTTGAATGATACATGTGGCTTTCTTTTTCTGGAAAAGAAAAACATTTTTGGAATGAAAAAAGTCTGAACTATATGAAATAATTATTTTTTTAATTCTCCATTGTGGTTCATAACCATTTTTTAAGGTAGTCGGATAAATTAAATTAACTACATTTATTCTACTTTTGTTGTGATAAGATATAGTTAATCAACATTAACTATATTCTATCACAACAAAATACTAAATGCAAAATGATCAATGCTGGCCATCGTTGAAGACCTACTAATGACATTTGCAGGAATTTTAATGAAGAAAATGTACTAATTTAAATTATGATTTTAAAATAGGGATAATTCATTATACTTGGATAGCTATAGTTGCGAAGTGAAGTAAAATGAAATTTAAAAATATGAATATGCGGAGCTGAAGAATCGAAAAATATATTTCAAGAGCATTATTTTAAAATAATGTAACTTTATGTGTTATCAAATAAGAATCAACAGTTGACAAAATATAATTAAAGCTAATTACTGATTTTAAATTAATTACAAATCTTATTGGAATCAATAATAGGTAAATTTTCATAGAAAGATTTGGTATTATAGAAAATATATTTTTAAAATTTGGTGCATTTTTCCATTGAATTAAATCTACCAAAATAATTCGATAATAATTATGGTAAAAATTTAAAAAATGAGTGTAAATATAAAGAAGTCATTTATTTGAATCAATAAATTGAATTAAACTTGAAATATGTTTTAAAAATTTTAAATAATATTTTGAAATTAGAGCAGAATACTCAATTCTTTTTTTTGCTTTAAAGCTAAGAAACGGTCGCTAACCTCTCGCATATGAAAATGTTTCTTATTTTTATGGAATTTATAAGCATTTATTTCTTTTCGTGAACCCAATAAGCTCATTAGTAATTATTTGTTATTAAATATAATCAATATTCAATGATAAATTAAATTTTGTTTATGAAATCTTCTAAAATTGAACCAGTTTCTGAAACAAGATTGTATTTTCAGCGAAGGTACAACTTATCGAAATAATTATTAGTAACTGTATCCAACTTTCAACATAATCTATTTTTATTGTTCGTGGTTGCTTCATACGCTGTTACTATTTTAAGACAAGGCAGAAAATTTATTAAAAAATATTATTCCTGTTTCTTTTAATTCATTTTACCTTATATCAAATATCATCAACGCATCAAATATATGTAACAAATATCTTTTTAAAATAGCTTTCTAAAAACACTAATTACTTATTTGTTGAATTTCCACTGACTAAAAATATTACCTTTTGAGAGATATATCAAGTTCGATGTGACGCTGTAATCCTCCCCCCCCCCTTCCCTCCCTTCACATTCTAAAAAAAGGGAAGAGGGGAAAGAAAAGAGTCTAGACCAGAGGTGTCCAAACTACGGCCCGCGGGCCATACCCGGCCCGCCAATTGATTTAATCCGGCCCGCGGAGGGTTTTAAAACATAATGATGTTTCCGCCCAAACCTTTTCATTTTCATAAAGGTAGATCGAAAAACTACGTGGCCAACAAAACGGAGTTGTTGTACTTGACCAAACACAAATGTCTATCGCGCTGTTAAGTTAAGTTACCAAAATCCATTTGATTGCAACGTTGTTGAAATTTCAAGCCAGATGCAAATAGAAATTATTGATCTTCAAGCAAACGAACAAATCAAGGACAAATACAAGGAAGGAAACTTAATAGATTTTTATAAATATTTGGATGCAAAAGAGTTTCCAAATTTGAAGAAATTTGCTCGTAAATTCATTTCAATGTTTGGGACTACTTACGTGTGCGAACAAACTTTTTCTCGAATGAAGTATCTCAAATCAAAATATAGAGCAAATTTATCTGATGATCATTTGCAGTCATTACTTATGATTGGTGTAACAAATTTTGATCCCAACTATAAAGACATTCTTCAACAACAACAACAACAAAAATAAACAGTTTCATCATTCGCATTAAAAGTTGCATGAAAATATTTCAATTTTTATAAAATAATTATATAATTATACTTTGTTTGTTTAGTATTTTGTATTTTCAAGTTACGATAAAATAGTATTAATTAATAGTATTTAATGGTACTTTACTCATAATGATATTTTTCTATTTGTATATACATGTGGCCCGTATAACATGGATCTAATTTCCATCCGGCCCGTGCTGCGAAAAGTTTGGACACCTCTGGTCTAGACGATATATTTTTATCGAATATTGTTCGTGAGATTCGGTTTTTCTGTAGGATATATTTCTCTTAACTTCTATATCTATATCTATACTTATAATAAAGCTCAATGTGTGTGTGTTGGAGCTCTACAGGTCAGACCGTTGGACCTACAGCTACCAAATTTGGTACATGTGCACCTTGGAGGACGGGAATGTGCACCTCTGTGCCCTTTTTTACAAATTTTAATTAGAATTTGAATTAATTAAAATTTAAGCGAAATTTCGACGTTTTTCCGCTATAACTTCCGAAAATATTATCGCCCAACATGATTTTTCTATCAATTTAAAGATTAAAAAATTAGCTTTTTAATGGTATCAGTATTTTAATGTATAACTTAAGCTTCTATTTTTAACGAATTTTTAAAGAAATATTTTAACCAAGTTTTTCAACAATATATTTCGGACGAAACAACAACATTTAATCTGTATGATTACGTCAAAGGGGAAAAAATTAGGTTTTACCTGCGTGTTGCCATCCTATTGATGGAAGTTCAAATTTAAAAAAAAAACTATCATTGCAAGGTGAGCCGGTTGGTCGCCAAAAGCGGCTAGTATTAAATAAGAATATTGTCTAAGATTCACGACTGAAATAAATATTTTTGTGAAATGTCAGTGTTGCAGTTCGCTTATGGAAGCAAAATAGGATCTAAGAAGTTTTGAGGTAATTGATTATATTTTGATAGCAAAATGAGAAGAATTAAATTATTCATCTGGGTCTCTAACGCTTATCTTATCTTTAATCTGCAAATGTTAACATTCATAAGTTATAATATATTTACAAAAATTAAATTTCGGATAAAAATGTATTGGGCTTATAAATCACGATTTTTTATCCTTTGACTTCCGCGTGATTCTAATAATTTTTGCAATAATAACATAAACTAGCAATTAAAATTTTCATATTTAATCCAATTCTATAGCATTAAAGAGTATAAAATTATAAATGTTTTAACTACGCTACTTTCTTATGAAGTGCAGTGTTAATATCTGTAGCTTTTAACGTTTCTGAAATTTTCTGAATGAAAGAAGTCTATATATTTGTCTTAAATATTTTAAGGCAAAATTAATTCAAAATAAAATTATTTTACACTTAAAAGTTCACAAAGAAAGAAAATCTAATATTCATAAAGCTACAAATTCAGTTACTAACGTTTCATAACTTAAGAATAAAGTAATGCCAGATTTGTACTCGACCGGTCATAAGACTGCAAGTAGGAAGCGCATGCGTAGAAAATAACTGATTTATATGTGCCACAATGTCATAAGGTAGATACAGGCAGTTCATGTTTGGATATAAATTGCCGTTTTGGCGTCCCTGAATTTCTCATTTTCACTTCGTATCGTATTAAAAATGATGGATATTTACACAAAGTAGCATGACGAAATAAAAAAAGAAGGTCAAGATACTTAAATTTGAAAAACTATAAAATATAAATGGTAAATGAAAGGAAAAACACACATAAATTCTCATCAGAAAGATCAAAGAGAAAAAAATGGCAGTATCTGCAAAATGGCAAAATCTACTTTTGGTGAAATTAGCAAAAGTGAACAATACTTCTGATTGCAAATTTATTCTCAAATTAGTAGTCTGCTTCTGAGGATAATACATGTAATTAACCTTTCACTTCAGTGATGCGTTTCGAATATAACAATCAAAAAATAAAACAGGCTGTACCAGTTTGAAGCTATATTAGATTGTAGATGGCTGATATTATGTATATAATTGCTTTGAAAATTAGGGTAATTAGTCCTTTACGAGTATAATGCTTATTTATAAAATCAAAGAGATAAATAAAAAATGCAAAAGTGTTAATATATATTATTTTTTTCCATCGTCAGCTATTTGGAATTGTGCTATTGATAAATCAATCCGTTCAAATCAGTATCAAAGAATGCAGGGCTCAGGTAGCTGAACTACTTATGAACTGCTTCTAAAACTGCAGCATCGGATCTGAAATGCTTTCTTTGTCTCAGGTTTTAAACAACATATTCATGTTGCGCTTTTTGTAACAATATGGTACAAGAAAGAAACATTTTCTTCTTGAGAGCGCAATAAATGCTAAAGCAACAAACTCATTGACATAAGTTTATTGCCACGTAAAAGTTATCTAGTTACATTATTCAATGCGTTAATTTTAATGAACGGTATTCAATATACTTCTAATGGAAATTTTGAATTTGTATAAGATTTCCATAACATGAATATTACAATCACTTTTAGCCAGACTTCTGACACAGCACAATTGTTGTCTGTATTGGACGGGCTTAGTGTCCTCACCTTTGCTCTTCTAGCGTTACTATTCTACCCAATTTAAACAACCATTGCTACAGCATGTAGAAGCTAGCGAGGTTAAATTAAATATAAAACATCAGGATCCCATAACCCCAATTTCTATTTATTTTCATCTCAGCGCTGATACCCAGAATTACATTTTCGACATAGAAAATTTAATGCAAAGGGGCCCTAACCAAATTTTTTGCTGTGACTTTAATGTATACCACGTTAGCTGGGGCTGTAAAAATAACTGCCGGAAGGCAGCTTCTTAAAATCCTTTCCCTACAGGCCGTATTAGATATTATTGCTCCCTCCACTCTCACTAGATTTAATCCACAATCAGCCAATTTTATCGATTTAACTTCAAGTAAAGACTTCCTATACCCTTACGAAATTCACACCTTACCTGATCTCAGTTCCGATCATAACCCAATCTTATAAAGTTCTTCTTCAAATATACACTACCGAATAGCGTAAGTAAATGTAAAACCAAATGGGATAAATTTAAATATATTTTAAGTCAGATTGAAACTCTAGCAATAGACGAATTTACTCGCCCCGATAAACTTGATAGATTTGTTAATTTATTTGAATTTCAAATAATCAACGCAATCTCCGTGCAGAATATTTCAACATTTTAATTCTTGAAATAGTTCTTTCTACTGTAACCCTTACATTGGATATCTTGCAGTTATTAATTCTTTCAGTAATATTAAATTGAATACAGTCCTTTAAAAATTCAGGACATTTCAATTTATATCATATTTTTTTCAGCTCTAATTCAATTTGGAAACCTTTATCTCATGACCACATTATTCGGTTTTAATGCATTCGGTGACTTTTAATAAAAAGTTGCTTGTCAGATATGCTGTCTCAGTATAAAAATTGCTGGAACACCATTGGTTACATTTTCCTACAGTTAGTAAATGGGCATACATTGAATGAATTTTCAAAATGATCTGTGCATATCATCGACTTTGAAGAAGGCTTACAGCCTTCTATTCCAGTGCTAACAACGCAATTCAGGATTGATGAAAGGAAACTAAAAAAATAATGGCAATCACTCTTGATTTTAACATTAAAGTATCCTGTATCACACTAGTATTTCATCTTTTAACTTTTAATAAGAAGAAAGAAAATTACTCAAAGTTATAACTTCAAATGTAAACAAAACAAAACAAAATTCGCTTCTTATTTGGCAGAGAACGTTAATGACAGACTCATCTACTAAAGGTTTGCGTATGAAGGTTTGAATGCTATGCGCAGAAGTAAAAGACACGTGACTCTTATGTCACATGAATTGACCCCATTAGTAGGAAATGAATAACAAATATAAGCAGTTCTCGAAAAATCGAAGTTAGTCTCAGGCAGCATACCCCCACACCCTCTCTCATACCACAGCCAATAAGATTGAGTCCTGACACACGTCACCTTACTACACCTTACCCAGCTCACCAATACTACTTATACCAAAACATCCTAATTTCCCTCCAACTCCGACTCAACGAAGAAGATCACGGCAATTTATTGACCGTGCTATTTTTCATACCACTGTAACGTCTCGATCTGGTCCGATCAAACAAAGGGTAGCGTTTTAATCAAATTACTTTATTTACAGCTTTAATTTATGGAAAAAAATACTCTTTATCATCTAGGTTAAGTGAAAAGTTCTACGCTTAACACCACAAGAATAGTTCCTCGAAATATTTCGGAGAAACTCAAGAGAACAGCTAACTGGCCGTCAAAGACTCATGTTTGTACCAAGGTTAGCTCCAAGAATCCACCGAATTCCTCGGGTAGAATCTTCTCTCGAACACTCTGCTTTCACCGATGTCTCCTCCGGACTTTCACATTAAAAACCTCCTAGTCTCCTTTTTTTTCCTCTCTCCAAAAACCTCGTCTTTTCTCTTCTTTCAACTCCACCTCTCATCCACAATGGAGTATTTTGGCCCCCGATTCTCCAATCGTCGATCAGCAAAAACTTCACTCGTTTACAATTGACCGCAGGAATGTTCGTGGTCCACAATGGAAAACAATGCAGGCTACACATCTGCGTCGCAGACACGATTAGTGTACGGGTGGTCCTTTATCTGGACTCACTTTAAAGGTCCAGATTCCGTTCTTAGAAGGAGGATTCTCCACCTGCCCATCTGTAAACAATTACACTGCCATAAAACGTCGTCATATAGGGGACCAGTCTGGAAATGGCAATTATGGAGCGTGTGAAAAAGAAACCACAATGGTCAGGGCCGGGAAAAGCTGAATCATTACACCACCATTACCTGGGATAAGCCCTCGCTGTGGCTGGCGTCCCGTCAATACAACTCATACCCAATTTACGCAAAGTCAATTTTATTTTACTGACATTACGCTCACAGAGTAAATTTCCATTAGCCGAAGAAATCTGTGAATGAAGGAACCTCATTACACTTGTCACTTCATTTGCTAGCCATGGATCCGTCAATGCTGGCATCTTTTAACAGAGATTTTGGAGCATTAAGGCACAATTATCCTTATGTAGTGATTGGATTTTGAAGCGTTAGGAGATAAACGTTCATAGATGGCGCTAGACAACTAGCTCGAGTATAATTAAAAGAGTTATGTCATTTGAATGTTTTCTCTTGGAGAAGAAGGAGTTACTGAGCAGAGTAACTCAAACGAATCTGCACTAAATTTGTTGTTAAGTTTTCTATTTGCCTATTTATTCAAAGCACTCACGAACCAGCCACGACACTCTATTTATATGTGGAGTTATTAGAATGTTGTGATCGCCTATTTTATTAACACATGAAATTTGATTCCCTCATAGAATTTGTACAATCGTGAGAATTTTTGTTATCTCTCTTTTTGAACCACTTTGAAAGTGTGATCAAAGGAACTAACCTCTACTTGTATTTCAATAATGCAGTATCTGGCGTCACCAGGAGGCTTATAAAAAAGTATGATATCCACTATGTCGAGAAAACAATTTTGACTAGGGATGTTTTGAAAAGTCGGGACCATGATTTACTTGTAAAAGTCAATAAGTCACTCATTATTCAGTTGACAGCCACTTCTTTCCCACACAGGATTTCTATTTACTTAGAAAGGATTTTTAAACAGACCATGCCTACGAAGACGAAAAATTAACTATTAGTCGCACCAGATATGTTCTAGATTGTTTCTCAGAATATGGATTTAACCATACAACTCAGCTTACTCGCAAAAATTTCATTTTGTTGAAAAAATTTGGATATAACATTTGTAGTCACTAGTGGAATGGGAATTATGATTATTGGAGAAGGTGTAGTATGTTTTCTGATCGTATATTAAAGATCCAAGCTGTGATCAGGACACTTGATGATGCGTGTAATTATTATTTTTACGAATTGGTGATTTTAGAATATTTTGTTCCGGATGTATCCTACCGTGCGTTTTGATTTCTTCTTTTTCATTACTTATTGGACATAAATATTTTATGTGTGCTTATATGCTTAATTTCGAAAGTGCTTTTAATAAATGTTTCGGTAAAACCGCTGTAACCTTTTTTTCGTGTTCTACTAAATGTATTTTCACAACAATCACTCACATATACACATAAAATTCATCTCACTAATAACCGTCATTCGCAGACATTTTAATTCGCATAAAAGCTCATATATTTGATTGCTGCTTTATTCACTTGGTATACTTTCAGTTATTAGTTTTTTTAAAAAGAATTTTAGATTCATAATTTATTTTACTCCTTACTTGATGAAGTGGAAATTAAATTTTAACCTTAGAAAAAAAATGAGTAGCACTGAATAGATAGAAAGCAATTTTTTAACACATTGTTACGAAATTTAGTATCACAAATTTATTTCTTTTAAATAGCTTTTCCAAAACATTTGACATGTTTCTTGCATGTTATCATTTATTGTCTGTTACCAAACAATTGTAATTTTTCCAACTCGTCGATAAAATACTCTTCCACATCACAAAATATTCTGACGTTGAGAATTTCTAAAAAAAAAAAAGTGTATATGTTGTATGAATCTATATCATCATTATCATCTGACAATTCTTCAAAATTTTCTTATAATTATGTACTAGTGCTCATGTAAACACAATAAAAAAATCCTACTTTTGAAATGAAATTAGAAATTCAAAATAACTTTGGTTCGAAGAACATAACTACGCTTAAATTATATTCTTCTGGCTTCTAAGTATCTGAATAACAAGAAAATAGTTCATTGTAATGACATAAATTGCTGCTTATTGCAATCTATTAGTCTGTGAATCCTACCTTCGGCTTGTAGAACGCAAAATTAGTCTGAACTTTAAATTGTAGGGATGCATTGACATGTATCAAGAAGGTATGAGTCTCCATCAAAAGCAATCTGAGAAGAAATATTTAAGAGTGCAGATTTCATACACTAGTAAACGAAGAATAATTTCTACTACTGCTTTGTTTCATAAAGAACTGTTAAATGTAGTATTTTTGAGTTAAAAAATGCAATCAAAGGAGTTAAGTTAAAAATGCTATCAATGGATTCAGTTTACTTCCATATTTTTAATTTTAGGGTTAAAAATATGTTTATTATTTAGAGAAGTAATATTTTAACCCTCTAATGGTTCCACACTCATTTGTACGTAGCCCCAAAATGTCTCAAAAGCTTGCTGCATGTATTTCAACGTTGGGTAAGGAAGAACGCAAGTTCGTTTTACACGGAAAATCACGCAGGGGTATACTGTTCGAAGAGTGTTTCGGACGCATTTTAACATCGTTCTTTCCCCCTATAGGTTTTGACATCTTTATGAATTGGAGGGGAATCAATACAATGAGTGTTTTACGGCCATTTATGGACGTCGCAGGATCTGAGGGTCCGAAGATAGATTTATGCATAGGGTATTGTGATGGTTTCAACGTTAGGAAGGAAAGAAAGCTCATTCAAGAAAAGAGGAACAGAAATTTTGTCCCTATTGTGTGTCCGATAATGCTCTTTGTGAACTTAGATTTAAACTGTATTTGAATTCAATAGTATTTCTTTGATATGGCTTATTTTATCAAAATATCGTTTTAAAGTTCCATTGAATTATTTTTCTTGATGAAGTTTTATATCCATTAAAGTATTGGGGATGGGAACTCGGAAGGGATATATTTGAAAAATTGCCCTCGATATATTGTTAAAATAATAAATTTGTTTCTCATTTTTAGTTCAACTATTTTTATAAAGCAAATTTATACTTTTTACGCTAATTTCTATTTTTAATTATTTTTCTTCGCTCAAAGTAAATAGATACAAGTAAATTTTGTGTTTTAAAATAGTCTAAATTTCAAAGAATATAATAAAGTATAATGCTATATTGTTTCTATTTTCAGATTTATATTGCATAAAAACAGTGAATTATGTTTCCGAATTTTTATAATGCGATTCCTTTTTAAAGTTCTTTAATGAACTGAATAAAATAATTTCTTTCAAATTCATAAAAGAAACAATAAGAACATATTTTTCAAAAAAATTATTTCTATTCGAGAAGGTATTAATATTAGTTTATTTTTTAATATTTAGTTGGTTATTTATATTAATTTAGCTGTTAATAATTAGTTATTAGCATTTATACCTTGCTTTAGATGAAAACAAACAGTAAAATAAATTGAATTAAATGTTTGAATAATTTTCTTAGGAACATGAAGAGACTGATACATTGCAAAAGTCTTAAATGCCGCACACTACCTCAAGATGTTTTTTCAACAGTTTATCAAAGAAGATATATTTCTTAGATAAAGTAATAGATTTATAAAATCTAAAAAAAAATATAAGAATTTCAAAGATTCTGCATTTATTTTAGAGTATTTTGAAACATTTTTTTGGTTGATATGCTGATGAGATTTCTTCATTAGAGGATAAAACTGTGTGGATAAATAAAATAGCTTTTGATGAATCTTGAGCAAAGTGCCGAACTTTTAATGTCATGTTTTTAAAAACATTCTACTGCAAAATAGGGCAGATAAATGTTTCAATGGGGCTTTGAAAATAAATTATTATTTAATATTTAAAAGTGTATCATTCATAGTTACACCTTACAATCATAACCTGTTATTTACTATATTTGCTAACAGCCTGTTATTTCCTATATTTTACATTATTTAATACGGTTGGGATTTTACTATAACAAATCACAACCGTACTAAATAAATGATTATACATTACTTCACTCAGATTTTGTTACTGATAGAAGTGTTACTTATGAAACAAAACTACATAAATTGCTTATTTTGGTGCAGTTTCAACCTTAATAATTGCTGGGTTCAAACTGGAAAGCAATTTACATCAATATTTTATTATTATTATTATTAAAAGCAGTCTATTTACAATCAAGGTAAATATTAATGGTAGTATTAACCTCTCTACTTTCTCCTATTCGTATGCTTATTCAGTGTAGTGGTGCCAGTATTTCTTTTTACAGTTGAATAGAGTCAAGTATGGATTAGGCACATCTTACAATCCTTTTAGATTGGATCAAAAATTCGATACATATTTGTAATCATGATGTCAAAGCAAAAAGAACTAAATTTCATTTATTTATTTTGTGTGTGTGATTTGAAATGATTAATCGAACACTCACGAACTGACAGACTTACGGAATAATCACAACATTTACAAATTATATTCAAAAAATTAATACAATTCTACATTTTGATAAAATTGCATGATACATTTACTTATCTATTTGCTTTTGTTTTGAGGTATCATGTTCACGTATACAATGTCAGAAAGATTTCCCATCAACCTGTTTCATCTAATATTTGAGATAAGATTACATTTGTTAATTATGATTAATTTACGACAGTTGAAATACGTTGTTGTAAGACAAAGAAAGAAATTAAAAGTTCTCTCAAATATTTTGACTGAAATGTTTAAAAAGGTACATGCTCTGACTTTTTAACCCTTACTATTGAATTGAGAGAAGGTTAAGGAAAGGGGTTTAAAAGGTTAAAAAAAGGGGTTACACCATATCCAATATGCTATATTGATCTGAAATTTGAGAAACATTGTTTATTTTTTCAGTCAATTAAATAAATAATAATTTGGTATGCAGATTTTCCAAACATTTTAAGAAGTTTCTAAAAAAGGCTGAATTTTATAATGTACATTATTATGCTTAAATATTACAAATTTTTAATTTTTGTATCTGCTTTTTAATGTTTTCTAAAAGTTGCATTTAATTTCCATTTACGTTTCTTAACGCATTTAAAGTCCAATGTTTATTGCTTTTTAACCTAGAATGTACTTAACTTTTAAATTGCCAATACATATTGCAATATTTTCAGAGTCTTCCTGTTCATTATTCTTAGAAGCCCTGTTTTTGCAAAATAAGTAAAAACAATATGACCTAAATGAGCAGCAACTTGTTTCTTTCTACCTTTAGGAACTCTTGACCTCACATGGGGGAAAGCAAAAATTCATCAAACTCTTGCAGGGCATCTCGTTTAGAAAACCGATGCGCTTTTACGACATATAACTAGTCTGACATCCATCGCTTTTGAGAAGTTTCACATGTAGGATGAAAACACTCAGAGGATTAAATTCTGCTATTATGATTTTTATAATCTCTGTTAATGAGAATAATTATTGCTAAATCTTCCTCGCAATCTGACAGATTCATTAAGTGAAACTTTTTTTTTAAATACAAAACCAATAAAAGTTAGAAAAATATGTTTCATGCATAATAATACCGTTGATTATTTGTGATACATGCATATCCTTCTTCAAAAGAAAGTTATTTGCAGACATTTGTTTTAGTCTGCTTTTCAAAACACAAATGAGACACAATATTATCGTAAAATAAATTTGTAACTCACATAGTAATTGTCGAATCAGGATGATGGTTCTCAACAAACAATCCAACAATTTCTATGCTTTTAGAGTTTATCTTATCCATTGTATCTTTTCTCCCACTTGAATTAATTTGGGCATGAGTAATTTTTTTTTCCTATAAATATACCAGACTCTTATTTTTGTTTAAATAACTATTAACCACATGATACTGTTAATTTTCCTTTTGGTGATTCAAAACGATTTTCTCTTGAAGATTGAAATTAATCTTAAATTTCTGAAGATAATTTTGAAACTTTTTAATCTCTTTATTGTGAAAGACCAATGATGAACATGTGTTTTTGGGCAATCATTCAAGAATTAATTTCTGAAGAACTTTGCTTTTCGTCAAATTCGCAAGACATTAAAATTTAGGGATCAATAATCGAACTGCTTTTGTTATGTGACTTGGCAGTCAAATGGTAAACATTCAATACGCATTTGAAAATTCAACATCGATACGAATATTTAATAGAGATACCTGTAATTCAGTACATTTTGAGAAATGCTTTTATAAGGAAAAATGCGTTGCAGCTTGGCGAAAGAGAAATATTTACCTCTTATAAGAGAAAGATTGATGTTCAAGGTTTTTAGGATATTATAGTATTCGCCATAGTATACAATATAGAATTGATATTGAAAGAGATTTTGCACTTTTAATGAAGTTTTCTAATCCTGAGAAATTACGAGCAAGAGACGTGGAAATTTTAAAATTTTAAAATGTGAAACTCGGATATTTGAAATAGTTTACTCTATGTATTGTGATCTTTTCTACATAATACCATTAATGCTCTGTAATTTCCAAATACCCCATATATTTATCAAACCTGCCTCATATTATATATTGCATTCTATTTGCCCTAATATCAGTAATTCTAACAAACTCATTGGTAAATGTATTTATTCACAACTAACTTTTGAAATAAAAAAATTTATCGAATAAATGAAGTAAAATTAGCTATTTTATGAAGCATTAATATAACATTAATTAGATTTTCTCTAGTGATGTTCTAAAAAGTAAATAATTCCAATGGAATCTGTTTTTCGATTAAACTTTATAAATCATGCCACAGCTGCCAGCGAATATTTAATGGAATTAATGCCTTTTTTTAAAGAGAAAACCTTTATCTCCATTAAAACAGAAGTTTACGTAAAATGTAGAAAAAAAATAATCATTGATATTTATAAAATTTTTATTGTGCTAAATTTGCAAAACTGGAATAAATGAGAGAACGAATTTTAGGCTTCGATCTTGAATGTCATTGAATGGTTTAGTTACAGTGCGTTGATAGCTCAACAATATATAACATTTCATTTTTATAACGAGCGGCAGTGTAACGGTTACTTTGGTAACGAAGTGAAGAAATTTGTGATGTGCAGATTTTCTGTACAAAGTTCTGGTTACTTCAACTTTTTGTGTAAGTTCTTATCATTGTCTTTCAGAAGACTTATTAGCAACTGAAGAATGTGACTTAATATTGAAATGTGATTTATTGTTAGATCATAATTCAGGTCAGTAATTTTTACACGTCTTGCGGTAACTAAAACTATTGACACACGTTTTGCTGGTCTATTTTAGATAAGTTAATCGTTACTTTCTTTGTTGTATCTTCTTTTCAGCGAAATTGTAGAGAAATTGTGTTTTTTTATTTTAAAAAATGCTCTTATAGATTCTTATTTTTAGAGAATTCATTGTTTATTATAAGAAATAATGCATGATGTAACTTATTTATGAATTAATTTGAATGATTTAGTCAGTAACTTATTTAAGAATTTCTTTGATATGACAATTGCTATTTTGCAAGTGATCATAAGAATTATAATTGAATATTGCAGAATCCTGAATCATTTTTAACGATACCTATAGTTAGCTTCATGTCTTAAAAATAACAGTTAAGGTGTGTGTGGTCATATAAATTGTTCCTTGAATGAAATGCTAACTTGTGTAATATTACTATTTATAATAATTAAATTTTTATTCTCGCATCGTACTATTATCTTATAATTAATTATTACTATTTATTAGTCTAGAAGATAATTTATGCAAAATTCATTTACTCGCTGTATTTTTATAACAATTCTATTTTAATAATTTCTTTTTTTTTTTCAATTTCACTTGCAAAGCTGTAATATTATTTATTAAAATAGTCAGTTGCAGCTATTTCTGGTTAAAGTGAAGAATAGTGTGCCCCCGAGTTTCTTGCCAATATTGCAACCCAAAGAAACGTTCTTATAGCAACCCTAATTCTGTCTTGTTTATTACTTTTTACAAAAGTTTAGCTGTACATTAACAACAATTATTTTATGAAAACTGTTAAGTTAAAAGTAATAAAATATTGATTTAGAATTTTAATCTTGTTCTTTTTTTAGTATTGATAAATTTTTTTACAACTAATAAGAACTACAATTCTGTTTTAATGCGAATACAAACAGGAAATATTTATTTTCAACTGTTAGTGCATTTTAAAAAATTGTCTGTGTTCTTACTTCAGTCAACTGCAATAGAATTTTCCGCAGTTCTCGTTATTCTTTTGGTGCTCTAATGTACGTTCCCTTGCTAATTTTTTATGTAGGCGATTTTGCAAGCATGGATGTTGGGTAAATGTATTTTGAATTAGCAGAAAAGATGCAAAGCAAGTGGATATACATATATTTTTTTAAGAGTTGATGAATATAGGAAAGGGTATTAGTTTGTATGTATTATTTCTGTTAGCCACCCAATCCTTATGTTCATTGTGCTAGTGAAGCTACTAGATTCCCACTCCCATCGATATCAAAGCCGTAGGATGCTTTTTTTCAGTTAAAAAATTCTGCCTGGTGCCTTCATCAGATTAATAAAAATCTCAGTTACAGATTAATGAAATCTTGGATTCAAATAAAAATTATAATACTTATAATTTCAATGTATAAAGTGACAACCACAACTGTTTCATAGAAGTGTTTGTTTATTTTGTCTGTCATCTTTATTGGTAACTTGGCATCCTTGGCACATCATAGGGCACAATATTCTTCACTTTTAACCTTTACTACACTGCATTTTTTATTTAATGAAAATTACATTTTTCTTATCGTATTACTGTATGTATAGTCTTTGTTATCCTGTATTTTAAGCATAAATGTTCTGAATAATATATTTGCTCTTTTTGTTTAGTCCTACTTCTGAAAGGTGTTAAAAATGTAATATAACTGCAAATTATTGGATAGTAAAATGATCACAATTCTAGATTCTTTATTTTAAATTTAACCCAACTTGTTTTAACTGAGGATATATTTTTTGAATTTTTTATGACTTAAGGTAAGCCTTTGTATTGGAAAGTCTTTGATGACAATTCTTATTATTTGATTGCTTCTGTCTTTCTAACAGAATATTTTAACAATGTCCACATTCTATCTTAGATGTGAAATGGGCTTGAAGTCACTTTTTACAATTATAATATACCTATAACTTAGGTGCTGTTCTTCTGCATTCAGTGTTATAAATCTGCATTTTTGAATTATATACAATTAAAAGAAAATATCCTCAATATTTAAATTTAAAATGGCTGTTAGGTAGACATTTTTAATTTAAAGAATATTATTTTAAAATCTAGGCAATTTTCAATGAACAAGAATTTAGTATGTTTAGTGATACCTTAAAGATTTTGCACTTAGGAAAAAATAGAAGAAAACATACCTCAGGAAAATGCAAATAAAGTCAAATAAAACATTGCTACTAGTTATGAATATTTTTCAGAACAAAAAGAAAGTTATTAAATTTATTAAAATAACATTCCATAGTTTTGAGGGAGGGATGAAACCATCACTATTAATTAAAGACTAAAAGTAAAATAATTAAAGGTTAAATGAAACTTAATCTAATAAATGCAGATTAGTTTTTAGTTAAAGCAAAGATCTTTCCAGTTATTATTGAGATAATTTTTTTTTTAAATCTGTTGTTTCTAAATATATTACTATTTATTTTTAGTACAGGTTTAATTTAAAATTACTTGATTGGCATATAATTTTAGCATCAAGATTTTATTCTTAGATTACAAAAATTTTGTAAAAAAGAAAACTTTACAAATGTATTAATTATATGTAGTTTAATGAATATTAATTTTTTAAAGTTTTTATTTTCTATATACCACGAATTTAATTTCTTGAACTTTTTATATCATTAAAATTCAGTTGTATACATGGGTAAATAATTTATATCTAGTGACAATGAATGCTAACATTGTATAATGTTTCTTTATTGCAAATTAAATAATTCAGAATATATATTTAAAGATATTAAGGTAAATAAAATTGAATTTTAAACATTTCCTTTCAATAAACTGGTCTGATAAATTATATTAAAATAAAAGGTCTATAGTTTCTAAGAGTTCAATCTGTGGAAGACAAAACTATTTAAAATAATTATGTATTTCATTTCACAGGAGTGGTAATATTAGAGTTGATATTTTTTATTTATGGAACCATAGTTTTTTTAATCATTAACTCTGTAATTATCACACAATCTTTGCTAAATCAAAAATATTTCTAGTTTTAGCCAACCAACTTTGATGAAATTCTAATCAATTGATTGAAGTTTTTGTTTTAACATCTGTTTGTAGTTTTTGATATTGATAATTCTTTTCTTATAGAATTATATTTGTTCTGTTGAAACATCAGGATTCAAGATGCTGGCTGTGAAACCCAGGAATCCAATGCTTGTATTGCTGTTTTACAGTGCCCTTATGGTGACACTTCCCGTGGCAACATTTTTCTTTTCTCAATATGCAATTGAAACTTATTTGCACACAACAATTTCTAGGAGTTACATTTATGCTACTGCTTCTAGTGTGTTTGTTATCCATGTAATACTAGGAATATTTGTATACTATGCTTATAAGGAAGACAAAGTTGTTCCATACCCTCCAGAGAAAGAAGATTAAAATTTTTCATTTATGTATATATATTTATATATATTACATTCTCAGTAATCAAGAAAGTTTAGTTTTCTTTATTAGCCATAATTAGTTATTTATGGTTTTGTATGGGGAAAAAAGTGTTAATATATAATTTTTGTGCCATTAGTGATATTATAATGGGTTTTAGTTTTGCATAAAGAATACCCCCTCTGTCTGAAATTATGGTATACATTTTGAAAAGATTTTTATTTAGTATAAACTTGCAAGTACTTAGTAAATAAAGTGTGTACTAATGCAGTGTATAAACATAGTATGAAATATAATGCACCTGTAATGGTTGATGTGAGATACAACATTGGCTAGGATTTTTTCAGATATATTAAAAATTTACTTTCTTTACTATAATTTTGATCTTATTGTTATAAGAGAATTCCAATTAATTTGTTTGGTTTATTATTAATTCAAAAAGAAAAGACACTGCTTTAAGAAAAATTGCTGCCCTTTAAGTTCACATTGGAACTTTGACATTTTTTTAAATTTAGAGATTTCCGTTTTAATTGGGTTTTAAATGTATGCTTTTTATTATGTTTATTGAATGTTACTATTAGATTCAGAGGCAGCTTATAATATGTATTTTATTTGCCATTCTCTAAGATAATAAGAAAACATATCATATTTTCAGCCAGGGGTGCAAGTACTTTTCTGTTAGGCCAATAGCAATTACCATTAAGCATAAATTGTGGTTCTTTCTGACAGATTGGGGGAAAAAAAACTAGAATCCTATGCAGTTTCATTTGATATGCTTGTTGAACGAAAAGCTTAACCCTTTGCACATACTTTGTCTATCATTTGGCTAATGGAAAAGTACTTGATAAAACAGAAAAAATACTGTATATTCTGTGGTTCTTCGCAGTTTTTTTTCTTTTGTGTTACTCTATATGGCTTAAAAATGGTTTTTTATGCCAGGAATTATTTTGCATAAATTTTGTGGGTTTCATTTTTTGTGACTTGTAAAATTGGTTTTATTTGATAAAACTACATAATATGCTGTGATTTTACTGTTATTTGTACATGTCTATTTGTGTTAATCATGAAGTATTTTTCTGAAAATAAAGCAAAATGACTTTATGAAGTCTTGTTATGCATTAAATGCATTCATCAGACTTAGTCTGTATCAAAGTAATTTGCATTGAGTTAAAATGTATTGGTTCTTATGTATTATAGATTGAACAAATATTATTGTTTTTCTTATGTTTGTGAAAAAATTATGACTTATAAAAGCAATTCTTTTTCATTTTCCTGTTCATATTAAAGCAAGCTTTCATTTTTCCCCTCTGTCACTGATAAATGAATTAATTTATGTAAGAAAGATTTAATGAACAGTTTTATGAATGTTCATTTGCATTCATGTTTTGATTGGAAATGAATATTTTATTTCTAATAGATAGTTTTACATATTATAAGCAAATCCTGACAGATATTAAGAGTTTTTATTTTTATACTTTTGTTTATTAGCTTAAAATTAAATTTTCCTTTTGTATTATAAAATGTATTTAATTGCATTCGTTAATACCATATAGTGTAACATATAGTATTAACGAATATAGTATATAGTTTGTGTTACATACATTAAAGAATTAATCTTTGATCATTCTTGACTATTTTAAGCAGCATGTTATAATTAAGCTATCTAGAATTATTGTGAAGCTATAAAAAATGTAAGTTTTAGAATTTTTTAAAATTTCCATCTAATGTAGGGAAGTTTTTTTTTTTTTTAAGTAAAAATATTTTTTATATGATTTTTTTTTATGTTAAGAGAAATAAGAAAAACCTTTTGTTTTGATGTTATATTTTTTAAAGTGGAGGATTAAAAAATATTGCAATTTATATAAGACAAACTTTTTAATGTTTAAGTTTAGTTTTTTTTCAAAGAATTAAAAAAATTCGTATTATGAAATTATTTTCCTTTCTACTTCTAGAATTTTTAATTGCAAAGTTTCAGTTATTATATCTGTTTCTTGCATGTTCTTTCTCTAGTTTTTTGCTTTTTGCAGGTCTTGAATGTTTATTGAATTTCTCTCTCTCTTTTTGAGATGACTTTTTTTTGTTTGCTTCCTGTTTATTATTTTACTATTATTGTTATGGAGATACTGTTTAGAATTATTTTTTTAATTCTGTTTTCTGTGTTGACCTATTTAAAACAAACAATATAAAATGTTGAAAATTCTAAATTGCTTGCATTAATTAAAATGACTGAGTACTTTTATTGCATTTATATTGATCAATACTTATATTTATAAAATAATTAGGATTTAATTAGTTTTTCATAATAGCAATTGTTTTAACATATCAAAGAAATTGCTCTATTATTATAAAACTTACCTAGAAACATCTTGAAAGGAGTTGAAAATCTTTTTCTTAGGGAGTTGAATTTTTTAAATGATTCATCTGGAAAAGCAGGCTTTTAAAAATTATTATGTGAAAACCATGCAATACAACTTGGATGTGTGTTCATCTCGCAGTACAATTAGTAAACTCTTTCTAAGAAACAACGAAATCTTGATGCATTCCTCTATAATGTTTGCTATTTTTAGTGTTGGTCATGTGATTTCTGTTAATAGACTTCTATACTTTGATTTATTTTTGTCAATAAGTTTTATTTTCTTGATGTTGATCTCAGATTTTTGTTTTGTGAATGTCAGAATTTGTGTATTTCTGCAATTACCAGAGCTTGCAGTAATATGAAAACTCAAATAAGTACAAAATATTTGACTAAGCAGAATATTTTCTTTTCGAACATAAAAATATGGCCTGATTGAAATGTCGTGTTTTTTTAAAAATTTAAATGTATGTATGTTTTTATGAAGACATTTCTTTTTGAATAAAACACATTTCCATTGAATGAATAATCTTTGTGTAATTGAAACAAATGCAGACTCTATTTTTCATATTTTAAGATCCTCGATTTGATATAATATGTTCTATTTTGGAGAAATTCATAATTGCTTATCATTATAAGATCTTACAGTTTTTGTTATAGAACTCAAAATCAAATTCATTTTCATATGTTAATAGCAAAATAGAAAAAGGGGGGGGGGCATAGTGCTTCTTTCAAGTTTGATTTGACATAACTGAGGAGGTAATTTTCATTTTCAAACGGGTTTTAAGGATAAAATGCATAGATAAATTAAATTGTTGTTCGTTTTTTAAAAATAATTTCTTGAAGTTTATTTTTTAAAAATAATTTCTTGTAGTTTATTTTATAAAGGAATGTAGCATAAAATGAAGGATAAAGATTGAAATTGGTATAAAAATGAATTATCTCACTCAATGACTTAATAGAAATAGCACAAGTAATTTAGAAATTACTGTGTTTTTAATTTAACAATCAACATAAATCCATTTTTAGGATTTAACTTCCAAAAAATCACCATTATTTTATATATATAAAATACTTTTTTGCAATCTTTTATTTTTATTTTAATGATGAACTGATTATATTGCTATTTTGAAACTGAAGTGCATATCCAGATAGTAATAAGGTACAAGTTAATGTTTAAGAATATAATGATGTTTATTTAAAATTAAACAGAATTGTAACTGTGCAGTTTTATTTCTATTAAAACTGAGAATTATATATATATTTTTAATTTTCATTTATATGGTTTTGTTAGAATAATGTGCTTCTGATCAGTATCTTAGTCATTTTAAATATTAATGTTTACAGGGATTAAATCCTGCATGGTAAATGTATTATTTCGTTACTTTTTATTGATTTAAAGATTATGAATTTGGTAATAATTATTCATTTATGGGTTTAATTTTTTTTTTTTTTTTTTTTTTTTTTTGTATTTATGTACCATTTCCAATTTTAAACAGTTTTGTGTGCAGAACTTAATATTAAAAGAATAAATAAAATATGCATGATTTATGAATAGCCATAATCATATTATTCTGTAAATTATATATATTAAATTATTAAAATTTAATATTAAGTTGATTATTTTTAATATTAAGTTAAACATAACTATGCATTAACTCTCTGTAGCAAAACTAATTAAATATTTGAAATTAGGGAGAAAATATATAATTTATAAATCTGTAAATCTTATTCATTCCAAATAATAAACGTCAAGATAATCAAATAAAAGGTGATGATTTGTTTGACTTGCTGAAATGTGCATCAGGTATTATAAACAGAACTTCTGACTTTGACAAAAATTTGGTATTTTCAAATTTGCTTTATTCTTTTCGAAAAAATTGCTGATTCCGAAAGTTCTCCATGTAGTTTCTAAAGTTTTAAAAGAAAAACTTTCATTTACAGTTTAGGTGCTTTTGATATTAAAATTCTTCATTACTACATAAAGATCTGAAATATGTGCAAGTAAGTAATGCTTTGTGTTAAGCATTGTGTTCTAAATGTTTTTACACACACACAAGAACATTAAGTGTGAGAAGAAGTTTATTTCTTCCATTTTGTCAAAGCAATATTTTTATGAGAATGCTATTAAAATAGTACAATTAAATCAAAATAATTAATACTATAGATTATTTGTTGGTTGATGTATAGATTGAGTTTTAATTCATTTGTGTAGGATTAAATGGTATTTTTTTTTTTTTTTTTGTAATTTAATTAATTTATTCATTCAACATATGTATTCTTATTCTGGGATACTTTTCTACAAGAAAAAAGTATCAGAATTTACGATTTTATTAAGATTTAGATGTTGAGTAAATCTTAAAATTCAGGCATGGGAATAAACTTGAAAATATCTACGGTATCTTTTATTTCAAATAGACTACTTAGTTCGAATTTGATCTAAATTTTGTTATTGGAGAAAAATTTAAATCCAAAAAAGTACTAAAGAAAACAAAACATTCCTACTGAAAATTTAAATAATGGCCAATATTATAAAACAGCATGAAATTATATATATATATATATATATATATATATATATATATATATATATATATAAATTCCATTTTACTTAACACATCAAAGGAGGGAGTCGTAGTATTACGGTTTGATCCGCGTTACCTAACGTACTTTCGTCAAGATCCCCCGCTTTTAATGTGTTAAGAATACTTCTATCAATGACTCATGCTTTTCTTTTTGATTGAAAAAAAAAAGTTTTAGTTTATTGATAAAATTTCCAATTGTTTTTAAAAACTTATTTTTAACATGAATCTTAATTCATTTTCGTAATCAATATCTTTTAATTATTTATCAATAGCAGAATATTGCATTGTTAGCGTTTATAAAGAAGGAGAGATAATCGGTCTTATCACCAAGCAAGTCTTGAGTGAAAAAGTGAAAAGATGGAGTCAGATTGTCATTACTTTGTTTCAGTTCTCAGTCGCTTCTTTCTAAGCGTTTTATGGTGATATATATCTTATAGCTTATTCTTGTCAAAGTTAATATTATTATAACCTCTTTCCTTTTAAAAAAAAAAGGCTGGAAGTAAAGAAAGAAGCGATTCAACATTCAATTGAATGTAATGTAAACATGATTCCTTCTTAGATCCTAGTGTGTTGAGAAGTTGCAATACATCATTGAAAAATTTAGTTACTTAAGAAATTGTAAAGTATCTTTGGCAAT
The DNA here is from genome assembly GCA_026543055.1 of Argiope trifasciata. Lineage (NCBI taxonomy): Eukaryota > Metazoa > Arthropoda > Arachnida > Araneae > Araneidae > Argiope > Argiope trifasciata. Next base: position 285,955 of record JAPMOQ010025269.1, on the reverse strand, counting down.
AGCAAACATTCTTTGAATTGCTAATTTTCAATTTTTTTGAAGTCCTAATTTTCATCTGCGAATTAATGCTAAGGTGTTTTTTTTTTGTCTGTGTGTTTTGTGTGACGTCGTCAAATTTTGAGTTTAATTTTGATTCTTCATTGAGTAGAATTGGTTACTTTTCATTTAATTATTCTGTCTTTTAACATCATTCATGATTTAAAGACATAACTTTATATAAAAGTAAATTTTGTACATATTTTACTCGCTAAAGAACTGTAAACTATTGAATAGCTACGACTTATATTCTTTGGTAATACCATACTCCTTTTTAGACCTAAGCAATAACGGAGTGAAACTATAAAGAGGGGGAAAAAAGAATGCTCTTAGGATAAGAAGATACATTTTTCAGTTAAAAAAAAAACTCTTTTACTTCAAGACATGAAAAGTTTTATTCACTTAAATGCTAATTTTATTCACAACCATTGAAACCTTTCCCCAGCATTTTTATTATGATATAACCTATATTTTTTAATTAGTATTTTTATTTTTCTAGTTAGACTGGCTGTTCTTTGTTTTTCTGTGTTAATTTTTTTTTATTTTCTTTTTTCGCCGCTATGGATTTTGCAACCTGTCTTAATAATTTCAGCAGCATAGTCACTTTAATATCGACACATATTTCTTCTATCGCTGTAGAAGACGATGTTTTCAATCTAAAGGACTTTACCAATCACTCTCTATAGATAACGGTTCCAGCATAACTCCGGATAACCGGTAAATCCATTTTCTGTTATAATGCTACGAATTTGTTTTTTCCCCTCTTTCTTTTGGTTCATATTGTTAGGAGTAAAGCTGTACCAAATTTCTCTCCAATGGTTATGACTGGGACTTGCTTGCAATAATGCTGAAAATCAAATATTAATTGGTTCTTTAATTACACTAGCTACATTCTAACACTTGCAATTTCCTACAAGATTTTACAGTATAAAAAACCGTTTTCCTAACGCTATATAGGAAATTAATGGAGACATAATTTTCATTAAGAGATATCATACACATATTTATGTTGTTAATTTATATATTACTTCATTTAATTTATATTTGAATTAATTTCTATTTAAATTTTTTTTTAATTAGCTCATGTTACTTTATCCTAAAATTTTCTGCTATTTCCTGATACAAACCTCACTTTTTAAATTTAATATTACCTCCGAAAATGATGACAGTTGCAATTCTTATATTTACAGCTTTAAGGATAAAACTCCTTAAAGCCTGCGGGATTCTTTTCATATATAGCTAAAATTTCCTTTCCTAAATCGAACAGAGAGAGAGAGAGAGAGAGAATGTGTGTATGTATATATAATGATATCTCTAAATCTAATTTAAATCCTAATTAATTTCTTAATTTTTATCTTCATTTAACCTATAGTAACTCCATTCTAAAATGGTCTCTTATTTCCTGATCCAACATCGCTTTTTATTCAGTTATTTTTAACACGCTCTCTGTAAAACTGCTCACTTCAGCATTTTCTCATGCTTTGAGAGAAGGGATAAAAATCCTTAATGTTTACTGCATTCTAAAGTTCAAAAATCCCCTTGTCTAAATTGACATGTGTCAAAGAAATCCCCATCAGTATCTCAAAGTAAAACCAGTGAAGGTAAAATGCAAAATAAACGCATGTTTCTACCTAGAAGTAAAAAGAAAAATTGTGTTTTGTAGTTATGATTGTAATTAGTGTAAGGGTGTTCTTTTGTTCTAAATATATCTGTTCCGTATTTGTAAAATCACGACTTTGGCGGCGGATCATCGTCCTATGGCGCATTCTATAACTACTCCAGCCTGGCAACCGCGTAACACAGCAGAACAGCAAAATGTGCGGAGTTGCGTTGGTAGATGAAAAGAGTAAGTGAACTTATAACAGCGTTTTGCTTTTGCTTGCGTATCGAGACAGTTTTTGAACTGTTCTGTGTTACATGGTTGCCAGGCTGGAGTAGTTATAGAATGCGCCAAGGGTCGATGCTCCGCCGTCAAAGGCGTGATTTTACAAATAAGGAACAATATCTTAATCAGTTCATTGCCATGATTGAAGTCTGATTCTCTGTATATGTCTAATTATCTGTTTCTGGCTTTACTATATCAACTGTAGTAAAGAAGTGGTTAACTAATTAGAAAATATGTGAATCACAAGTGATTCATGTGGCAGACAACGTGTATCTTTATATATGTACTGTAAGTAACTTACAAGATATCATTAGTTTTAAAAGATGTCTAATTATTTCTGGTTTCTCCCTTAAAGAACTGATTAGTTAATAAATTTTTGAAAAGAAAAGTGTATTTAATCAATGTAATCCCATGAAAGATATTTCATGCCTACTAGAAAAATAATCTAATTATGAATATGCTAATATCTCTTACTTTCGTTGTAAAGAAAATTGCACTTTTCATTAAGTCAGGAAAAGAATCACACATAATCAAGTTTGAACTAATTTATTAGGAACGAAACAACAAAACATGCAGTTCCATACAATATTGATTTGCAGTTCTTTTTAAAGCAGTTGAATGACCTTCAGACAGAACATCTGAGCATTGTTATATCAATAACATTCGAAAGATATATTTTCATGCAATATATACAATCACATATTACTATAAAGTTCTTATTGGTTTGAAAATTCATTTTCATATTAAATGACTAGTGTCTACAGTATAAAAATTGAATTTTAAATTCGTATAGTCAACTGTTTTTTAGATGAAATAATTTCTTATTTGAAAGTTCGACGTGTACTATTTTTTTTTATTTATAAATTACATTCTGTTTCACTTATGTACACATTGCTTCAAATAAATATGAATATATGAAAATAAATAAATAAATGAAAAAAAATTCATTTTTTCCCTGAAAAAAAAAGGAATGCATGTATTAATAATATCTAATTGAATGTCTAAATAAATTGCTGTTTTTTACTGCAAAATGTTGTGAATATTTTGATGTGAACGAGGAATTATAAGTCCTCTAACGAACGATTTTGCTTATGAGTAGTTAAGAGACTTATGGTATAACATATAGTCGCCAAATTCATTTGGCGACTTTTTCGAGTGCCAAATTCATGCACTTGGTCTTTTTTTTTAGATGCGAAGTATGAATAGAAAATAAGTACAGCCTTCATCAAAAAAATTATTCTGATTTTGGTGAATTTTTACGTTTTAATGCTGATTTTTATTTATTTTTAAATATGTCTGCCTATTTGTTTTAAACACACGATAACAAAAATGCAATAGGTTGCATGGATGAAATTTATTTTAAAATTGGGAATATCTATTGATCAATCAGATATCAAATAAATTCGACATCAGATGAAATTCGATAATGGGAAATATCTGTCTGTCTCTCTGCAAATATGTGGACATTTTATGCAAACATGTAAGGAACAAGATGGATAAAACTTGGCACACGGTTTTATCCCTACTTGAGCTTTAAGTTTTAGACCAAGTATGTCTAAGGATTGACTGTTATCAATTAATTCTAGGGCCGAGACAGACCTTCTTGGGGTACTTTAGCAATAATATTTTAGATGCCATTTTTCAATGTCTCCCTATATTAGACAAATTTATTGATTTTAATGACTCATTTAGTAATTTTATGTTTGCATATCTTGGTAATATGGCAAAACGTTTAATTACGTTGTACATAGAAAGTTACAAATTTCATAACTTTTTTTCATCAAAGGAAGTAATTCGAAGTAATTATTTTTCTCATTTATTCATTAAGTAATACATATCAGGCATTAAAATGTAAAACTAAGTAAATGACTAGAAAATTCCCTTCTAAAGAATTTAATAAACTAGTTTTGAAATAAAAATTCGTAAATTTGTTTATTGAATCTTTGGGAAAATTAAAATAGAAGGACATAAAGTTATTATGTAGAGAAATTCATTATAAATCAAATTTCTTTAATAAAAATAAATAAATTTAAAACAATAAATAAGGTATAGTTAAAAGTATATATTATAATGATGATAAATTAAAAGTGAGTAAAAATGATAGAAGAAATGTAACAATTAAGATGAAACTCAATTAAAATAGTAAAACAAAGTATTTCGGTGAAAAGCCCAACCTTTTTCAGAATATAACATTTTTATGTCTTATTTTGTAATCATTTTAATTATTTGATAAATTTTTTAAAAATTAATTTTAATCAACACTTAAGTTGTGAAAAAAATCTAATTCTCAGTACAAAGATTATGATAAAATAATGAAATGTTTCAATAACAAACTATCAATCATTTTTGTGCTACATAGATTAATTAATTTTTTTAAGCCTTTCTTTAAATGATAGGTGAACTTTTAAACAAGTGATAAATAGTGGAGAAATGGCAACTTGAACTGGAGAATTAAAAAAAAAAAAGTTGCAAATTTTTTTTCTATAGAATAAAAAATGTTTTACTAAGAATTTCAGAATTTACCCCATTATTGATTCGAGTTAATGAAAAATGGCAGGCATAGTTATATAATGAATAAAAAATGTCATAAATATTCCGAATATTTTGTTATGATTTCATGCATAAATGTACTATACTAACACGATTTTCATATTTTTAAATCCATGCAAAGAATTGTTATGTATGAAAGACGCGCTTATTGAAACTTATTTTTGAAAAATATGATGTTAAAAAAAACTTCTTTAAATAGTCGTTTCGATAAATTATATGTATGGGTATACATGCACATATCATGCGTAGAATATATTTATATATTACGCTCTTGAAGGAAAAAAAAAGTCAACTTTTTGAGAGTAATTACAGAAATTGAGTTAGAAGCTCATGAAACTTCATCATGAGTAGCATTCAGTCATGATTCATGATATTTCTTAGACAATCTGAGATGAAAATAAAAAGTTTAACCTTGAAAAAGTGTGAGAGGGAGAGCATATTGAAAATATACAACACTGAACATGTACTGGAAAATGTATAGAACAAAGTCGATCAAGACCATATAAATCTTGCAGAGCATTATTCCTTGTTCTGTACACACACAAAAAAACTCATTGTAGGATTTTTCATGACCATGTTTCTATTGAATTTTCGTGAAAAATGTAAAAAAGGATTGTATTGTATGAAATATTGTGTACCTTAAATAAGCCTGGAATCCTTTAATATTTAATTGGTTCAATTGTATGGTCATCATCATTAGGCACATGAGCATTTTTTTTCCTGTGGGGAAATCTGAAATAAATGGCTATATCAAGGGGGCTACACCCTCTCTTTACCGTTGCTTCATTTTGTGGAAAAGTGTTTCTCTTTTATGCGACCCCTAGACCAAAGAGTAAGTTCATGTTATGGTTTAAACATTTTAAGGTCTTTCGAACCCTAGTTACTATAGATAGAGATTTTTTATGAATTTGACTAGATTTTACTTTAGGACACTAATCTGCAGGATCATGCGAAGATAGCTATTGTGCGATATGTCCATGATTTACCTGAATTTTCATGGTTGTCGTTTTAATAATTTTTTAAAAATAAAATATTAATTTACAGGTCCTGAGACGTAACGTCATATCCCCTATCTGTACAGAATCCCGAACAATGTTGTACAATATTTTCAAGATATTGGGCTGCATTCAGAATGTCAAACAATATCGTGGATATATCGGGAAATAAAGTCTGTTTCTTTTACCGATTTTTTAAGTCGATAACTTATTCGACCTAGAGTTTAATCATGTTTACTATCTCCTGAATCAGAAAAATGAGATTTTTGAAATCATGTCTATTTTCAAACACAGTAACTCAAAACCACAATGGGCTAGAAGAATTTTCACCAAAATTTCCATCAAATATTAAATGAAATCCTTCAGCTGTAAGTCTTTTCGTCTAGTACGTTCATCCATTGCATGTTAGCACTGCAATCTAGAAATCCAACCAGCAAAATGAAGGAAATTTGAAGGATGAAATGAAATACTTAGACATAAGACTTTGTCAGTAGAAATACAGCTCTTTGAAATTTTTGATCCAACGAAATTTCAAATCTAAACACCGCCAAATGCGTCATATTATGTTTGCAAACGAGAATATCTTGGAGATGAGCTCTTGGAGATTGATGTGTGGTTCCTACACACTACGCATAATAGAAATACTTTTTTAGTGTGAACTTTTATGCTTTTTAGTCTTGGAATCTCATTCTGCGTGAATTATGTGGTCTTGAAGACAGACTCAGCATGAAATATTAACTTCCATCCTATTTTCCGGATGATTATTCATTCTTTTTTAAACACATATTTCATAAAAGTTGCCATTGATGCATGCACATTGACTGTATTTGCACGATATTGCCGAAATAAATTAACAAAACTTTTTCATGACAATAAATTGTTCATACAATAACAACAGCAAAAAAAAAAAAAAAAAAAGAGAGTTCTTTTTATGTACAAGAAGCAGCCCTAGCCTCCAAGCGATTCTGGCCTTCATACTTCCAGATCTGTCATGAGCCAGTGGATGTCCGAGAAGATGTCACAGGTCTTTTGTTCGGTCTCTTCGAACTCGTGCTCGGCATCCCTCTTGAACTGGCGAGAGAGGTTCAGGGGGCAGGGCAATAGCTCTGGCATCACAGAATGGTGGGTTATAAGCGCATTCAGGCTCGAAAATTCTTTCGTGAAACCCTGCAAATAGAAAAAAGAAATTGGAATCATTGTTAGAAATAACTATTGATAAAATCGGAATTCATTTTGGAAACAGATAGAAAATTTTGAGATTTCCTTAAAGTGGGGACTTGCTTCTCGCATCACAGGAGGATAGGTGTACGGGAAGACGAAGAGGAAGATTAGAAACTGACCACTTTGTGGCTGAAGCCGCCTCGAAGAGGTTGTCAGTTCAGGGAACTGGCCAATGGCGAGGATAATTATGGTAAAGACGCCAGACAAGCACAACAACCTCCTTCGTTAAGGGGAGGCGGGATGTTTGACTCTATGCAAGAAAATCAATTTCTGAAATATATAACAGTGACTCGTATTCTCGTATAGAAGATTACTTCCGATTGGGTGAGGATGGCGATTCAGTGGCATGGCCAATGTAAGCGACTCCTGGGGTATAACGTGAATATTTTAGGTTCTTTAACGATTTAGAAAATGTGAATATCACCTGGGATGTGGTAATATTTCTTCAACTTACATGGTTATTTTTGATGGTTAAAAAGGGTTTAATGTTAAGGGTCCTAATGTTTCGTCTCCATGGCGCCTTCTAAGAGTGATATCCGGGGTATCTGACCATTTCTTTAGCCACACGTTGCTGGGGGTTTTAATATGCGGCTACGAAATCAAATAAATAATTTTCATGACAATAACACATTTTTGTACAAAAACAGCAACGTCTCTTTTAAAAGAAAACAGGAAACTACGGTGTTCCTCTGATTTATGGAAAAAATAATAATAAATCGAAAATCTGAGCCTTTTATTTGAAATAATTGTAATAGTACTATAATAGGTCTGATTTTACAAATCTACCAATTTAAAAAAAAAGATAATCAACCTAGAAATAATATCAAAGTTTTCAAGATAACAAAATATACGTATATAAACTTGAGTATGCATTTATTTGCTTGTATGGGCTTTATAAAACTACATACCCTTTAAGGGACTAGAATGAAATTCGGCTAACATTTTATTTAGCATCTAAACCCATTAAGATTACATTTAAAAAGTTTATACACTCTCTCTAAAGGGAGTAAAATGGATATTAAAGGATTTAAAATTCTCCCGCCATAATATCTAAAAAAAATTATCAGGATTTATCTTAGATAAATAGAGAGTATCAATTTTTTTCTTAGATACTTATAGGACATATGGAGTTGCAAGTACAGCAAATAATGTATGTAAATTAGAAGGACATCTCTTTGAATTTAGTGTCACTGCTTCAGCTATGGAAATAATGATTATCCAATTTTAAAACCACTTATTCATACTCTGTAAGCATTATATATCCGAGCTTCTAGTCGGAAACTGCGTAGCAGCCATTGTATCATATGCAACATTTTTTCCCCCTCAAACAATTAAAACAAGTAATAAAAATTCAATTCTAACTAGGTCAACAAGGAATTTTTTTTTATTTTAGCTACTTTTTATTAAATAATTATTAAAAAAATTAAATATAAAAAAATAATTGTTTTTCTTTAGAATTAAATTCACATTTTTCACCTTCATGTGAAAAAATTCCGGAATCCTTGCACATTTTACCGATTAAGCTAGCTATTTTCATTACAAACTGCTAAGAATCTATTTAAAGTATTAAAAATGAAATAAATTTAATGAATGAATTAATATTAATAAACAGTATTAACATCGAGTGTCATCCATTGCAAGTTTAAAAAATGTATTTGAATTTGAGTGGATGAATAAAAAGTATTTTATTAACGATTGAAAATTTAAACCAGATATATAAATAAATATATATAGGATGAGTGTGAATTAATAGTAGGAATTGAATAAAGTGAATAGATTTTGTATAATAAAACAGTATTTTTGTTTCAAGAAGACTGATAAATATTACTGACACTGAGAAGAAACTAATCATGTCTTTTATAAACCAATTAACCTTTTTTGAAATGATTATAACAATTTGACATTTAAATGATAATAGAGATGACAGAAATTAAAAAAATATTTTTTTCCATACAGATGCAGTTTTGAAGGCATATTATGTAACATTATAAGGGATTGAAAATAGTTTTTATTTTGAAAGAAATTAAATTTTTAAAGTGATGCAAAACTTTAGGATTTAAAAATGTCGCTCAGATGTTAGCATATGCATTCATAAAAAGTTTTAGATCGACGAAATTTATATATATATATATATATATATATATATATATATATATATATATATATATAAGGAGAATGTGAATTAGTAGTAGGTCTTAAAAAACGGTTACCAGCTTAAAACCAGTATGAAATTAAACAACGATTCGCTTTTTTTTTCTCGCAGAAATTACTTCTTCTAACGCAGTGCTCCTCAACCTTTTCTCACCTACGACTCACCTTATTTCTTTCTAGAATTCCGCGGCACACCAAAAGCTAAAGTGTATAGGTATTAATTGATACACAAATTTTACAATAAATTGTTTTTTATTTGAAAAGTCTAGATACATAAAACCATAACATGTTTATTTCTACGCAATCATAATAATTATTAATGTGATACCTGCGTTTGTTTCAATGAACACAAAAGTTTTATATTCGGCTCAATATTTGACACCGCGATCCGAAGTTCTTGGTCAAGATCTTTTAAGCATGACAGCTTATCATTTTTAATTAATACAAGAGTTGAAAATCTTTACTTCTATTTTCGACGACAAATTTATGTGAGCAATATTAAGATTGCTTTATAGGAAATGAGAGGATATTCTTTTTTAACGTAAATCCAGAAAACATCTAATGGAACTTCGCAGAAGCATAATTTTAAAGTCATGTCATTATTTAAATCTGTAAATTTCTTTCGAATTTGTAGAGGCAGTGCTTCCGTAGAATTTATTGCATTGGTTGCAAAAGGATTTTGAATCCAATCGTATTGTTCCGTATTAATGGAATAAAAATATTGATCAAATTTCTGCTGAAGCATGCTTAAATGTTGTTGGGCCAGATCCACAATTAATTGTTTGTTTTCAATTGTAATATGATTCGTCCTTTGGTACATTTCCAAACATCTTTTTTGCAACTCTTTCTGCCAAAGTTCGAGTTTTTTAATAAATCCTTGTAATTTGTCGGATCACGTCAAAATATTCTCATTTCGACCTTGCATTTTTTTATTAAGTTCATTCAAATGCGCGAATATATCAGCCATGCATGCAAGTTTGGCTATCGAGTAATCATCATCGAGGTGCTGGCATATTTTGAGCATATTCTGCGTTAAAAGAAATTCACGCACCTCGTGACGAAGCTCAAATAATCTAGCCAAAACTTTGCCTCGGGATAGCCAACGAATTTCTGTATAAAATAATAAATATTCATATTCGGCTCTCATTTCTGCACAAAGTAATCCAAAAATTCTCGAATTTATGGCTTTTGATTTAATTAAGTTTACGATTTTAATGCATTCATTCATCGTGTTCAAAAGTTCTTCCGGCAAATTTTTGACCATCAATGCTTCTCGATGTATGCAGCAGTGTGTAAATTGTACCTTCGGATTTTTTTTGTTTTACACAAGAGAGAAAATCTTTTTTACTACCCGTCATTGCCACAGCGCCATCGGTGCAAACAGCAATGCAGTTGCTCCATTGAATATGACATATTTTGAAGAAATCATCGGTAACTCGAAAAATTTCTTCACCGGTAGTTCGCTCTGCAACCTCCTTACAAAATAAATAATGTTCTTTAATAAAGTCTTCATCAACGAAACGCACAATAGCTATTAGCTGTGCTTGATTTTTAATATCAGTTGTTTCATCGATCTGAAGAGCAAATTTTTCAACCGATAACAATTTTTTAATCAGTGCTCCTAAAATATCGCTTGACATATCTTAAATACGTCTTTTAACAGTATCAGCAGACAACGAAACTTTATTCACTTCCTTAACATCATTGGGCCCAAGTATAAGTCTAACAATTTCCATGCATGCTGGTTTAATAAGTGTTTCGCCTACAGTATGTGGCTTCTACTGACGTGCAATTAATTTTGCAACATGATAGCTGGCTTCAAATGCCTTTTCAGAAACTGTTACGGCCAATTTCATAAATTTCTTCTGTTTTTTATTTTGTTCTAAGCACCTCTTAAAATATTGTTTGTCTTTGTTGGCGCAGCTAGGATGGCTTGAATATAGATACCGCTTTAATTTACTAGGTACCATTGACTCGTTTGATAGCTGATCGTCTCAAATGATGCACTGTGGTCTTGGTGCCGTTTTGCCACTACACCACGAAAATCCATATTTAATGTAGTCTTCGTCGTACTTTCTTTTTACTACCTTCTTTAGGTTTTTTGTAACACTTGTGCTTCGTTCCTCATCATTTTACGTGAAGACGAATCTTTTCGACATAAAAATTTATTCACATTTAAAGGGGTATAAAACTTAAAATTTTTTATACGAAGAACGTTAACCATACATAATTCAGTAAGATAATTAATAATAATTATCGTTAGTGGTAGGAACGTGTTTATTTAACTTTGTGTTGTAAAATACGGACAACAATGACATAGGAGTGAACGTGATGTACCACGCACAAATGCAAATAACACATGCGCATGAGTCTTCAACAACGCGCATAACGATCATTTTGCTTTATCTATGATTAATTTGGTGGGTCTTGGTGTTTACACAACACACTATGCAGTTTTCAACTGTTCTCACCAGGGGACCATTGAATAATTATTTAGTTATAATAATTATTTTGTAGTATATTTAGAAAAATATATTATTATGAAAAAAATTGTCATTGTGTATTAAATACATGATGAACAATTGTAAAATGTCAAGTACAATGCATTTGATCGCGGCACACCTGTATCTGGCTCATGACACACCAGTGTGCCGCGGCACACCGGTTGCGGAGCACTGTTCTAACGGATAGACATTTTTTAAACCTCCGCTATTCTGGATATCAAATGATGCCTATCTACCTTTAGGAAGTGCATGAATAAGATAAATCAGACCATGTTGACGACCTTGAACAGAAGGAAATAACCTCTACGAGAGCGCTGTTCCAAAAATAGAATGTTATATACATAAATGAATTGTAAGGACTTCCTTTAATTCTTACATAATTAACATCATCACAAAATAGAAAATTATGTCGCAAATATTATGCGAATGAAGGAAAAATATCGTTGCTTGCAGATTTAACTTACTTATCTACGCTTTAATCACACTGACATTTTTTTAAAGTAGTTAGGGATTGAAATTAATTACTGTTATCTTATCCCTTTGCTCGGTGACGGATTTAGGTACTTCACGGCTCAAAGCAGTGCCTCTGGTCTCTAAAGTCATTCTTTTAATAATTGGTCATATTAGTTTTAATCTTTGTTCATATTAGTTTCGCAAGCGTTTCAACTGCTTTTCAAGCAATAAGACCGATTTGAATTTTTTCAAGTTTTATAGGAACAAGAAAATTAATCAACTAGAAATGAATATTTCTGATTTTTTTACTTTCTCGTATACATGCTATAAAATAGATTAATCATCAAAAAAAAAATATTCAAACTCGTGATTTTGACAAATTTTCACCCTGAGTTTGAAAAGCATTTAAAAAAGAATGTCCGTCTGTCTCTCTGTCTGTTTATCGGTGATAAAGATAATTCAAAAACGCTTAGAGCTAGACCGTTGAAATTTAATATACGGTCTTAACAAAAAATTTGCTTCTTTATATCAAATTTAGAGTAAAATCTGTTCATAGGAAGTCCGTCTGTCCAGCTATTCGAGTATAAGTTAACACGATAATCATAAAAGGAAGATATCTAGATAGATTAAATTTGGAACACAGGTTGAATCCTTAGCACTCTGATGTCTCCTCTCAGACACCATTCAAGGCAGTGCATAATTTTGTCGCGTTATTCAAATATTTTCTTAAATTTTGAGTGGTAAAAATATGTAGATTAATTATCCGGAAAAATTCAATTAAATCATATATATTAATTTTTTGGAGCAATAGACAAATCCATCTATTCGGCAAATATTTATGCAAGGAATTACTTTTCGGAGAGCTAAGGATTAATATCTGTAGAGTTGGAGTTTGGGAAATTTCGAACCAAGTCCAACAGCGTGTTGATTGTCTGTCTGTCTGTACTTTCAGAAACATGTGAATGCATTTATTCCAAAATGCAATGATTTAAATATTTCCTATTTGATTCTATGATTACAAGTGCAATTTGTATCCAATTTTCTTTCTATCAATTCAGAAAAAACTCAAAACTAGGTTTTGGGATATTATTAACGCATGCCAGGAATAATCGACAAATAGCTCGCTAAGGATGACACGTTAGGCTCTGTAAATTGCTAAATTCATGGTAAAATTAATATTTCGTAACTATTGTGCGCCAGTGCCACTCAAGGTATTCTGTGGCAAGACAAGTTCATTAGAGAATATTAGAAAGAGTTTGGGAGCTATCACTTCTCATCTGTTACTTAAATTCAGCATAGTGTTTATGTGTGTGGTGCCAAGTATACCATTTCCCGCCATTGAGCGTCGCCTGTGACCTCACTTCCCGCCACTAAACAGCCCTCTGGTGGAGAAAACGTGAGCAAAGTGCAGTTCATGTCCGGATGAGGTACGATTACGACGTTCTAAAACAACTGAAGGCGTATGTGTAAAGACGGAAGACAAAATTACGACGTATTGTTAATAGACGAACTTGGTTATCCATTTCATCCTGTAAATTAGTCATCACCATTTATTTCATTGTCATTCATTAAAGTATCATCATCGTGATAGCCAAGCAATAACGAGTCATCTGGACTCGTTATTGCTTGGCTATCACGACACCCC
>JAPMOQ010025269.1:214292-228559 GCA_026543055.1 Argiope trifasciata | reverse complement strand
ACACACACACACACACACACACACACACACACACACACACACACACAAAGACCACCGAAGCTTTCTAAGTACTTTGAACACTAGACGAAATATTCCTCGAAATAGAATTACTTGTAAGACGAATGTTACAATTTACAATGTTACAATCAGACCAGTGACTGTATTGAAAAATCAATATATCCTCTTATAACCCTTGATTGTAATACGTCTTGTTGATGAAAAATATATGTGACATTAGACTTCTTTTGGACATTTCATAACATCCGTCCTAAGCTAGAGCATAAACCCTAGCTGAACTATTACTCGTTTAATGTTTTATCGGGATCTTTCAAGTGAAGAAGCACGTGTTCCGTGAGCGCAGGTGTTGTCAGGAATTAAATATTGATTGACGTTTTCTGCCCCCTGATGAGACCACGCCCACACAAAGAGATTGCCAGATGGCCAGTACTGAAAATGACTCGGACCAACCTTCTTCCTGTATAATGCAAACCGTGATTTCGTATTCAATTTTTCCCATTCCGCGGGAAATGGGCCCAAAGGAGGTCCTATTTGAATTTTGATAGCTTTCAACGCTCTGAAAACATTGACGTAACCTTTACGAAAATGCGAATCACGTTCTGAAAGCTGGCAATTCTCCTCTGTGAGAATTTTTTAATGAATTTATTTATTTCTCTCATGGGTTCAATTTTTGCTAATAATAAAGATGAGTGTATGCGTGTTGGCGCTCCACAGGCCAAAGTTTGTTGAGTAACAGCTTCTAAATTTGGCTCATATAGTCCATGAATGCTGGAAATGTGAACTTGGAAGGGAATAGTTTGAAATTTTGATTAGAATTAAATTTAAAAATTATGCTGAATTTTAGAATTTATGTCAATAACTTACAAAATTATTATCTCAAGAAAAGAAATTCTTAAATAGTTTCAACATTAAAAAAAAAATCAATATAGCCGTGCAAACTTTTTTAATCTTTTTTGTATTAATTCCAACAATAAATTAAATTGTTGACCTGAAATTGAAACCGTTTTCATTGTTTCATCAATCACTTTATCACATAGTTTTCTACCATTAGTTGAAAGCTAAAGTAGTAAAATTTTGTCTTAGTAGCTATAACTGTGAAGTTTACAAGACGGAAAAAAGAATAAAATTATTATTATTGCGAAATTGACAAGAAGGAGGCATTCCCATTTTCTGTTTTTAATAACTTTATGATGTCATGGGATTGGTCTCCATTAGAAAAGTTCATGTACACTATGAACAATTACAATAAAATTAATATAACATGATTATAATGTCTAACAGTTTAGTAAAATCATTATGTGAAGCTAGATTTAAACGATTTAAATTAAATTAAATTTTATTTCCTTACATTTTTTAATGATCGTATTTTCAAGTATACGAATGTGTAAGTCTAGACGGGCAATTCCTTGTTAAATCTGATTTAAAATATGATACTTATCTACTATTTAGACGATAAGATTGAGAACCAAATTTATCTAATTAGTTCTTTATGTTTTTTTATTTCGGTACTTCTCCTTCTGTTAGCAGGTTACAAGCTTTCTAAGAATAGAATTTGTTCAAAATTTGATAAAATGAATAAATTTGGAGTAAAAAACATACGCCAAATTTCTCTTATTAATTCAACGCATTTTTGGGCGACTATCGTGTTTATAGAAATAATCTCAAAAATGTGTTTTGCTGATTTAAGCAGGCCTGAAACGCAGAAATCAGTCAAAATCTCAAATTTAATTTTTTTTTTCACTATTTCAATATTTTCTCATTGTATTCTTCTCATACAAGAAATAATGTAATAAAATATTATTTTAAATTTAATTAATTCTCATAAATTAACGTAAAAGTTTAATGGAATCCTTTTATTGTCACGTGATATACAAATCAAATGGGTGGATTTAATTTAATTCTCCAATTTAGTTCTTTAATTCTAGTGCATCTGTCCAAAGAAAAAAGAAAAAGACGTCACAGGCTGTTGTAAAGGTAGATAAAAACTCATAATCACATGATTGTGACGCCATTTGAATTGGTTCGATTTTAAAAATCTATGAAACAGATTAAATTAGAAGGTGAGCTTATGAAAATTACGCTGCTTAGTAGAATATATATTTCCAACAGTCACGTATTTCAAGAATATCTTTACGTTTCGCAGGGCAGAATGAAGACATTAAAGGACCGACTTAATGCTCCTTCTCTCCCCCGGATATCGTTTTCTTCCCTCTTTCTTTCCGGAAATGAATAGCTATAGGGGTTGACAGGGCACTATGAAGTATCCATCAAACCGGGATTCCCGACCCCGTCATTAAAATATGCGATAACGTTTTGCAGCCTCTTTCCCTTTAAATGGCATTGCTTCAGTCACAAAAAGCGAGGGAAAAAAAGCAATTTAATTTAGAAGAACGATACTGCTTTCTACTTGCTACCGTTGCTAATTCATCATTACCAGAAATGATGGGGAGCGGGGATTTCACTATGTTTTACAGGTGAGCCAAATCAGTGGAAAGATACAAAACGATTATATTTTCTTCAAATTTTCCTCAGATATAGGGTGATTAAGAAATAACAGGAGGTGTTCGAAATCCTCTAGCATGTTACGTACAGGACGAAATATAATAAAATTTGGCCACCGTATGCGGTTTCGATTTGTCAAGGGAAAAAAAAAAGAATAGCATCAAAATGTCGATAGGGTAAATTTTGGCACTACGATCGAACACTTTACAATGCATTTTACATATATGAATATTTTGGGACATGACATCGAAGATAAAAGGAAGGGTTGAGAGAATTCAAGTCATTGTCAGCGATAAATCATTGTTGCAATGATTTTGCTTTGTAATTTTGTTGCTACAAGTGAAGCTTTATGTTTAATTTTTGTTTCAGTCGGCTAGAAAAACGCGCATAAATCACAAATTCGATTTTTATATACTATTAACCTCATGTTTGAGAGTAATCGCCTAATAACTCTTCAAGAATGGCAGGATAAATTCAATAATAATTCTAAATTCAGTCAAAGTTTAATATTTCGTCATTGTTAAAGATTTCATCACTGTTGAACGGGAACGCTATGCAAGAAGTTTTCTGGGACAATTCCTTATTACAGAGTACACAATAAAGTTTTGGGGATACCTTATCACTGGTTAAAAACATTTTTAAAAATATTTTAAGAGCATTTTGCAATATATTTCATTGTTGAAGAGAAATTCAACCATTTTTGTTGTTGCTACTAATATTTCATCTTTGTGATCAGGATACGAAGATTTATTTATTTTACTGTGCTTAGTGGATTTCAGTATAAGGTATAATTTTAATAAAAATTGCATTTCTGAAATAATTTTTTGCATTTAGAAATTAATTTTTGAATCAAACGTAGACAAAAATTAAATGCGAGTCATTTTTTTAATAATTTTCCTCGTCACTGTGATATAATTGGATGTTTAAATATATGAAAAGATAGTTAGAAGTTTCATAATACAATAAAGAGAACATCTAAGGATCCTAAAATAATAATTTATTTATCAAAATTTGAAATTGGCCGCTAAATTTTTGAATTTATTAAAAATAACACACAGCATCCAACTGGTTGCCAAAGTTGTCTTGCAATCAATAAGATAAAGAGTATTGTTCTTAAATTTATTTTAATAAAACTAATTTGTAAGAATATCCTATCTTTTTAAAATATGGAATTTAATTCAATCGAGAATGATTTTCTTAATATCAAAGGGAATATTTTATTATTGCTGAATGAATATTTATTTTTAACTGTATTTTCATCTCTCTAATTTAACACGAAACATTTCCTGTGGATTTTTGTTTATTTTGATTAAAATACCACTGTTGTAAAAATTTTGATTAGAACTATGAATACAAACAAATACTTCGATAAAGAAATTCGATTCTTAAGATAATCCTCTGTATTTGGCAGCAGCTAAAGATACCAGTTTATAAAAGTTAATGAAAACATTTTATTTTGTCACTAAACTAAACTGACTTGGTGATTAATTAAGAAAATTTATTTTGTCAGATTGTTATCGCGTATTTTATTAGGAAAGAGACTAAATGCGAAAGGTATTTATTCAGTAACTTTAAAATCGTTTGCTTTTATTCCGATGTTTGGAATATCTCAAATGCATGCACACGTCTTCCAATTCTTTTAATTATCTTTAGATCAAAGCTTTATAATTTCCTTGGCAAAACAAATGATTCATTCAGTTGAATACCTTGTTGATAAATGAGACAGTACGTGATTTACTTAATCTGTCTCTTTCAAGAGAATCAATTTGTAAACACATTCTAATCTCTTATTCGAAGAACATAATTTCATTCTAGACAGTTCTTATGACAGCGAGAAATAAATTAAATATGCTATAAATATAAATAATCGTTTTCTTTTATTATTTTTTCGAGTTAGAATAAAAGTTTCTTTAATTCTCCCTCCATTTTTAATAAAATAATTCCTCCACCAAAGCAAATTCTTTTTCGGAAGCAGCATCATTGTATTCCGTTCTTTTGTTTCTCGTTCGCTGGCCAAGATTATCCTTTGTGGTGTGGCAACAGCGGAAATACCAGATAACAAACGAATTCCCGTTTGTGGAGATAGCCAGCGGCGCGCGGCGGTATTCAACGAAACTAAGTTTTCCTCCATTCAATAAAGTTAATGGCCCAAAATGAATCGCCCGCGTAGTATTTTGTAAGAACAGCAGCGGATAAGTCTCCATTCATTAAAATTCTTTTGTGGAGCGTTGACAGTAAGACGTATGGTACAGTGACATGATTAAGTGTACGTGGAAGAGTAAAAGAATGCACAGTGTGTCATAATATTGATTCTGTTTGCCACTTTAGCATGTGATATATCTTGCCTATTCTTCAAGGAGATGATTTTGAAAGCTAATGGAGATCTTATTTCATGGCTCGCTTCATCCTCCCACTGTTTTCTTTAGAGAATTATGAAGACAAGCGAAGGGAGTTCTTCCGAAATAGTTTGCGAAGTAGTTTTTAAAGAATAGAATATTTTTTTTTCTCTTTTTCGAAAGATTTGAGAAAATGGAAATTCATATTCGTTGCATTAATAGACTAATGAATAAATATTTTTACTTTTTAATATCATTATCAATTCAATCTTCAATCAATGTCTACAATAGGTTTTAGTCATTACGAGGGATTTTTCTGAGTGAAAATTCTCAAGAAAGGCAATTTATCAAGACTAAAGTTTCTACCTCGGGTATAGAACTAGGTAGTAATAAAGTTTCCAGCAAGGTATTTCTACCTCGGGTTTCTAACTTGGTATAGACGAGGTGATGTGATGGCTCTAATCTATTCATTCTGGATTACAGCCATCACAAAACGCGTACAGTGACCAAACGAATGAATTTCGACTTGGAAAGATGAAGATTGTATGCTTCATCTTAAATCTTTAGATATGAAATGTCCTTTTTCTAGTACAGTGAGAAAATCTTCTGATTATCCAAATGATATAAGAACATGGGGGAGTTTCGCATTGTTCCAAAGATTCGGAAGGATGCGGGAAAAGGTAAATGCATCTGCGATGACATTGGAACCGTGTATTATTATTTAAAGGAATATATAGAAGTCTCGGAACGAAGAAAGAATCTAAAATTTAAAACTAATAATACTATTACCTGAAAATTTAAAACTCTGGGATGATGTTAAATGTTGTCAGTTTTTACTATCAATTACACAGGCCTGCATGGGTCATGTTTCTTAACTTTTGATTATTGATTCATATGTATTTTTTCACGTTTAATCTGAATATGGCATTAGTTTTTTTCCCAGACACAGAATGACTGGTCAAAAGAGACAATGACACAAATGAAAGGTGAATTGTTTACATACATCATCATTAAGACTGTTAAATTTAAAGTTAAGTACATAAAATTGTGTATCAATATAAAATTTCTTGTATCAAAATTAATTTGTTACATTTTGGCTAATTTTGTGGTAGTTTTCAATAAATTTTTGCCCCCTCCCTCCCAACGGACTCTTGATGTGCTTGGCTATGATACTGTAAAGTGTAAGCCATAAGTTTAATTAAATAAAATACATTTTACAATAAAAAAACTTGTTTTAAATCTGTTAATATGTTTCATATTTTTGTTTTGCAACATATTACAAATTTCAAAAATTACGTTTTGCAAAAACTCCTGATGTGATGGGAAAAAATTAATTTCATATTCAAATTCAGCATAAAAAAATACATAGGAATAAATAATCAAAAGTTAAAAAACATGACATAACCCTAAAAATACAGGCCTGTGTTATTATTTAAAGGAATGTGTAGAAGTCGCGGAATGAAGAAAGACTCTAAAAGTTGAAAACAATGATTCAACTACTTGAAAATTTTAAAATTCTGGGATACATGATGTTAAAAATTGTCAGTTTTTACTATCAATTATATGAAAATTTTAAAGTGCTTGCATTTCTTTTGTTTTGGAACGAAAATTTGGAAGGACATTGATAATTTTGAGAAGTAATTTTGTTTTTATTGGCAGCATACACTTTTTTTTCACAGATGCTTGGGAAGATGAAGAGAAGGTCAGAGATTGATGATCATTTTGTGTCTGGGAGCCAACCACTTCGAAGATGATGTAAGCCAGTGTTTCAAAAAAGTTGCGATAAAGATAGCAATCTGCCACAACTAATATTGTCCATACTGCTTCGTTCAGTGGTGGCGGGTGGTCAGCTGTACATAAGAAGTGTAGTGAAAAAGTTTTATAATCATTTTGTAATTCATCGATGAATAACCTCATGTTACCACCAAATTTTGAGTTTGCTACTCTAGGATGTATTGTAAAAATTAGTAATTTCTTGGGGAACAATTGGCCTTTTTGGCTACTTTTAGGGTTTATACAAAAACTGGCTTTTTTATAAAAAAAATGGTTTCCAATATTTCTAAAAAAGTATCCAGTTTTCGAATTTTTGTCACAAAAATAAAATGGGAGAAAATGTTTAATTTATATAAAACTAGTTGGTGCCCGGAGCGTTGTTGCAGCAGAAGAAATAATTTTGGAAATATCGTTTGGAATTTGAAATAGTTATCTTGTTTAATTAAGAATGATAGGAAGAATGATGTTTATTTTCATGTCGTCAGTAAATACATACTCATTGAAATTGAAGGATATATAAATGAGAAGCATAAATAGTATTTATTTTATTTTTGTTATTCTATTCTATAAACAAATATTTATTTCTATATATTAGATCTGTGTCTTCTTTTAGAATTATAAAGCTTGGTGCTCTTACAGAATGGTAACGAAAGAAACTATTTATTGAATCTCGTGATTCGTTTAATATTCGAATAATAAATTCTTAATAAATTCTGTTTTTGAAGGTTAAAAAGTGTACTAGATTTTTTTCCCTGATCTAGAAGTCTCTAGGATTTTGCAAATGCACAAAAGCGTTGCTAATTCTACTTGTCTTTTTTTTTAATTCGTTTTTCTAAAGAGTAAAGCAAGAGTTCAATATAATCAAGATTAAAAAAATTTCTTTTAAAATTGATTAAACATAGTAAATATATATATACCCTAAAATCTTTAATATAGTTGAAAAGATAATTTTTTGAAAACTAAGGAGATGCAAAATTATTTGTACTATAATATTTTCGGAAGTTACTGCAAAAAACGCTAAAATTTTATTAAATGTTTAGTTAAAACTTCAAACCTATTGACTTGGTCCGACTAAAACTTTCTCGCACGCTCTCTAATAAAACTTAAAGAAAGACTTGCGTTGCATTTAAGTACAATAACTCCAAAATATTAACGTTTAGCTTCAATTTAGCACCTTTAGTGAATCTGTTGAATCCTTGGCGAGTTATTTGGTGGTTAATCCGTGGTTAGTAGATGCGCCAAATAGATCTGAAAATATTTTTTATTCTTTAAATGATTGTACAATGCCTATAATATTTCGTAACTGCAAGCAATAAGCAGTCGAAGTTTTATCGCAAATCGGATGAGCGGTACGGCAACGCTTAAGAGACATACAGACAAATATTCATTTTTTTTTTTTTACTTATATATAGATAACAAAAAAAAATCAATACCAAAATCAAAATTATAAATTATAAAAAAAGTTTAAAGATTACATATAGATATTACTTACACAAAAAATAACGAAAACTCAAACAAAATTTTCAAATAATATTTATATTATTTTCACCTATTTTATTTTCTCCATAGGAAATAGAATTTTAAAAAATATAAATATCCACTGAATACTGGCTAAATCTTATTCTTATTTTGAACACAATACTGCCTGAAATTGAAAATACTCTTTCTCTAGGTACTGACCTTAGTTTTATAGTTTTCATGGCATCAAATAGCAAATCCATTTTTTTTTTATTATTTGCCTCAAATAATGGAAATTTTCCTTTCAGTGTATTTGTATTTGTAAATTTTTCTTCAGGGTCTTCAAGAACCCTATGTATTGATTTTTCCATAGCTTCTTTTAAGAAAGCATTACTCTAATGAATAGTTTCTTCGATTTACTCTTCGTCAGAGTCGGTTTCCACATAGGCAGTGTGGAACTATTCTAGGCAATATCTTTCCAGATATTTAATAAATTCTGTTTTTGAAGTTTAAAAAGTATACTAGATTTTATTCCCTGATCTAGAAGTGTTTTTGGATTTTGCAAATGCACCAAAGAGTTGCTAATTCTACTTGTCTTCTTTTTTGAATTCGTTTTTCTAAAGAGTAAAGCATAATTTAAAATTTATTTCAGTTTTTAAATTTTTAAATTAATTTAACAGAAACTGAAATGTATCTTTGCTTGTTAAAAAAATGACATCTTGTCGCCCTAAGCCTTCAGCTGCTAGATGAATCGTCTCCAAAAATAAAATTCAAAATATTTGTTTGATTCTTTATTATTTTTTTTGAAGAGAAATGTCCATGCGTTTCGGAAAACCGGTTTTCAAATGGGACAAATTTATTTTAAAAACCGGATTTTAAAAAAAAATTTGTTTAGTTTCGTACTTTGATTCAGCTGGAAATAGAATAAGTATTTTTTTATAAATGAATCTTCTAAAAAAGAACCTAAATGGTTATTATTTAAAATAAATTAATTGAAATTTTAAGAAATGCCTTAAAGATCAATGAAAATATTTTATTTTTAGTACAATCACCTCGTCAATAAATTGTATAATAATATATATATTAAAAAAATAGACTTGTCAGAATTTCAATCGAGTGGAATAAAGACTGCTTAACAGATATTTTTAAATGAATGGAATATGAAATGTGAAGGAAAACGATTTTTTTTTTTTGCAATAAAAGAAGAAAGAAAAAGTGGACGAGAATTGTGAATATTAACTCAAGAATATTTTCGAATACAAAATGCTCTTCCGTTATTTACTATTAGGAATTTCAGTCAAATGAAGTAAAAATTACTTATAAAATAATGGAATTTTGAAGAAATTTATTTTTTACAATAAAAAAAGAAATGGAAAAATGGAAGAGAAATCTGAAAAAAAAATATTTTTGAATACAAAATGTTCCTGAGTATAATTCATGAGTTAAAAAGGAAAATAAAAAAAGAAAAAGAAATTTGAAAAAAAAGTTGTGTCCAAATGTAAGAAGTTCTTGAATTAAAAGTATAAAATAATTGGATTCAATACAACACAGTTTTTAAAAAAATCCAATAATTAAAGGAGAGATTCCTATGAAGATAATGTGATTGACATTACTTAAAGGCTTAAAGATTTCAAAGATCATTCGAATGAAATTAAAATTAGTATATATTAGATTGGAAACTATGAAACGGGCGTTTTATGCTTAGTTTTACTGTCATTTAATGCCCGGTTCATACTTTCCAACCTAATACCTTATTTCGATATTGATAATTATTCAGAAATCAAATTACTCGATGCCTAAAAAATTCTTCGACACAAAAAGAACTTTTTTCTTTTTTAAAAATTATTAATGCATTTTTTATCAGGTCTTACTACCATATGCCATTAATAAATTTCTTTATTTTAAGTAGAAAAATGAAAGATAAAAGCCTTTTAATTCGATTTAAAATAATAAAAACTGCAAGTGTGGTCCAAGCAAAATTCTCCCTGGATATGACCAGGAAAACGATATCAAAGAATGTATATCTATATACATATAAAGAAACAGCCATACCAATGAATTTAGATTGTGACAATAAGAATAACAAAAGCTCAAAATTCCAGTGTTAATGACAAAGCGCCAACAAGCAGTAAAAAATAACTTTACCAGCTAATAGCTATATCAGGAAAGAACCTCTTTTGAACGAAAAAAAAAAAAACGAAGAAAGAAAAACCTCTTCAATTATTAAGATTAGATTCTTTTCAAAAAAGAAGAGAAAGAAAAACTGACTGAAAATCCGTAATTCGATTTTAGGCAGCACAGAGAGGACACGAATTTGATAATAGGTTCCAAGCCTGCAATTTGATAGGATTAAAAATTTTGTTCGACATATCTTTTTTCATTGTTATTTTATTCTCCAATTTCTTTTTCGTTCTCCCTCTTTTTTTTAGCTCTCACAAAGGGTGATCGGCTACGGGGTTAAGCGTTATTATCGTCTTGGGGATTGAAAGCTACTCTAGTTCAGTACTAGACAAGAAAATTATTCGCCAGTTGTCGAGGGCGTTCGGACGACAAATTGCAGAATGCTAGGATCATTACCCAGGGACCGTCAATGTCGTTAGCGAACGCGCGCGACAAAATTTTCTGTTCTTTTATTTTCTTTTTATACAGTCCAAATGCTCGTAATCGATGGGGAAATGGGGAATTGTGCCCGGACTGATTGTCGGGTTCGAATTATCTTTAATTTTCTTCAGAAAGACAAACTGAAATTACAGAATGGTGGAGAAGTAACAATCGATTCTGGCTGAAGGCAGAAATGCAAATCTTTTCTGCACAACAGGAGCACACGATCAATCTTTCTGTGCGAAAGACACTTTTCAAAATTCCATATGAAAGAATACATTTGATAAGAACAAATGACAGTAAAATATTTAACATTAATTTTGCATGCAGAAAAAAGTGTATTGGCCATTTTCAGAAATTGAAATGTTCCTCATTTTGAAGTTAGAGGTTTACGGGCTCATCTAAACTGTTTTAAATTAATTTTAATTCTTCCTAAAAAAAGAGTACTGTCTATTTTCAGAAATTAAAATCTTCCTCATTTTGAAGTTAGAGGTTTACGGGCTTCTCTAAACTGGTTTAAATTAATTTTAATTCTTCCTAAAAAAAAAGAGTGCTGTCCATTTTCAGAAATTGAAATGTTCCTCATTTTGAAGTTAGAGGTTTACGGGCTCATCTAAACTGTTTTAAATTAATTTTAATTCTTCCTAAAAAAAGAGTACTGTCTATTTTCAGAAATTAAAATCTTCCTCATTTTGAAGTTAGAGGTTTACGGGCTCGTCTAAACTGGTTTAAATTCCTCCCTAAAGTTACAAACTATAATTGCTATTCCAAATTATGATGTGCAGGTGCTCGTGACTGCTTTGCCACACCACAGAAGCTCAAAAAATCACGACGTTGCCATTTACGTATGTACTTGTTAACATTGATAAAACAGAAATAAGACGAAACTTATATGAAATATAAAGTAACATTTTATTTTTATTTTTTTAATATATTGTTAATTTGAAAGTTTTTAAACATTTTGAAAACTATTTTTACTTTCACTTATATGAATTACAGAAAAAGTATAATTATCGCAAAGGTATTCAAATTTAGGATTTTTGACGAATCACCACGTTTGAGATCTGTATGAATTAAAAAAAAAACATTTTTGGAAATTGTCTGTCTGTTTATGACAAAGGTAACTTAAAAGCACTTTGAGATAGCTGGTTGAAATTTAGCATTTGACCTTTTCATCAAATTTTCTGATTTATCTCTAATTTTGTATAAATCCTGTATAGAGGCAGTCCGTTTGCCTGGACATTCACATGTAAGTTCACACGATGATGAAAAAAAGGAAGGGAACTGGACAGGTGAAATTTAGGTACACTAATTTAACATTTATAATCTAGATACCGGTCAAATTTTGAGCCAAATTCATATATGGCCTGACTGTCTGTCAGTCTGTTCTCTCAAAAGTATGCAAATGTGATAGTTGAAAAATGCAAAGAATTAAATATATCAAATTTAATATGGTATTTAGTGACTACAAATGCAATTTTAATACGAATTTTTATTTCAGTTGGTTGATAAAGACATGCCTAAAGCAAAAAAATAAATTTTTATATACTATTATCACATGCCAAGGATTAATCACCAAATAATTCACTAAGAATCACGCGATAAATTCATTAAAAATGATAAATTCACGTCAAAAAATATTTCAAAATTATTGTATGCCAATGACATGTAAGGCTTTCTATAGTGTCTCAAATTTATTAGAGAATAATAGCGAGAAAGTTTTGGGGAGACTATTTCCGATGGGATTTTACTATGGACATTCTGCATTTATGACGAACTTTTCATGTTGCTGCTTAACACAAATTTAAAGAGTTAAATCATCAAAATATCTAACCATGGTCTCTGAAACGAACTATACATTTTTTTATATACTATGTCCATTTGAAACACATTGAGAAGCCATAAAAAGTATATATTGATGTATGTCAGGCAGTAAAAAGAGGAAAGTAATGTAGAACTCTGTGAAAACTACATACCAAATCCAAGTCATTGCACATGGTAAAAGATGTTTATTATGTGCATGCATGTAAATTCCATAATTCATAAACACAGGAACTTAAAATGAAATTCAGTATGCTATATTGTGATTAAACTCAAATTCTGTTTCAATTTTTGGTAAGAATGATTCTTAGGCTAAATAAATGTATCCATTCCTCAATAAGTTTATCGATACACCACTGATTCTACTTGCATACCGCAGTTTGAGAATCGCTGTGTCATTTTATTCATAGAAGTCTTTACAAAATTACATGAATTTTTTTAAAAATTCTTACTGTTAGTTTGCATTATATATATTTATATATATATCTTTTTCAAATGTTCAGTCTTTAATAAAATACTTTTTATTTATCCACTCAAGTTCAAATACATTTAAAACTTGTAGTGGGTAACACTTAATGTTAACATAGTTTTTTCCAGTATTAATTCATTTTATTACTTTAGAGTTTTAACAGACTGTAATGAAAATTGAAATCAACAGGCAGTAGCTCAATAGGTAAAATGCAAGGATTTCAGTATTTTGCACGTGAAAGTGAAGAATAAGGGTTTAATTCATGAGGAAATCAATAATTTTTTTGATAATTGTTTAATAAATACTAAGTAAAATACAATTTTCTTTGTTGACCTAAGTAGGAATTGAATTTAAAAAATTTTATATCACTTGTTTCATTTCTTCTTCCATTTTGGTTTAGAGAGTGGAATAGACATATTAATATTTCTCTCTGTGCTTCTCCCCCTCTGAGAACGATTCTTAGGCTAAATATATCCATCTTTCATTACGTTTATAGCTATGCGACTGATTCTAGTTGCACACCTCAGTTTGGGAATCGCTAAGTCACTTTATTCGTATAGGTGTTATACAAGATTACAGACAGGCACACAGTTGACAGTGTGTCTGTAGCAATGCAATTATCTTTTGTCTCGGAGATCAAGGAAACAGATAAACACGGATACTTTGTTAGACTAACGCTTCGTTCTGGCACAAAGTCGGAGATAATAAGCAAGGGATGTCGCCGTTTTGAGCTATTATCAGATAATGGGAAAGTCACTTAATTTAGCACCCTACTTCCCTGTTCCTCAACCAGATGAGGTAGCTCCGAGGGAGCAACTATCCTGCATACTGTGTGTAATTGAAAATCTTGAGAACGCTAAGATTCCTTGTTGATTCTGCGTATTAAAGATAAGTATTTTTTAAGAGCCGAATTTTTCCCATACTCAAATAATGGAAATTTTTTAATGCACCAGAGAAGTACTAATGACAGTTAAAAGTAGAATTCGTATGAAGTTAACATCAAAGAATCTTTTCATATAAAAAGCATTTTTGTTAATATAATTTTGTCAAATTCAAGTTAGTTGTGATACGGATTTGGTTGGAATTCTGGATTTTTTTTGTAACACAGAATTTCAGTATTTATAAAATATGCATTCTTTTTCATGCTCAGTTTCATATTAGCACGCACGCACGCACGCACGCACGCACGCACGCACACACACACGCGCACGCACGCACGCGCACGCGCACGCACACACACACACGCACACACACACACACACACACACACACACACACACACACACACA
>JAPMOQ010025269.1:188406-201273 GCA_026543055.1 Argiope trifasciata | reverse complement strand
AAGAACACACACACACACACACACACACACACACACACACACACACACACACACATTCTGGTCTAACTATATGTTGAACTTACAGTTACTATATGTTTTGTATAGGGTTATGACTATTTGTTCTGTTTAATGGCTAAAAATAAATTTATAGTTATTAGTACAATTAAATTTTATACCAGTCTCTCTTTAAAATTACAGCTGGACGTTTCTGGGATGGCTACACACTCATGGAAATTTCAAGAAATTTATACTTTTTTTCAATTAGATGATCATGTATTTATTATAGTTAAGAGATAATAAAACGGGTAATTAAATTACATAGTTTGTCCGAACCACAAGCATGAGTCATGACTGAGAATATGTTGAACATCGAGAAAATGACGAGAATGGAAGCAGAGTAGGCGACTTCATTTACAGACTTATACGTCACATCAGTCCACCGTGTTCCACTCTATGCCAGATTTAATGTGACAAGTGTTAATAATAAGATTTCAGGCTACATTTACAACATGTGTTTGGGAAATGGATCTCATACGTTTCCAATTTCGATTGCTGTGACTTAAACCACTAAATATAGCTAACACTAATTAGTGTTTTAAATATTTTTTAAACAGGTTTGATGTTTAGAGATCAATTAAAAAATATTTTACTTCCCAAAAGGTAAAAATTCCGTTAAAAAATTTAAAAATTAATACAACCCGAAAAAATAATCAAAATAAAAAATGGTTTCCAGATTTAGCCTTAATAGATTATAGGATTTTTTTGGAAGACAAGAAACGTAAACAACTACAACCGACAGATGGCGCTGGTGTGAATGACTTAGTTGGAAATATGCTAATGAGAAATTCGATTAGAAACACTTATGTTCTTAATCTTTCACTTATTTGCGAAACTAACTAAATTCACTATTTTACTAACTTTTTTCCCACTTTGTATAAAAAATGAATATACCTTTGAAACAATTTTAAGTTTATATTTAAGTTACAACATTTTAAGAATAAACGCAGAAAAAGGGCCTGTCATATTTCTTTAGATAAAAAATATATTTATATCGGAATAGACAGGAACTTGTTTGCAACTTCACAGCACCCCGGCAGAAGCAAATTTGGGAAGAAACTCCTGCACGCTTTTAGTTTTGTTTTAAAATCACGAATATGTCATGGGTTTCCCTCCCTTTTAAAAATACCGCGTTTAGGCTCGTGAATTATGTCTGTATGTCTACGTCGTCTTCTAGCTCTGTCTGACTCGGAAAACGGTTAGGGAAAAAAGTGTTTTTTTTTTTTTTTTTTTTTTTTTCACCCTTTAGAGAGCATCAATAAAGTGAATGGATAAAGTTTGAAAGAAGGGAAATGTTTTAAACGTCTTCTTTTTTCCCCGTTATGTGACAGCTTTTTCCCCCTACAAAGATACTTTTTCCTCTTACCTAAAGTATGGTGTCTTTGAGTTGAGGTGTTTGTTTGCTTCGTCAATTCAAGAAGCTCTAAAATTCTGAATTTAGAACAGCTCAATTGATCAGTTAATCCAATTTTTTTCTTTTTCTTCTTTTTTTTATTTGCCATCATTTGACTTCGCAAAGAATCCATTTGAATAGAAACTTCGCTATATATTTGTTTCGGATTTCTTCAGAGTTTGAATAGGAAAATTTTGAAGCTTTTCAAAGAGATGAAAAGGTGAGATTTATTATTGAAAAGAGTCCTTAAAAGGGATTTATCGATTAAAAAACGTTTCTTTTTTAATCTCTCGAGTGCTTTAATTTTTCAATTCAGGTATGTAATTTTTTATCCCAGACTTCATTTGTTTGCACCTATTTTGCATATTATTAATTCCCAATGCAGCAAACAGAATTTATTTCTAGTTCTTTTGTAATGTTTGGTTTTTACTTTAATTTGATTCGGCTATGATGTAATGTAAGTGAAAATTCCCTATAAAAATAATAGTTTCGATTAAATGCTGAAATTTCAGAAATAACACCTAAATATTAGATCAGTTTTTTAATGTTTTTTGAAAAATTTAAGAAAATTAATGTTCTGAACTTTTTTAAACTTTAAGTAAAACTTGAGCAAACTTGTAAAACTTGAGCATACATTGACAGATTTGTATCAAAATTTCATAACGAGTCTTTATTTCGAATTTAGAGGATAAAAATATGAACCAAATTAAATCTTTACGCTTTGTTATTTAGCCTCGGAAAGACAAACTTCTTTTGACTGGATTTCGTTTAAAATTCGATTGATGTTTATAAGTTTGGTGTAAAAAATATATTCCAAACTTCATTTGTCGACACGAAAATGTTTTTGTATTTTTATATTCACAAATTCTTATGTATTTTTTCGAAATCAGGAAATCTTGAAATGTGGATCATTTTTGTCAAAATGTTGTCAAATGTCAAATAAATAATAATAAATTATAATTGCATAAATATACGAGTCAAAAAATGTCCTTACGCTAATATATGGATTTTGGAAATGCAAGTCCCGGCTCTATTGTAAAACTAATCATTTAGATATGGTTCTAAATTATGAGGTTCATAATAAACTAGCCCTTTGTATTGCTTCAAAAGAAGACTTAAAGTAATTTGTCACCGAAATAATATTGATTAGCTGCCTATTAATTGAGGTCAATTTATAAATCTAAAGGTAAAAAAAAATGACTCATATATCGAGTGTAAATTTATCATATGTTGTTAGAGATAACTTCATTATTAAATCTGTCAGCAGTTAAATAGATAAATATTTTCACAGATATAGAGACAGAAATGGCTTCAAGTTTTTTACTAAACAAGTTTTTTTACTTTTTTTCTGTTCCTTAAGAAAAAATTTATTTTTATCTAATACTATAATACGAGGAATGGTTGCCAAGTCGAAAGTCGGCCCAGAATTATTAAACTCCGGTAAACTTGGGGGTCTGGGGTTTTTGGCCACGAGGAATCGATTGACGTTGGTTTTGAAGCGCTACGGTCAAGCAGTTCGGAGTTACAGATAGGATATTTTCAAACTTTATTAGTTCGCCATAATGGCTACTTAAATTTTCAAGCGGTAACGTGCTGCCATCTATAGCCAATATGGCGAACTAATAAAGTTTTATGTTTATGCTGTTATAGGTTTATAATATGTTTCTTATGTATGTATATATGTTTGGTTTTTATAAATAAATTTGTCAAAAATATTGAACTTCAACACACTTCAATCTTTACATTTACATTACCTTTGTACAGAATAGCTCCCTTTCCAAACTCTAACTTTTTTAGAATAGTTTACAATGGTGCACTTTAACCGGTTATCTTTTCACCAATGGTTTCACAAATTTTCTTATGGCATGTATTGTTTTGATAAATCACAATTGAAAATTTAAATCTTCGAGTTAGCTTCGATACCTGTTTTCTAAGAGCGGAGCTCGGTCACCCGCTGGTTAATTTTAAAACTAAATCTGTATGATTTTTTTTCTTTTGCTCTTCTATAGAAAAATACTTGATGCCAAGCGATTACGTAGTAATCAGAAAATTATAAATCAAGTATTCGGAATAAGATGAATGATATAAGTCAAATATTTATTTTCACCAGAATGGAAAGAATTAACTCAGTAGGGATTTAAAATAATTTTGGAAGTCTTTTTAGATTTATTTATGTCATAGCTTTCGTAAAACTTCATAAATTTTCCAAGGCAATATATAACCATTTTTTTAACTATAAAAATTTAGGAGATCATAAAACTCATTTATACTTCGTATAAAAGAGCCAATGTATCAAATATTTAAATTAATGACTTTTTTTTTTGTTTTGAAAAACTAGCTGAAATAAATACCTTACTAATGTCATTTTTATGTGATTAATTTCAATAATCAGTTGAAAAATAAAGAAATTAAATCTTTTCTGAATAAAAATGAACTATAATTTTTTTTATTTGAGTACAGATATTAAGGAACAAAAATAAATTAATTAAAAAAACTCATAAAGATAATTTAGCGAGGTTAATTAATTAATTAAAAATAATGATTAGGTTCTAGCTCTGAAAAAATTTTAGCGACATTAATAGAAACTGGTTTGCACAAAATAAAGAAAAGAAAAATAAATATAAAACAAGATGAAAAATGAATTTATTTCAGAAATTCATTTTATTGGCTGAAAAAATAACAGAAAGGAATTCAATTCTTTGTATTGATTTTCCCCTTCTCTTGATTCATATTTTTGAAAATTAGTTAAATAATGTGATTTAAAAGGGGAAAAAATTAATAAAAGTATGAAAAGAGATATCAGAATATATATCTTGGATTTTTTTTACAAGAATTTAGCATTTTTAAATAAAGGCAATTTATTTTCAATCTTCACAGTACGTCAAAGTTATATGATTTTACTTCGTAGAGAAATGATTGTAATATAATTTTTTGTCTGATTTTCAAAGGAAAATTAATCTTGTTTTCGATAAGTGACTTTCTTAATAATTGTTTTTGATACAATTAAAAATTATTCTGTGTTTTTGAGCAGATATGAGATAAATTAAGATTTTTAACTTATCTTTTCTCGAAAAAGATTTTTTTAATATCCAAATGACAAATAACAAACAGGAATCATTCTAATACAAAATTAGAATTAAAAAAATGCAAACGATATTTTTAAAAATGATTTAAAGCGTACACGTATCACTTTCAGTATGATTGAAGTTACAGATTCGTAATTTATTTTATCTTCTCGGTGAAATTATAGTTTTTTTAAGTGCATAAATTAATTCTGAAATAATATATCAGCTCTGTTCGTATTTTTGTAGATGCCATTAGGAAGTGTTCGTCTCATAAAAAAATCAGCATAAAAAGTAGTGCAAAAGAAGACTTTTGAATATTCTTTCCACTCTCAGGAGAATTTTTTTTTTATTTCTGTTCGTTGAAAAATGTGACACTTTTCTAAAAGTGAAAATATTGAAATAAAAAAAATGAAATAAATAAATAAAAATATAACAAGGTGAAAAATGCTTTTGTTTGGAAATGCCGAACTTTATTCGTGCTTTTATGCATATAATTTTAAAACTTATAGAAAAAAAATATGTTTTCATTTTTTTAAAACTTTTTTTTCGCTTTTTCCACTTATTAGCATCTAAGTTTTGGTCTCGTTAAAAGTTAAACAAAGTTTTTTCTTTTACAATACGCTTAGAACTGAAGTTTATAACTCAAATAAAAACATTTTGGTTTACTTTTTAATGATAGAATTCTATGTTTGAAAACCGTGCGGAATGAAAATCATTTCTGAAACTCTTCTCTGCTATTTGATGAAAGTATGTATTTTTCAGAGCACCATAGAAAAATATGTTTTAATAATCGTAATATTTTTTTCTTTCTTTTCGCTTCGTGAATTTAAATGAAAAGAGTAAGAAAATTGATGAAAAAACTCCATCTTCCTTTAATTAAGAGGCTGGAGATTCTGAAACATATTTTGCTTTCTTCCCCCGTATGCTATTTAAATTTGAATGAATTCATGCTTATTCTACCTATAAAATGTGCTTCACCAATTTAAATTTGAAATAAACTTCGCTCCGTGCATTTGTTCCGTGTAACAATAAAAAGTAATACTACTTCTGAATTTGAATATTTATATGTATATTTATGCATGCTTTTTGTTAGTAAGATTCTGATTCTTACCTTAAAGACTTAGATAAATGCATTTTTATTATTTTTCTTTCTTTATTATTTTGCATTTTTATATTTTGACTTAGTTGGCGCTAATGAAAAAACAAGAGTCACTCTCGGGGCTTACATCGCTGACAAATAACTGACAGCATGCCTGGAAAGTGCCATTAGTCACAACACAGCAACATGTATGGTACCGATTGAGTTTCCATTTTAAACGTACCCCAAAATCTTTGGTAAATTATTATTTCAAACTCATTATACCATCAAGAAATAGTTTTCCAATTACAACATCAGCAGCTAAAACTTTTCTACGTTTTTCAATCATTTTTTTCCTTTCGATTTTACTTTCTGTTTTACGGGGAAAACTGCTGACGAGTGTGGACCCTCAAAAACTTAAAAAGGCGGAAAATTCATCCGCCTTGCCTGGGTGAGCGAGTGAAACAGATGGCTAAATTCTATCAGGCAGAAAACTTATGGAGGGAAAAGTTTCGCCGCCAATTTTAAGCAAGACTTTAAAAGAAAAGGAAAAGAAAAAGAAAAAGCGTCATACATTAGGAAATACTTTAAACTTTTAGAAAGCGAATTATCAGAGGAAACGAAGAAATCAGCATTAAAAAGCAATCAAAGCTAACTTTTGGATGGGATGGAATATTTTTGAGTTGTACTCACCAGTGTTTTGATTAATTTTTCATTGATGTTTCTTGGAAAAATGAATTCGGAAATGTTATTCATTCCTTTGCTTGTTTTCTTGATAAAATCGATTGAAAAGTTAAGAAAAATAACTTGGAAAAATGAAGGAGGTGTGACAACAAATAGGAAATTTTATGGAAAATATCTTCTATTTAAAATAAGAAGGACATATAATTTACATAATTTAACATTTTATCGATTATCGATCTATTTAAAATAACAAGGACTGATTAATATGATAACAAGGACTAGTAACTGTCTTTGTTTTCATTCTTTTTATAGAACTTTTATGAAGAACGAAGGGCATTTCGCCACATTTTATCTTAAGGTATCCGAGCAGTTTCGGAGATGATTTTGGAAAAAAAAAATGTTTATGTGATATTATTTATTAATATAAATATAAAATAATGAATAAAAAGGTAAATTATTTAAATGTATCTGTAGCTTTTGAAAGAAATGCAAGTTTAGATGTATATTTCAGTGTTTATTTACAAAACTAAGATTTTTCTAGAGAGAAATTTTTTTTACAGTTTTTTTATTCGATTCCTGCTATAAAATCTCCTTTTTCCTATGTATATTTAATTGTATATATTGTTCAAACATTCAAAAATAAAATACTTTTAATTCCTCCAATCAATTTCAAATACTTTTTTAAAAACTTGTAATGGATAATATTTGATATTAATACAGTTTTTTTTTTCAAATATCAATTCATTTATTAAATTTAATTAATTTTTAATACTTTAAATAGAGTTTTAGCAGATTGTATTGCAAATTGAAAATAATGCAATGATTTCAGTATTTTTCACGTGGAAATAAAGAATTCAAGTTCAATTCTTGCAAAAATCAATAATTTTTTGATACTTAAAAAAATTTTTCGTAATTATTTTTTAAAAAGTAACGAAAATAAAAAATTTCTTTGTTAAGAATTGAATAAAAACTTTTTTATTTATATTACTTTTTTTCTTTGCAACATTACATGTGTGACATATCTTAGAGCATAATGAACTATTATCTAAGAATTTTATTCACAAATAAAATTTTTATGTTTAATATATGAATTTATTTATGAAATCTTTGAATTTTTTTTCAATTGAATTTTCATTGAAATCATAAATTTATTTCTAAAGTATTGAAAATCAAATCCATAGTTCATTACAATCTGCATAACATAACAAGCAATCACTATTAATTTAATTAAGATATCTTGGTTATTTTTTACAATACGTCAATACTCGTATAGTAGTATATGAAAAAAACTCGTTCTTCAGAAAATGCATTAAAACTTTTTAAATACTAATAAATAAGAATAATTTGCATATCAATAATTTGCTACAACTTAACTTTTAATTGACATAGAAACAAAATAAAGATATCACTGCAAACAGAAACGTGTCTATTTTCTAAAATTGCAAAAAATAAATAAAAAGGCGAGTTTTCATCCAAATTTATGTTTTTAACCTAATCGGATCCCTTAAAATTCGTATTGACGCAATTGAAATTTACATTGTCTCACATACGAAGAGTCGTTATCAATTACTTTTTCGTCAATGAAATATATCTAAAAAAGCATATATCTAGGAAGTATAAAAAATTCAATTAACAACTTTCCATGAATAATCACATTTTATAATTCCTTGAATTAAAAAAAAAATCTGTTTTTGAATAATGTCTGCCTGTCTGTTTGCGAACATGGTAATTCATAAGTAGGAAAAGTTAAATTGATGGAATATGCAATCTTAATGCGTTCTTAAGAAAGAAATTCTAATTTTATTTTTGTTAAATTCTGCATAGATTCAGTAAGTTGGTGAATTCATGGATTAGCTATCTCTTCATATGTTTGAAAAAGTGATAATTCAAAAATACAAGTTCTGTAATCGAAATTTAATATCTTAGCGCTATTTGAAATTTGATATAAATAAATACTTGTGGCTACAATTTAAGACATATACCCCATTTTGAGATGAATAAATTAAAAAATAGAGATACAAAAGACGTATTCTATTTTTTTTTACCATGTTTCACCAAGGCTTCTACGGAAGATTATTGCAATAGAATGACTTTTTATTCAATTTTTAATAATTAACATTATTTTTACTTTTAGAAAAGAAGGCATTCTGAAAAATTGATTTATTCACTATGAAGGAAATATAAACAATAACAGAAAACTTAATTAAATCGAGACAAATTGCAGAAAATCAAGGAAGAGAGGAAAAATAAAAGACTCTATAATGAGGAAAAATCAGCCCTTAAAACTGTATTAGCTTCAGATAAAATATTAAACGCGTCTCAAAAATTGCTTAAAGTGGAATATATTTTTTTAAAGTTTATTGTCTTGAAATAATTAATACTAGCTTATTTAAATTTTATGAACATTCCTTATTATCCATTCGCAAGCTTCATGTTTAATACTAAAGGTCATATGAAGTCGCACGAAAAAGTATGATGCTTATTTTAGATAAAACACTAGGGATAAATTATAATTTAAATAGTAAAAATATTTCAGAAAAGGAAGGTAAGTCAGAAATTTAATCGAAATGGTGAAAGAGAAAAAAGAATATTAAAATGTTGTATTCTTTATAAGTAATGTTTGGAAACATTCAATATTAAGGAAATTTTTATTGGGCTTATTATTATTAATTTTCAGCACTAAATAAATTTAATATACAATTATGCATTCCTTGAAGTGTTACATTTATTGCTTAGGGTAATGTAAAAATCTTTCAATAAATCAATAATATTTGACATGTTATGTTGAGACTTATGGCACTTTATAAGTCATCTGTCACTTATATGTCAACGATTTAATCTGAGTGAGCTTCTCTCGTTTTATCAGTAGCACAAACTAGGCAAGAGTTACTGCAAGAGTACGACTTAGCTACTTCATGCATCACATTCGCTTGCATAACCCCTTTTTACAAGGGGGACATTCACACACCTCACAGATAGAAAGCAGAAAAAGAACATCCATGCCCGAACCGGGACACCTAGATCATGAAAGAAGTCCCTTGCCAGGGCACCAACGGCATACTATGTAGTTTAAAAATGCTCATAATCGGAAATTCGGTGGAATAACATTTGAATTTTTTGCAAACGTCGCACCAAGTATTAGTAAGGTGAATGTTGCATAAAAAGAAATTAAAAACCATTCGATTTATAACAATCAACTATTGAACTTAAAGGTAATGAAAAAAAAATCGCTTGAACTTGTGAAGTTGTGTTTAATTTAAATAATATCATATACACATTTTTACTTTCCCGTATACAAAATGAAGACGAAGTAGAATAATTGTCAAAAAATTCAAATTCCAAATTTTGAAGAATCTCCACATTTTAGAACTTTCTGAGTTTGAAAAATACATTTTAGGAAAATGTCCGTAAGTCTGTTTGTGATTAAGATAGCTGAAAAACTCTCTGAGCTAGACGGTCAAAATTTGGTATTCGGTCTTTACACAAATTTACAAGTTTCTGTTAAGTCTTGGACAAAATCTATTCAGATTAAATCTGCTTCCTAATAAAATTTAACACGATAACTACAAAAATAAGAGAATTGAATATAAAAGAATTTGGTGCACAGATTTAATATTTACAGTGCTGTAATCTATAAAATTTTGAGCCAAATCCAATAACAGGTTGATTGTCTCTCGGTCTGTATTTTCAGAAATATGCTAAAGGGATAGTTAAAAAAAAACATTGACTTAAATATATGAAATTTAGTATGCGATTTTGCGGCTACAAGTATAGGCCTATCGTAAAATTATTGTTTCAGTCTTTTAGGAAAAATTTATCTAAAAGACAAATTCGATTTTGGGATATTATCAACCACATGTCAGGGACTAGTCGGCAAAAAAGTCACCAAGGATGCAAATTCAGTAAATATGCTAAAATCACGCCAAAAGCTAGTATTTCATAATTACTACTTGCTAATGTCATGCTAAATCGATATTTCAATCGCCTGAAGAAAATGTGCATAAACCACAAATTTGATTTTCCGACACTATTAAGCGCATGCTGGAGATTAATTGCCAAAAATCTCGCCAAGGATTGCACGATAGATTTAATAGAGATGCCAAAT
Organism: Argiope trifasciata; assembly: GCA_026543055.1. Classification (NCBI taxonomy): domain Eukaryota; kingdom Metazoa; phylum Arthropoda; class Arachnida; order Araneae; family Araneidae; genus Argiope; species Argiope trifasciata. The sequence goes on along the minus strand of JAPMOQ010025269.1, from coordinate 190,891 downwards.
TTATGCCAACGATTATTTTGTAACTATTGTACGACATTGCTATGTAAGGCAATCTTTGTGTTATCACCTTTGTTTAAAGGTATGCAAAAAAGAGTTTTTCAGAAAACACTTTTTGGTGAAATATTATGTTTATTGCAAATATTGATGTAAATTATAGGGAAAATGAAACTCTCTCTTTTGAATTAAGGTAAAAACACAAATGAGAAAAATGATAATACTAGCATTGCGAGAAAGCAAGCATATCTTGAAAGATTACGAATGAATACCATTGAAATTTCCAAAGTCTTAATATTTTAAATAACCGACACAAACCATAACATCACATAACCATACCTTCGAAATGAAGTCCATATCATTGATAAATTTATTTCTGGCAGAATATATATTGTACATTTTTCATCTAAAAAAATCCCATTATCTGAAAATAATAAAAAAGCAACATTTAAAAAATAGTAAGAAGAATATTATCAAATGATTCAACTCTCCGATAATAAATAGCATAAATATCGATCCTTACCCAAAGCCAAAAAAAAAGTTTCAAAAACTAATTTGATTCCTTACGTCTGTCTACACCCAAAACAAAACGGCTGAATACTCACACTTCTGTTTTTCATCATCTGTCAAAGTAAAACAAAGTGACGAAAAAAAAAATCTATATAAATAAGGGCGCAAAACTTTCCGAACGCCTCGAGCTCACTTAGTTCCGCCAGTACAATCTGACAACATGTGTCTTCAACAGGGGGTGGCCAGGAGCAACAGAATCGTAACATCACCCCCCAAAACGGTGTTTTGCAGATCCCGAAGTCGTACATCACCCCTGGGTGGATTTCTGCAGTTAGAAGTGTCGGTTACAGTCAGCAAGTTCCACGAAAGAAAGAAATGTTCTTAAACTATGTTTCTTATTTTAGTTTTCTCTTTTACAATTTATCCCCGCCGTTTCTTAGACAAAGAGCGTGACATTTGGTTTTTGTGTAAATTCGTTTTTTTTCTTCTTTTTTTCCGATGCTGTTTTTCTCCATCCCAGTGTAGGAAAAGGCCCAGAGGGGTTTTAAGGTAGCAATCCTGAGTGAAGCGATCTTTTGTGACAGAAATCCTTCGGAGAAAAAAAACAGGCAGTGATAGCGGAAGATTGAGTAGAGAAGTTGGCGGACTTTTTTCGGGGTAGGGAGGGGCGGAATGAAGATTAGAATACGAATCGTCTCGCCTTTTGTTTTTGCTATAATAGAGCTTTATGTATTAAGGGAACAAATATAACGAATAAATAAAGATTTTGGACTAATTTATGTAGAGATTTAACTAGCGGCCATTATTATTCCATATTTAGTTTCATTTTGTAGTAATAGATGTCACCATGGATACCGCTGATCCAAAGTCTGAGACGCGTGTCGTCAAGTTTGAGAAAAAAAGCGAACTACGCATTCGCTCGGCAGTCGGAGACAGAGAGGGTCATTTTGCTCCGAATATGAATCTTTAATACGCAACGTAGTTCCACCATGAAACATCCTTGGTGGCATCTATAGGTGATACCTTTTCTCAATTGTAAATAGCCTGTCCTGTCATAATTCTTAATGTCTTTTCTGTATTCTTTGCTGTAAATAAATTTACTGTTTTCATTTAAAAGCTTCTCTTCAATCAGTGACCCTAGACACTGATCTAAATGTGGTTGAATGGGCATTCTGTTCCACCCAATTCTTACATTTATATGAAGTTATTTTCGAAAAAAATTGTTCCTTGCCAAATACGATTACATGTAAGGTTTTACATCACACAAGAATCTGTAGCAAATGAACAAGAATTTATTGAAGCAAGCAAATTTATTCCCACGTATTCAGAAATAAAACTCGCCAAATATTATAAAAGTGAAAAAAAATAGCTAATAAAGTAGTAGAGGGGAAGAAAGCAAAATCTGGTGGAATTTTTACATATTACGGGAGCAAATATTACTAATAGAGTAAAACTTTAGATTAATTTATCTACAGTTATTACCGAAAAAATTTATTCCATGCCAAAAAATGGCCGCATGTTTCACCTCAAATACAAGAATATGCAGCAAATGAACAAGAAATTATTCTCTAGAATTCAGCAATAAAACTCACCAAATATGATAATGATGAAACAATGGCTAAGACAAAAGACAGAAAGGGGGGGGAGAGAGAAGAAACTTATGGAATTTTTAGAAAACGAAGATTAGGAGGGCGGTGTTACTTTATGTTATTATTTTTAATTTACCAGGGAAATACTAATGACAATTAAAAGAAAAATTCATATGAAGTTAACATCAAAGAATCTTTTCATATAAAAAGTATTTTTTAATAAATAATTTTGTCAAATCCAAGTTAGTTGTGATACGGATTCAGTTGGAATCCTGGATATTTTTTTTTCGTAACACAGAATTTCAGTATCTATAAAATATGCATTCTTTTTCAAGCTTAGTTTCCTATTAGCACACACACACACACACACACACACACACACACACACACAC
>JAPMOQ010025269.1:146510-184794 GCA_026543055.1 Argiope trifasciata | reverse complement strand
TTACAGAATTTCATAAAGTAAGTGAAAATTACAGAATTTCATAAAGTCAGGGAAAATTTCAGAATTTCATAAAGTAGGTGAAAATTACAGAATTTTATATAGTAAGTGAAAATTACGGATTGATAATATTCCAATTTTTACAAACTTGAAACCTAATTGTATGTTGAAAATAGAATCACATGATTGTAGCTTCATTCGAAGCAAAGTAATTGAAGATAAAAGACACATTAACTGATGCATCCATTTCATATATATGGTTTCCTTAAACGAATCTTATTTTTGAATAAATAGTTTTAAGGTATCCGACTGCATTAAAAACACTGATTATCGACCACATTGGCAAATATTCTTTATTCTTTTAATTGTTATTTCTTGTCGTTCATACCTTCCTCTTTCCAAAACAGTTTATCTTTTCTAGGAAAAGGAAGGCCTCACCTATCGTCTAAGGTCACATATTTTTTCAACTAAAATTTGTGTTTCAATTCAATTTTCTCAAAACTTTAATTTTCATAAAAATTCTCCACCGTTAACATTCTATCTCAAATACTGACAAAGGTATTCACATTAAAATTTCAGCGTGTGTTTTAAATAATACGGTCAATGAAATGAACCAAATGTTTTATTGTTGGTGAAATACTTTTTCATTTATAGGAGTTTTTAGAAAAAATCAAGGTCATTTTATGGAAAAAATCAATATATACGTATATTTTTACCCGTAACTTCTTTGCATCTTAAAACGTTTCTTAGATTTTGGTTCATTTCATTCATCATTGTATTCTAAAACTTGTGTATAAAGAGAAATAAGATTCCTACATTACAATTTTGTGTAGAATGTTAACCGTTTTGGTTAGATTTCTAAAATTTATTACAAATTTTTCTATTACTCGAAAGATATCCTACATTACAATTTTGTGTAGAATGTTAACCGTTTTGATTAAATTTCTAAAATTTATTTAAAAAATTTCTATTTATCAAAATATATTATATTTTCAAATAATTTAATTGTATTTATAGTATTTTGTCCCATAATTGACAACACAACTAAAAACCATAGTTTTAAATTGTATTTAAAAATCCAGTTTTTCAAAACTTTTCCTTCAAACGTAATCAGATACCTTAACTAACAAAATTACTATTGAAAATTTTTAATATCTCAGTTTGTAAAAAAGTCTTACTGTAAAATTTTATATGGCAAAGACTTGAAGTATTTGTTCCGAAAAGTTCCATTGAAATCTAAGGAGATATCACATTCTGAACTTTAATAACAAGCGGAGGGATAAACAGTATCAAAGTGAATAGAATTGGCCAATTATCGATCATTTAAGTTGAAGTATAATTATCGGGTAATTAAAGCCAAAGCAAATTATCATACAATTAGCCCTGTTTTAACGATCAACTCTGAAGCTCAATTTACCAACTGGTTTCTTATTCTACCGTAACGACCATCAAACGACTTACATCAGATACACAGTTTCGGCATCTGCCGATAGAAATCTACCTAAACTTTTCACGAATTTATTGTTTGGATAATGACAAAAGAGGTTACAGTATTATTTGCATAGAATATGCAATTTCATCATAAAAAATACTGATTTGATGAAATTTTATTTATAAAAAGTTGATAGATTGATATTTCTAATTTCATCTAATAAAATACTGATCGGCTGATTTTATGTAACAAAATATTAATTTGGTGATATTTCATTCCAATGTTATTTTATAAAACAAAGATTGATTTTTTTTATTTACTAAAATACTAATAGATTCTTCCCAATATCATTTCCGGAAGTCTGATTAATTGATCTAATTTAATTTTATAATAGGATTGATTAACTGATAGATTTTTTACAGAATAAAAATTGATATTTTTACAGTAATCATCATAGTAAAGTATAGTAATCATCGAAAAATTCGAATGACATACGACAAATTTTAGACCTCTGTAGGCTCTATTTTAACACTTTGTTTGTCTGTGTATGGCAAATACAAGTGAAAAATGTTTTAAGCTAGATAGATGAAGTTTGGTATGCTGTATTTACATCAAATTTGTAGATGTTTATCAAACTTTGAGCAGAAATTGGGCGGTAAGTTTGCCTGTTTAAATATACTTTAACATAGTAATTACACAAGGAATAGAGCTAGATGGATAAAATTTGGCACTCGCACTAAACATCTATAGTTACTATCACATTTTGATCCAAATCCAATGAAGAGGTTGGCTGTCTGTCCGTCTGTACTTTCAGAAGCATATAATGCGAACATTCAAAATAAGTTAAATATATTAAATTTTTTATGGGATTTTGTGACTACAAGTGCAACTTTTGAACAAATTTTTGTTTCAGTCAAATGGCAAAAAGACAGATTCTATTTTCTAATTATTCTTTTCTTTCTAAAACACAGATTCGATTTTCCGGTGTTTGCGACCGAATGCCAGGGCGTAATCGCCAAATATTCGCCAAGGATTACATGACAGAATCAGCAAAAATACTAAATTATCACCAAAGGTTAATGTTGGGTAATTGTTGAACGATATACCTTTTAAGGGCATTCTCTAGTATAACATCTTTATTAGAGAACATGACGGTAACTTTTGGGGAGACAACTCCCTCTTGTTTATGTACAAAATGAGATAATGCTAAATATTCTCATTTCCACTAAACATAATTATAAAATTGCTAAATTAAATTTAATATTATACAAACTTACTCACAATTCTGATAAAAAAAAGTTTTAGTGAATTTACAAATACGATTTTAAATAAAAATATTTAAACATGTCAAGGGAGCAAAGAGTTTTTAAAAATGAAGCTTGAAAAAATTAAATACTATCAATAGCAATACTATCAAAAATAATTGATAAATAATTAAAAAAATTAAACAATATTATCAAAATTGCTATCAATAGCAATATTAAAATCGCTATCAATATCAAAATTACTATCAATAGCAATAGCAATACCAAATTAATCAAAATAATTTCAATAATAAAGAAAAAAACTGTCAAGAATGTAACATCTGTCCTTTAAAAAAAAATTCTTTTATAAGCTTATCGGTTAATTGTAAACTACGATCTTTTTTCTTTGGTGTAAAAATTCTTACTGCAGAATCACTGTATTTTTGAAGCAATTCCCAATCACCCTCCACCTCACTCTCATTTCTTCATTCTTGCTGAATCCATGAATATCAACTAAACAAACTTGAATTACTATTCATAGAACAGGGCACAGTGCTCACGCTGTCCCTTTGTCAATCGATTCGTCCAATAGGTATTGACCACGTGTCCATCATAGCATTCGCAGTCTGTTGCATTTCATGGATGGTGTCGCTTCAAAGGCGCCACACCCCAAAACTTACACCGGCGTGAAACGGCGCGTTCTCTAATTTCACAAACGGCTTTCACCTCCATTACGAATTCAAAGCGATTCTGATTAATACCGACACCCCTTGAGGGCCGTTCCAAGGGTCAGTCTTTCGCCGGTCCAATTCCGAACACCTGCTCGGATAGCGTTTCAGGATTACGTAGTAAGCTCACGTTGTTGTAATGCGAGAAGGAAACCGACGAATTCGATGGTTTCATTTCATTTCATTCAAAGCTTGGAGCAAACGATAACGATGATGAGTTTAAAGGACTGAGGAATGTTTTATTGAAGTCGTTCCAATTCTAAGTGTGATTTTTGATGTTTTAATGAGAGATTGAGTTTATTTGTTAGCTTGGGTCCATAAATTATGAAATGAATGCATTTTCCCTTAATAACAAAGGGGAAAATGCATTAGGACAGATAAAGCCACCAAATTTCGTACAAATATGCCTTGGAGAGTGAGAATTTGCACTTAAGGGAATTAATAAAATCGAATTGTTCAGGCACAATTAAAAAAATTGTATGAATTTTCATTACATTTTTACTAGTGAATTGAAATTCAAACTATTTTGTTTATTTAATAAAATATTTATTTGTAAAGAAGAAACATTCTGCTTATCCTTTCCATCATTTAACAAAAAAGATACTTTTAAAAAATCCAATTATAAAATGGATTACCCGGATAATTATATTTTGGTGATCCTTTAATATCATGGAAATTAATCAACTAAGGATGCTGATACACTGTTAACAGAACATATATAAGGTAATTAAAACAAATATATTTTAAAGAATATCAAGATTTGACACATACAAATGCAAAGTTAAAGGCATCATTAATATCAAGCTACTTTTAAACGATTGGACTGAAACTCAACTCAACAAGTATTTAAAGCGTGTACTGATTTATCCCTAAACCACCTAGTTCCTTAACAACTGTTAATCATATTGTGAATCACATTCCTCACTACTTTAAACTTTCAGCTTATGATTATTTCTGACGTCTTCTGACTAAATGGAGGTTTCAGTGCAATGCCGGATTTTCTTTTAAGTATTTATTTATAATTTTATAATTAAAAAATATTAATTCAAATTTATTTATTTTATTACAACAAATTTATTTATGTTATACAACAAATTTATTTCATAAATATAGTTTCTGTGTTTGTTTAATTTGAAAAGAAAATATTTTAATCACATTTTCTAACATTAATCTTGAGAATTCCGAACGAATATTAAACGAATCACGAAAGATACAAAAAAATAGTTTCTTCCCTTACAATTCTCAAAGAAAACCAAGCATTACAATTCTAAAAGAAGAAATAAATCGATTATACAAAAATGAATTGTGGCTTGTTCGTACTTAATGCGCTTCCGTGCTATTCAACCAATTTCTATGCAACTTGGTCAAATCATTGCTTGCATCTGCGTGAAGGTTTAAGGCAGAGTACCGTTATCGTATCTGTTACATGAAAATTAATTTTTGTTTGTTCGTATCCTATGCGCTGTTGTATTGTTCAACCGATTGCGATGAAGCTTGGTAAAACCTATTGCCTGTATTTCCGCGAGGGTTATATTTTAAAACTAATAATTGACAAAAGTTAAACAGCACATCCCATCGGAGTTAATCGCATATATATTTAACAAAATAAAATTATTATGATTGATTTCAGTCAATGTGTGAGAAATGAAATCAAAAATACTTTATGAAAGCGCTTATGTGTTTCTTCTCACGAATAAATAGTCTTCCACTCAGGATGTTGTTATTCAGTGTGCTCACTATTTTGTCTGCAGCAAACGGCACATATTATTCAGAGTTGATCTCACACATACAAAATAAAAATTTTATCGATGACGCTCAAATTAAGTTATATACAAAGAAAATATTCCAGTGCAAACAGTAATTTGGTTAATTATTAAGCGAATCTACAAACAACATTTCAAATGTATATCGAATTTCAACATTTCAAATGTATTTGTATATCATTTCAAATGATTATACAAATGTATATCGTGTTGATTGCTTCCACAAAAAATAATGTTACCAACAATTTGTTACTTAATAGATCTAACACCGCAACATTTGGAAATTAGCCAAATCGAGCTTCATAATCAAACGAGAAAAGACATGAGAGCAATTAAGCAGATCATTTACAAACCACAAATTCAAGTGTTTCAGAGTCTCAAGATCAACATGGGCAAGAACCGAAAGCTAATATTTACATGCTACCTCTTCAGGAGTATCAGAATCAAAAAAACCCATGTGAATCAAGAGGTGTGACAACTATCCTTAAAAGAATACACTTATTTCATGCATTCTTTTTAATCTCCCTCAACACTCCTTTTGATTTCAAACGACTTCAGTTGCCCATTCGACTTGCATTCTCGATGACCGTCAACCATGTGCATGGTCAATCACTTCGAGTGTGCGGACTGAACCTAAAAAAACCATGTTTTTCACGTAATCAGTTGTATGCCAGATGCTACGAGTCGAACAATCAAGAAATTAATTTGTTTCTTCTGAAGACGGAAAAACAAAAACAAAAAAATATTGCCTATCCTAAAGCTCTTGAATAATAATAAAAAAAAAGTATGGAATGAAAATTATTTTCACTTCTCTTTTATATATAATTCAACTTCAATGAATGTATTAATTTCCGATATGAAAATAAGTATCCTTTTTTCTATTATTCCTAACTAAACAAGACAATTATTTTAAATTTCAAACGATATTTCCAAAATTATATCTTCTGAGGCAACAACGCGCTGGGTACCAGCTAATAAGTAACATATAAAATGGAATGAAAAGTATAACTGTATTCAATAATATTCAATGAACATGAGCACATCAATTCACACTTTCAACAACTCAACATTTAAAAAAATTGCTTACGAAGGAATACTATTTATTTTATAAAACATAAGTGATATGATATTCTATATATCTAAAAATGACACGCCATTTCTCAGTAAGAAAATAATTTTAAAAAAACTTTAACACGACCTTAAAACTTTCCCCTTATAATATACCAAGCAAATCCTTCTGACAAAATGATGGAGAGCTCCTATAATTTCACTTTCTTTTTCCATCAGAATCATTTCCTCCCCCCCCTCCAAAGACTTCTCTTACCCTCAGGGCATTGTTTCGGCATGCGTCTGCCATGCCCATGATTAATAAAGCACTAAGCAGACGAGCAGATATATTATTATCAGGTTATTAAAAAAAGATGGTCGGTGATCAACTATTTGTCATGATTTTTTTGAGAAAGTTTTTTTCTCTCCCAATCTATGGAATATTAGGCCTAAGCAAGTTTGGACAGATGACAGATTGGCGAGAGAAATGATTGGATTACAGTGACGTGTAACTTATTCGCAAATTAAATTACATGTAGTTGTAAATAGATGAATTTACACTTATTTAAATTAAATTTTTGTAGATGAAAAACGCTTTTCAAATATTGTTTGGCAGTTTTTGAATTTTTAAATATCTTTTGCTGCTTGCTTTCGAAGAATTAAATCGTTTGCAATGTGCGAGAGCAGATGGTAATTTTTTAAATATTCATCAATGCCTTTGAAAGCAAATTAGATTATTTACATTTTTTTTACAGAATGTGTTCTATCAAGTTAGAATGAGCATTCCAATAGATATTGCAAGTTATAGATAATATAAGGTTGTAGAATAATTTAGTTGAGCAGAAAACAATTATTTTTTATTCACATGCCGTTTATTTTGTATTTTATTAGCAATTGCGAACATTTTGGTAGGAACTAGTCTTTTGACAATTAAAAAAGAAAAACAATGATTCTTTATTTCATAAGCTTTATTTTATTTAATTCCAGCTGTTGTTTTAAAAAAATTATGAAGATTTTCCAGCTTTTGTTTTAGTTGAAGTAAAATAGCACATTTTGGAAATAAAATTTTCCACGAAAACACTAAAGAAGAAATGTAACAGTATTGTTTAATTTAGAGAAAGATAAATTATTAAATAAATGGGCAATGCTTTGGAAAACTCTGCATAAGATCTATAAAAAATGTTATATTTTCAAAAAAAAAAAATCTTCAACCAATTAATTTAAAGAAATTTTGCATTTCTATTTTTGTTAAAATTGAAGTGTCTTACAAAAGAGGAGTTAAACTAATAGAAAGTGACAAAGGCAAAAGATGTTGAAATTTTCTTCAGTGAAGTCATTTACGTAATTAGGTTATTATGTAATTTTCGTTCAATTAAGAGTAATTAATTTATTGTAAAACTAATTACCTTTTACAAAATGAATTAAGAGGATTTATTGAATGCTTGAATAAAAACAATATTAAAATGATTTAATCTTCTATGTATTTTCTTTTCTTTCAATTCAATTTTTAAAAAGTAGCTGAGTTTTGAAGAGCAAAACAATCTCAAATAATTAAAATTTTCAAAAATTGAGAGTTTTCTAAATTTTTTTGGAATAAACATATGAGTTCACAAATGGCTTAACTTACTGCCTACAATAACAAATGACTAATAATTTTTTCATTTTTTAATAGTTTTTGAAGAATTAAGTAGCATTCACAGGACAGGTTGTCAAAGAGACATATGTTTTAAAGAAGTGAAGAATAATATATTTGCAGATTAAACAACAATAAGGTATAAATTTTAATATAAAATTATTAAGCATCTAAACAAATAGCTGTATTCTTAAGTTATTCTTATTTAATATTCTTTGAATTCTTGACGTACGTATAAATAGGTATAACTGGTCTATTAGTATCCATTTCTACAGAGTTTTACACTTTTTTACATGTACGTGCATTTTTAAATACTCTATTACCAATTTTGTTTTTATCTTCGTTAAGAACTGTTCCCGATGCTTTGAATTGATGTCATCTGCTAGTTTGTATGTATACACAATAGTTCAAGCAATTGAGAGTACACCTCATTTTACTTAATAAATTTGACTTTTGCTATAAATAACGTATTACCGAAAAGTTCAAACATGTTTTTAGTTTTACACATAACAAATGGCTGAATTTAAAGAAAAAGCAAAGAACAATCAACGAAAAATTTCTAAATTTAAAAGTTAGGAATGGAGTCTGCTAAGTAATTTATCTACATTTTATCCAAAATTTCTTAAAATTAAGGAACATTAGAGTAAATATCTGTTATCAACTGTTAGATCATTTTATTCAAGAATAGAGAGTACCCCAGGGCAGTGTTCTTAGTGTTACACTTTTCGCTCTAAAAATAAATGGCATTCTACAACAACTTCCATTTTCTGTGAATGGCTCTCTTTATGTGGCTGACCTGTGCATTTCTCGTATAGGATATGATATTAATTTTATAGAATAACAATTGCAATTTCAGAAACATTTTAAATAACTATATACATATTTTTGCCGCAAAAAATGAAAATAAGACAGTGAAATTTTTGTAATATCTTGCATAGAAAGAAAGTGGCAGTATATAGTTTTGTGTCTTTTTCTTTTATAATGGCCTCTAAACGTCGTGAAAAATTTTTGAAGATATTTTGCAACATTCTACTTGCAACATCTGTTTTAACCTGGCTTTGTTTCTAATTTTGTGTTTTTGACTTATTATCATTAACCATTATTGGCCTAACCATGTCATTAACCATTATTGGCCTAACCATGTCTTTAACTATTATTTAATCATTATTTGTCTACAGATATTTAATGAAATTGATGTCCGAGGGCTGTGATAGTGTGTTAACTGCTGTTTTAAAATATAATTAAAGAGACATTATATTTTGATGTTACGTGAGGTGTGTTTGGAGTCGTTGTCCTGCAGGAAAATGAAATTTCCATTTAAACCCAAATTTCCTTAAACCTAAATTTTACCCTCTAAATCCAAATTTTTATTCAAAAAAATTGCTTTTTATTTATTATTTGCAGTATTTTTTATTTCTTTGGCTTTTAATTTGCATTTTAAATTTAATTCCTCATTTTTACTTGCCATGTTATTTTACAAAATACACTGAGTTAGCGTCTGAAATGTCTACTTTTTTTATATGTTTTACGAGCATCTGGATCCCCTTCCTATATTTTGCAGGATGGTTTCTACTTCACTCAAAGAAATCATTGATCTCTAAATCAATCAGAAGAAAAGCAATTAAAAAAAAAGGCGATGATACGAAATGATACTTAAGAAATGATTTTGTTGTCGGAATTTTCCCAACTTGCATAACTATTATAAAACCAATACACTTTTTTACATTTTATTATAATTTTAAGTTCTAATTTCATTTTTCATTCGTAACTATGACAAAACAATCGTCTCAGGCAATCTGTCTCCCCTCACATCTAACTCAATATAATCAGGAGCGATGTACACTTCAGGAACATAGGTATAAAGTAGTAGTAACAAACAAGTATAAAGACAGAAATAAAGCTTAGATTTTAGTACAAAGATACTTCAGTTCCTATACAAATTGTTTTAATGTTTATTTTTAAAACTCTAAATGCTAATTATTTATAAATCAAATGGTTAATACCATCTTTAAGCGGGAATCACAGAAAAAAAATGTACTAATTATTCTCATGTTAAAATGCAGGATCAGATTTATACCTGAAGAATCTCGCTAGATATTTATGTAATATTAATCTTACTTATTGACAAATCAGTTATGATCCCAATCTCTTCCTTTTCTTATATGACTACTAATAATTTTTAATTAATCTAAATTATTATATACTTTTTTTTCGTTAATTTTATGAATCTCCATGTTAAAACTCCAGATTGTGGGAAAATAATTTTCGGAATTATGTCTATTGGTTTATGAAAATTAAAACACAATGAGTTAAATTATCTGTTGACATATTCGCATTATGTGATCAGTATAAATTTTGAACAACATATCAGGAGTAACTCGAAACGTTATGTCTGATATCAATAAAATGTGAACAATAAATATCTTCAACTAAGTACAGATCTATATCAAAGTTTCCCGCAAAGTAGCTACAGTAAATTGCATAATTTTAAAACGGATTGCTAAAAATTATAAATTGTTTATGCATTTGATATCCCTGGATAAATTTAAAATTCTGTGGAGATAGAAGTTCCCTTAATTTTGACTTTAACAACTTCATATAGTTGGAAAACCTAACAATGCCCATTATAGTTACTAGTTTTTAAAAAAGTCAAATAAAATCCATAGTTTGCTTATAGTTCATTTAAATATAGTAATTGGAAATCAGATAAACTAGTAATTATAGAATGATTAGAGTTTAAATTACTTAAAAAATTGTATGCCATTATACAACAGATGCCAAATTAGATAATTCGTCAATGTCTATTTAGACTATCCGATTTAAAATAGTAATCGAATTCCCGATTTGCTTATATTTTATGCAAATATAGTAATTTTAGAAATTTTACGAACAATTCCTAGTGTATCAATATTTATTTTTATATGTTTTATTTTTTACTGCAAGAAAAGTAATCAGTCTCAGATAAAGCAATTATTCCAAAATTTATGTTCATCTAATATTGAGTGAATAACAGAACACAATTTATATATTCTTTTTACATAATTCTTATTTCTTAATAAATAAATGCAATTGACGCTTTAAAAACGGAAGCCTTCCGTTGTTTTGTTTTTATAACGAAACAGCAGATGTTCTTAACGGAATCATAATAATGAACAGGAATATTATAGTTCTTAAAAATAAACCCTTATTTAAAATTTGCGGTAATAAGCACATGTCCCTCATTAAAATTATCCATAACAGTTAATTTACAGAAGATTTAAAAACCACCGAGAATTGCGAGCAAACTCATGAAAGAATAACAATCTTGCCGAATAAATAAATTGTTGCAGATTAAATGCGAAAATGGCATACTTTTAAAAATTCTATTTCAAAAACTCATTTGACAAAAATGTTAGTGTTATTTTATTCAGCCACTAAATAAACGAAACCATACTTGTAAATAATTTTTATAAAATTTTAGAATATTCGAATAAATACCCAATTAAATGAAGTCCTTCATTACGTTGCACATCATACTCGTTAGAACAAAAAGCACAACTTTTGAGCATAATCCAAAACAATTCTTTTATTTCACATGAAATTCTGATTTTAGAGACTAGGAATATTTAAAACCATATAACATGAAATTTAGATACTTTAATTATTAAAATGCATAAATTAAGCGCTTTAATATAAACAGACTTTATATTTGGGAGCTTATGGTCTTAAAAATAATAACCCAAAAAAGATTAGTTCATAATATTTTGTTAAATATAAATTCTTTCTCTGCAAGTCCTGGAAGTATATAAAACTCTAAATATTGAGTACATTTACTTTAGGCTTTGTTTTATAATCTTTGTATAGCAAAAATAAATATTTGTTTTTGTTGTTAGTTCGAAACTTTTTAGTGTAAATTGCAAGTCTTTGATCACCAAAATCCACATTTTTAAAAATGTTTTATTTGAAATACCTGTTCTTTTACTTTCTAAAAACATTTTTTATTTCATGTTTAAGATTACTAACAATGATGTTAAAGATTTTTTAATAGAAAAACAGCTGAAATTTGAACTATAAGTAATGGTATATATGATAATTTTTCATTATTTTTTTTATGAATTTTTTTATATTTTGTTTTTAAACCAAATATAAGACAGTATTTTGGAATATTTTTATCAAGAATTTTTTTTTCCAATTCCTGTTGAAAATTGAAATAATTCTAAATCGCTAACACTTTGATTTTTTTTTCATTCATGTTATTTTTCTAACAATTAATTCGTAAAAAGCTGTTATATTGTATTTATAGCCGGCGTCCTGGCACAGGGGTAGCGTGTCTTCCCCGTGATCTGGGCGTGCCGGGTTCGAGCATGGTTGGTACTCTGTGTTCTGTCTGTGAGGCGTGTGAATGTGACCCCCTGTAAAAAGGGGTTGTGCAAGCGAATGTGTGTGTCACCTTCATTTGAGCTAGAAGTCAGACTTCTGCCCTTTGGGTGCTCAGAGGTCTTTACCCTCAGAAGCTACTGTACCCCCTTTCCGTGGAAACACGGACACGACATCATCATTGTATTTATAACAAATATTAAATTATATTTAATCTCTAGGATAATTAGAATTCATTTTTAAATTATAAAACTGTAATATCGACTCTGCTAATACTGATATCTATACAGTAGTTCATGATACATATGCATTAGAAAGAAGGTCAAAAAGTTCCAAAACTGGATATTTAAAAACGAATGAATTGTATTCAAGAAAAACAAGGAATAATCTATTGATTGGAGAAGATTTGAAGAAAACATCATTTTTTGGTTCTCTTAAATACAGTAAATATTCTGACCTCGTTTTTCTTCGAATGTGGTCTTTTCAAAATTTTCCATTCAAAAATACGACTAACCGACTAAATATTATAAATATCACGACGAAATTTTACACATAATAGTTAATATTATTCATAAAACTCATGAAACTAAAAAAAATCATTTGAAATTCAGAACTCATGAAATTTGCAATACCTTTAATTATTACTAAATCTGTCAAATATATCATTAACATTTAAAAATTTAATAATTAAGAGAATATTGTAGATAGAAAACTAAAAAATAACACACATAATTGAATGACGTGGAGTTTTATTAAAACCAAGCAAAAAAAAAAAAAAAAAAAAAAAAAAGCCAATAAATTGATTTATATACGATAACAAAATCAACAATAGCACAACAACTGATTCTTAGCAAAGACTATGTTCTTTATAACAAATGTTCACCATGTGGTGGCTAGAATGTTGACCGCCATTCTAGCCACTAGAAGTCGAGGAACAATATTATGAACAGCTGTAATCTAGTGAGAAATGGTCGTCAGATGCATTCGTTTTAGCATCCCTTATGATTGCTTGGGCAATCGTGGTAGACTTAACGACTTCAAACAACGTCATGCAATGGGTCACTGTGATTTTTCTTGAATTTTCGGTAGTCCAAATTCTTTAGTTGCGGGAGCTGACCACCATCTGTGAAATGGACTTCACTGATACACCACAAATTAGACAAAAAATCATTCATTTTCCTCCATTTTGTGTATTTTATATATATATATTTTAAGTTTTCGGTTTAAATAAACCATTTTGCACTTTATCATTTTTTTACATCTCAAAAACTACAATTATATTGAACAGAATTTTTTTATTTTTATTTTTTCACAATGAAAGAGACCCAGGCTATTAAATATTTGAAAAACAATTGAAATTTTTAGAATTTTATGGTAATAGTGTAATCTATTGTTGAAACTCAGGCAAAAAAAATCTTTAAAACATTAAAAAAATTCATCAAAGATTTGCACATTTAATAAATTAGTTTTAATAAATAATTTTTTTAAGTTTTGGAACGGTTCAAAATTTATCTTGTCATTTTAATTTTTTATAACATTAATTTTAACAGTTATCGTGAAAAACCGATAATAATAATAAAATGTCATTGATTCTAATTAATTAAATTTTCACACAGTGCAAAATTTAATTTTGTGCAATAATAATTTTGGTTGATTATCATGGAAAAACGATAACATTAATAAAAATATAATGTTTTTACTTAATTAAATTCTAATTAAAATTGGAAATGGTGCAAAATTTAATTTTGCGCAATGATAGATTGATCGTTATCGCAATAAAACGATAATAATAATAGAATGATTGTAATTAATTAAAATTCTATTGAAAAATTCAAAAAGTCGCAGCAAAATGTGCATTCCCATCTTCAAAGCCAAAATTTGCAGCTGCAGAGAAAATTGTCTATTAGTACAGATAAGTTAAAATCTTTTGTTGAAAAATTGCACAAAATAAATGACATTGCAGAAACCGTTATATTCTCGATAAAGCCTCACCAAAAGCAGATTTCGAACTGATTCAGCTTTCTAGATTTGTTATGTATAATAAGCTTTCTCAGCATGGATATTTCAACTTGTATATTAACACTAATTGCTTTCTTTGAGATGCCTTTCAGGAACTTTCTAAAGCTGAGTTACAATGTTGCCGAGCTGTTTACAAATAAATTTTAAAACCTTAGTCGCGGTATGGCTTCCATTTCAACGTAGTGTGCATCTTTAATTGCCGAGGAACCATACTAAGAAAGCGATTCTGAGAAAGAACCCGCGGCCATAAATGCACTAATGCCGGCAAGAAAGTGAAGCCTAATCAGAACTTAAACTTTCAGGAGCCAAACAGAAAGAGACTCTTTGTGAACCTTGTATATGCGTCTAATTCCGCTAATTGCGTTTGGGTAATGGTTAGAATTTTTCTACGTCATCTTTTCCGCCTCTAATTGGGGCGAGTTATTTTTACCTTTGGGGAAGTTTTTCCGAAAAATGATAAGGATGGGGGACACCTTATTAAGAAGCTATTTCTTTCTTTTTAGTTCTGAATATTTTGATTTAACTTTTGAAAGAAGGCGTCTTTGTGTCTACATTCCAATTTGAAAAAAATTCTTCAGTGGTATTGGTTAGAAATAAAATGGTTAGTGATTGAAAAGAATTCAAACCTTGCATTAGTTTAAATTGAAAGTAAAAACTTTTTTTTTTGCCTGAATAATACAAAATTGGAAGACAAATAAAAAAAAAATTTGTATTTCATATCATTTTTAATAAACATTTTGATTTCAAGCAGTCGTTGCTTATATGTTACCACAACTTAGAAAGAAAAAAAAAAAAAAATGAAATGCTCTTACACTAAAAGTAGAAGGTGAGCCGTCTAAATGATCATTTAATACTGTCAACAATATCTCAAACGTGATTGCCATAGACTAAATAGTAAAAGTATATGTAAATATACATTAATAATAAAGAAAACAATAAAACCTGGAATTCTATGCATTAAAAGAATTTGACGTACGCTTAGTTGTAACATTTAAAACGGATCGGTGGAAATAATAATTCTCTCATTCACACACACACTCAAACCTCGCAACGTAAAAATAAATAAAATAATAATAATAAAATCAATACTGAAAGAAAATATTATCAAACTTTTCAATTCAGAAAAAGTTAATATACTTTTTTTGAATTTTTGTATGATTTTTTTTAAACAAGGATTTGCAAGAAATGTTAAATAATACTTGATTAGTATCAAAACCAGAATTGGCTATGTAAAAATGCTGCAAGTAATTTCCTTTTCTTCAATTTCTGATGCATTAATTATATGTTTATTTGTATTTGAAAATATATTTTATATAGGAGAATGTGTGTTTGTTTGGATATTTCATTTATCAAGAATTAAAAAATTAATATAGATATACTTTGGAAATGAAGAATAATGTAAGGATTTTTTTGGAACTTAAATTAAAATTTTAATTAATTAAAATTAACCCGGGATTGAGTTGTTTATCTGTGGTGACTACCGAAAATACTGTCCAACAAAACTAATTTTACACCAGTTGTTTTAAATTTTTTTATAAAAACAGGTTTTTATTGATATCAATTTAATTGCCGAGATATTCTCTGTTTCAAGAAAATTCAACACCTTTTCCAATTCAAAATATATAAATTTATACACAAATTTCTCATTTCAAATCGACATCAACAGGAAGTAGCTCAATCGGTGAAATGCAACGATTTTGCTAATTTTCACGCGAAGGCGAAGCATGCGAGTTCAATTCTTGTGAAAATCAGTCTTTGTTGACTTGAGTAGGAATTGAATTAAAATTTTCTATTACTTTTTCTTCGGTGCATTAATTTGTTTATTTTTCTTTCTTTGTTGACAGCTGGGAAAGAAAGTGTCTAATAATTCTTCATGCAGTTGACCAGAAACACCAGAATAGTATTATAACGAAAGAACGTATATAATTTGAATAAATTATCTCGGCATTTAAGTTCTTAATATAATTCTGATGTTATCAGATTCGGTTCCCTTAAATAGGTTCATGAACACAGTAAAGTTATGATAGTAACGCCGATTTGACGTTTGTCACTTCTTAATGCTTAAAAATATTTTTTGTGCGGAGCATAAACATTACGCAATAAAGATTTAATTGAAATTAAACTCAACCAATAAATCAATTGACCTCTAAAGGCAGATATTACTTTTAAAAATTTGCTGGTCAGATGACCAACAATCAGATATTAAGATATAGATATCATTCACTTAAAGATATGCACCAAACTGAAATTATCCGAAAAATATAATCCGTGAAATAAACTAAACCACAAAAACTCACAAAAAGCGATTATCTATCTATCTTATACCAAAGATATAAAGCCAACTAAACTCAAGCAATGCCTCAGCTGATCATTGAAAGCAGTTATTATTCTTTAAAAATGCATATTTATCAATATTAATCTAAGGTATCACGTACCTAATAATTTTCAAAATCTTAAATAACCAGAGAAATATCAAGCGAATGAAACTCAATCAAGAACCAGTTAATCGCTAAGCCCGATGTTTATGAAAAAAAAAATGTTGATCTATCAATATTAAGGTAAAGATATAATATACCTAAAGATATATTTCAAAATAGTAATCATTCGAAAAATATAAAATGAATCGAATTCAACCAGTACATCTAATGAACGCAAAAATGAAAATGATAATGAAAAATGTTAATCCATCCATATAAAACTAAAGCTATCTAAGATATTTTTCAAAACTGAAATCCTCCAAAAAATATCAAGCGAATTATACTCAGCCAATATATCAATCAATCATTATATGTGGTGATTCCAAAAAAAAAATATTGATACATCAAGATAAAGATATCAAAAACCTAAATAAATATTTGATAATCGAAATCAACCGAAAAATATGAAGCAAATTAAATTCAATCTATATACAATTGATTGCAATCCATATACAAAAAAAATATCTATACATCAATATCATAGGTACCATACACCTATCTTTCAAAATCGAAATCATTAAAAAAATATTAAGGGAATTAAAGTCCATCAATATATCAAATGAGCGCTAAAAGCGGTTATTATGAAAAAAAAGTTGATCCATCAACATCAAGCTAAAGATATCTATCTATCTACATCTAAAGATATCTTTCAAAATCGAAATCATCCGAAAAATATAAAAGGGAATGACACTTTGATCGGTGCGAAAACAGCGTTTGAAAATCGTGCTCACAATCCTGTTTGCATTTCCCCGAAGCAAAAACTAAAACGGCTTCACTATCAATAACGAATTCATAAGGTGACGCTGGAAGGCAATATGACAATAACAGGTCGATAGATCCCAAAATATCACTTGGCGAGCAACGCGATCTGATGGAAATACGAACAATAAAATTCTCGTAGGTCGACGCAACTGCTGGCGGCTCCCGAAAAGGAATGAAAAATTTCCAGAATTCATTCTTTTGCCTTGGCGACAAGTTGCTGCCTCAGCTCTTACAAAAGATGTGAACAAAAGATTGGCGAAGAGAAGAAAGAGTTTGGCATTCTATTCAAAGTGTGTCGGTGCTTTTGAGCCCATGGTTCTAGAAGGACTTCATCGGGAAGGATTTGTTTTTGAGATAGATATTGTTTTTTTAAGAACATAGTTTTGGTAAACACCGGGTTAATATCATTAAACATATTTTAGTAATTAAACAGATTGCCATTATATCTTGATGCTATTCAATGCGATAATGAAAGTGATTTGTGATGAAATGAAAATAGATGAATGGACAGAAAGAATATTAAGATATGTTGGATATAAAAGATAAAATAAATCTTTATTGTATATATATAGATGAGAGAAAGTCTCGGTGGATTTATAATTCTATTCTACTTATTTTTGAATAATTAGAAATTTGTTAAAATCCGGAAACGAACGAGGAATTTATAAGTCATAAAAAATATCTAATCAATTTGTTTTAGAATAAAATCAAGACAATAAGCAAAAAAACTCAAGAAAAAAAAAACATAAAATTTCTTTAATAACAAAAAAAAAAAAAAAAAATTGTTAAGTGGATGAAGAATGAACTTGAATGAAATTAAAAAAAGAGATCTTGAATCTTTTAGATTAAAGAGAATATAAACATTTCAGCATGATAATTTTTCAAGATTAACATGTTTACGTTTATATGCATTGAAATAAAATTGATATATATGAAGCGTTTATTCTTTATAATTTAAAATGGAATATTTATGGAGGGGTTTAATTCTTTGAATTTTTTAATGTAAAATATATTTGTACAATATTATGTTACGGAATTATTGCAAAAATTTATTTTAAAGTTTGAAAAATTCCTTTTCTGAAGAAGATTTACAATCAGAGATATAATTTCGTGTGAAATTGGGTACTCTTGGTCTTATGATTTACGCTATAGATGAGGATTGAAATTGAAGATTTGAGAAGTTCCAGAATACCAGAAACATAGCAAAATGCATAAAAACCTGCTTTTAACTGACAAAAATAAATAAAACGTTCTGGTTAAATTGTAGTAAAAATTAAGATAGTATTACAGTAAGATTGATCTGTAAAGCACTTTACATGGTTTTTACTCATGGCACGTACGCATGGCGAAATTTACAGATAGCATGCTATGTTGTAAATATTATCATGAAAAAAATAAACTTAATAAATCGATTTAGCCAAAATTACTGAATCTGAATTGAAAAAAAAAATGGTGAGTTTAAAAATTGTTAATTTCTTGACAGATTAATTTAATCTCCCAATTAGAGGACGACAATATTCAGGGTATTTATTGTTTGTTACTCAAGTCAAAAAGGAATGTAAGGGTCAACTCAGGTGTGCCAAAATGATGTTTTATCTCTTTCTTAATTAATTGATTCTTAGAAGGAAACGTAAATTGCAATCTTCATTTTTTTTTATTTCGTTTATCAAGTCATATCCGTTTGTCTGTTTGATGAAAAGGCAACTCAAAAGCGATTTGAGCTAAACGGTCGAAATTCGATATACGGTCTTTAAACCAAATTTGCAGATTTCTGTGGATTTGAGTAAAATCGGTACAGAAATATTCTACAGGCCAGACCGTTGGACCTACAGCTACCATATTTGGTACATGTATACCTTGGAGGTCAGAAATGTGCACCTCGGGGCGATTTTTTTGAATCTTTTACTGGAATTTGAATTAATTAAAATTAAATTAAATTAAAAGCAAAATTTCGATGTTTTTCTGTTATAACTTTGGAAAGTATTATAGCAAAAAATTGAATTTAACATCATATTAAAGATAAAAAAATTTCTATTTTTAATGAATTTTTAAAAAAATAATTTAATTATGTTTTTCAACAATAAAAATAAAACTTAAGCTCCACTCACGCGTTAGGAGCGAAAGGGTAAAAAATTATCTTTTATCAATATGCTGCCATCAGATTGACAAATATTCAAATTAAAAAATGAATAAATTATTGTTGGACATTAAACATATAAAATTTAAACAGTATTATTAATTAAATAAATCAGCCTTATTTAGGTAAATTGTGGTTTAGTATATATATTTTCTATTCAAGGCCCAACGGCAAATTTGTAAAACTTTAATGATAATAATACATTTATAAACACGTCTAAATGAAACAAAGAATTACATTTGTGTCTATAAATATTTAAATCAATGGAAGTTTAGCTTTTATCTAGATCCTCTGCTCTGTTAATTATATTTAACAAGATATTTTTCAGACACTAACATTTTAAATAAAAAGAGATAAACTTCAATCAACTTAGTCAGTCTTTAAAGTTGACTGATTTATAAATATTTGAATATCACTATTTAATAAAAAAGGGGGATCTAAAAAAATTGTTGTTGAATAATTCTAGAGATATTATTAAATTATGAAAACTATTCTGTTGTACTCATAAGACTCAAAGGTGATGGACTTTATTTTTAATATTGACAGTAAAAAAATTGATAGTTTCAGTAAAAAAAGTTTTTATATTAATTGCAGCTTAATCATCTCCCCATTAATTTAATAATGAAATTTTGTCGGAGCTGAAAGATAATTAGAGAGGCATATAGTATATTACTGGAGTTTTAAAAATGCACGCGTTAAAAATTATATGACAACCAAAATTTAAACTTTAAAAATATTGTAGTGAAGTAGCTTGTAAAAGTCAAGTTATACAGGGTGCGCCAGAGAAACTTACTTATTTGAAACGTCAATAAAAACAAAAGTACCAGTTATTGTTTCAATTCTTTTTTTATTTGAAAATACAATATTTCAATATTTTTTTCAAATAGTTTTGAAAATGAAATCGGTTAAATGGCGACATCCAGAGTACATACACTGATTAAGTCGATTTTTGAAGTTTCCACTCTTTGCAACATATCAATCGGTATGTTGGCAATGGCATCACGAATGTTGTTCTTGAGGTGAGCTATTGTCCGTGGTCGAGCGACATAATCCAGGGATTTCAAAGTGAACCTCGTCACTGAAAAAAACGACCGCTTCTTCAGGCAGGTAGTCAAGCAGCATTTCACATGCGTTTTGACGGGCAACAAAATCGAGTTCAGTTCATTTTTGCACTACAGCCAATTTAAACGGATGAAGGTCTTGATGGAGAATTCGTCGAACAGTGGTGTCGGAAATTCCCAGAACGTATTTGCAAGCCGAACGCAGAACCGACTGCCTCACTCTTTCGACATTTCCCGGAGTTCTAGTGGTCTGTTGGTGCCCATTTCTGGGCTTAGCGATACTCCCGAAATGAGTTAACCCATGACAGAATGGAATTACGGCCAGGAACGGGTTCGGGAGGAGGAATTTGAAATCGAGCGTGGAAGTCACGTTGTGTAGCAACAAGTGAGCTCACCATTAGAAAGAGAGCACTCAACCTTGCTGCCTTCTAGACCAGAGCATTATGGTAACTGACTAGAGAAAGAAACAAACATGGGGACTTCCCCCTCCAGTAGCACCACCTATCAACCCTCTACCCACCCAACTCACCGCTCGGGAGTTTTTTCAAATAAGTAAGTACATCTAGAGTACCCTGTATAAAGTATTTTATTAACAATGACAAGTCACACAAAGTATTTAATTGACAATTAGTTATAGAATATTAGGTTGGTAGTTATAGAATATTATGGAATTTTGCAACCCTTTTTTCCAAATACTTCGTCAGATCGTACCAAATAGTAGCTAATTTTTAATTTTAATATATTCCGTAATTCATTTTTATAGATTATTATGGAATTTCGCAAACTTTCTTTTCTAAATACTCCACTAGATGGCGCCAAATATTAGCTAATTATTAAGTGAAACAGCAAAAAAAAAAAAAAAAAAAAAAAAAAAAAAAATATGATTTAAATAACATACAAAAGCTTAGAAAATAAATTTATTTTCAATACGAAACGAGGTGTTTACAACAGCTAGTAAAAGCAGGATATGTTGTTGAAACAATAATTATAAACAATAATAATTGTAATCATTTTTAATATATCTTACAGTTCATTCTCACTGAATAGTAGCTTATTATTCTTGTAATGGTTTTTCATTGTCTCTTTTATTTCGTGCTTATATTATTGATAAAAGAAATATTTTCTATTTTTAGACTTTTAGATTTTAGAGCACTTATAAAGATGTAACTATTATAAAAAAGTTGTTATTATTTTTAACGTTTTAGATTTTAATATACTTCCTAATTTATTACTATACAGTACTATAGAACTCTATAAAACTTTTTTTCCAAATACTCCACCAGAAGGAATAAAATTGAAACCAATTTAGATAAATAAAAATAAAAAAGAAGAAAAATTGATAAATAAATTAATAATTTTGTTCTAAAATTCTAAAATAGTATATTTTTCAAAGATTTTTTTTTATATCCCCTAACAAATTTCAGAATTCCCCCACAACAATAAAATATTTGAACACTTGATTATGAAATTCCATCTTTGAAGGCATGAAACAAGAAAAATAATTTAAAAGTGGATGAAATTATCCAATTTTTTTGATAAATAAACAAACAATTAGCTTTGCGACCAAAACCACCGAATAAAATTCTTTATTACTGAATACAAACAAAGCAACGTCTTCTTTGGAAAAATATTTCATCAGGTTAATCAAAATTTCAATCAGCAACTAATTACTACTTTAATTTCTTTATTATATATGTGTGCATGTGCAGAGAAAAATAAAATAACAATCATAATAATACCCTCCCAAAAACATGACGTAAATTCCTAAAACATCATCATCACAATTTCCAACTGACCGATCCATCTTGGTTATTAAAATTCTCGCCCACTCACTCAATTTAATATTGGTGGTCGAAAAAAAGGGAAATGATTTTTAGCAAAACGACGCCAAAAAGGGGGAAAAAAATCCCTTGAAAGTTAAGTAAAAATAAAAAGAACTAGAAAAAGGGAGGGATGGCGGAAAATGAAAGTTGTAGATGCGGACGTAATGGAGGGGCAGAGGAATACAAGGGTGGTCGAAAAGTGGCCATTGTGGCCCAAGACAGATCGTCGTTATTAATCTGTCGGCCACTTCAGAAAATGCTGCCGACTTGTTCCGGGGGTGGGCAATATTTCTTCCCTTATAAAAGGATACTTTTTTTTTATTCCTTTCTTACGCATTAGGGGATAGGATGGATGACCAAACAAATTGCGCAACTCGTTTATATTCAGATGGATGGATTTAGGAGATTCGGCAACTTATTACTTGCCCGTTTAGATTCCATTTATTTATTGTGCTTTGAATAGGGATAATAATCTCAGTTTCCTGTGGTTTTGTGGTGGTTTTAATATATTTGAGACAAGTGAATATTGTAGAAAAATCGAATAAGCGATAGTTGTCGATTGTAACGGAAATCAAAAAGCGCCAAGAAAAAATTTCCCCAACATGGCGATTTTAATTGACGGCATGGGATTCGCATATGATTTCATATATTGCATGCATTTATTATATATGTTACGTTTAAGATTAGAAACCCATTAATGCATAGATTATCAAGCTTATCTGCAAATTAACTGATTTGTTCCTTTAAAGCGCAGAATCAAGAGGTTTCCATATTTTAATTAGGTAATGTGCACATTTGTGGCTTCCTATCGTTAAAGTTCAAAAGTTATTTTTCTTATTTCCTTTCCAAAACAATTATGTGCCAGATCTGAATTCAAAAGAGATTTTTAATGAAAGAAAATGTCCCTGTTGTAGCAATATCTTTACTTCAAACTAAATAAAACAATCTCTTGGAATCGGGTAGGATTTCCAAAAATGTGATTGCAAATCTAAATGTACTATACAGATATGTTTGATTGTCGCAAAATCAAATGAATATGCAATCCAAAGTGTTACCATTTTTAGATCGCTTTAACACGTAAGCATAATTTTACTTTTAAGTTTTGCAAATTCCTTTCCTTAATTGTAACAGATTATAAACTTTTTATTCTTTGTATTATAGTTTTTCAAGTGACTGATGATTCATCCTGTCATCTAATTTATTGTTTGTTTGATTGTATTTATGTGATTTTTTTGGGTGTAGAAAAATAACATTATGTCAATTGCAATAATATTTTAAACCATTTGATGCTCTATATTGAAGTTTGCTAATTTATTGATAACTGATTCTATCAACTAATGTGTTGATTGTTCGATTGTATTAACTTGCTTTCTTAGATATAAAAAAAGCAGCATTTAATTTACGCTTACAGAAACATTGCTGTTGTTCCAAGAAAGATGTTATTTTCATTTTAACGAGTGACTAGTAGGTATTGCAGAGAATAATGACTGTCTAATAGATAATGTGCAGATTATCTAAGTGATTTGCTGATTTTCTAAGCAATTTAAGAAATGAAACACTTTTCCTCATTTTAACGGATCACGTTAATATTAATTAACTAGTTAATCTGCACATAATAACCTTAAATATTTCTGCCCTGTATCGGTAACATGTATATATTTATACACATGAGTATGTTGTCATAATTTTGCGAAATTTTTTTCTTGGCACTTTTTGGTTACCGTTACAACCGACTAGTACCAAATAAATTAGTGTGACATGATTTCCGCATACTGTCTAATAATGAACAAATGGTAAAAAATTTTCTATAAACTATTTTAATTTGCAAGGTTTTCAAAATAAACTGCTTTTCCAATTATTCAGCTTTTATCTGTTTCTTGGTGACTCAGGAAAATGCCATTTTTTTAAAATATTCTCTGAAAAAACATATTTTTAATGTTTACACTCCCATTAAAAATGAAGAAGTTTAAAAAAATCCATCGTTTTAATTGACACTGATTTCAGAATAAACTAGATTTCATAGACAGCAATTTTCATCGTGGTGTACTCCCTTGAAGTTCTGTTTTGTGGTGACTCAAAAATGCTACTCTTTTGCAACATTATTTGAACAATTATTTACATTCGACATTCATGCAGCCCTTAATAATGAACAGGTGGTTAAAAAAAGCTAAAAAACGTAAAATAATCTAAAAGTCCTACCTTATTTTAACTTGAAAGCATATTAGAATAAACTATATTCAAAATATGCAATTTTAATCTGAAACTACCTCTTTAAACTCTGTTTTTTTGGTTTCTTTTATTTTATATGATAGTTGTATAGTTGCACGCCTGAAAATGTTATATGTCGAGCAACATGTTCAGCATTCCTTGAACAGACGTATAAATGTGGCATATCAGTCACTAAGTATATTTGGCTGTAATGATGACTTGATATGTACTTATCTTAAAAAGCTAGACTCTTTTATTGAAAAAAAAATGGCTAGCGTGCTTATGAACATCATTTAACAATTTTTTTTTTGTCGGAATTACACAGTTGAGTGAAAATGGAGTTACTGTCTGTAGATTTAACAAAAAACTTTAATCTCATTTCTGGAGTTAACTCATTAATTATTTTTACTGCTTACTTTTTAAGAGTCTAGTCTGATGGTGCCAAAATCATTCAAAGAATATTGCTCGATTTGGTCAAAGAATGCTACACAAAATGTTTTTTTTAAATATGTTTGAAGTCGAAATCAAAAGCTGTTACATAACTATCATATTATATAATTTTATTTTTTAATTATCTTTATTTCATTTATTTGCTTGTTTCACTTAATTATATAAGCATTACAGATAAAATATTCTGAATATTAAATATACACATGGTGAAAAATATCTTATATAAGTTGGTTGAAACTCCAATTTACAGTACAGAAAAAACAAAATTAAGTAGGCTTGAATGTGATCTATTTGAAAATAATATTTCAAATTAAATGATGAATTTTCATGAAATTGCAGTTTTAAATGCCTACAATCAACATTTTATATAATAAAATTTTATAACGAAATATGCCTTACAACTTAATTATGAAAGTAATGATCATTCTATAATCTATGATCTTTAGAAAGCCGTATTATGTTGTTTCTACTCTCTGATTTTGAATATTTCTATGAATTGTCATTGATAGCAATTATTATTTAATCTAAAATATAATTATTTTGTGATTTATATCTAATATTTTTAACCATTTTAATTTTTTAATTTATTTGTGTTTAAGAATAAATCAACTGACTTTTTATTCCTTTGAAATTAAAAGGAAATAATTTAGTAATTTAATTAATTTCTTTTCCTACATTTTGAATTCATCATTTCATCAATAACATATTATAGTATAATATGTTTAATTTCTGTTTACGTCTTGGATGTATTTTAAGATTCAGATTTTCCTTTTATCGTTTGGCACTTAATTTAATTTTAAAAATGTCAAGTTTTTTGATATCTTTTGCATTAAATTATATACCAAACGATAAAAAATGCATTCAGAATATGCAGGTTTTTAGATGTAAGAGAATTCGAAAAATATCTTTCGTGACATAGATGAAGAAAATGTCATTTTTCCATATCATATTTTATTCATGAAATGCACAATTAAATTCGTAATTGATTTTATACGCAATTCCTGAACATAAGAATTCTTTCTTTTAATAAAAATATTTCCTTTCTCATGATTTCTCTTGGGTGATACATAAAGAATTCTGATGGTTTTTTCGATTAATAACAATGATTTTTTATCATAAAAAAACCCTCCCTATATTCGCACAAAGTTACTATGAAAAATTATCCGATGAAACAGATGTGCTGTAACAAGAACAGCAACAGAAACAAAGTTAGAAAACCGATATATTTTTTAAAAACAAAAAACAAGGCTCACGATAGCGAGGGGAAAAAAACAACAACAACTTTGTTCTGGTATAAGATTCTAATAAACAGTCATTTGCTTTTGTATTTATAAAACCTCCAAGAAGCTTTTAATGATGGTTGCAAACAAACAGCGCGGTGTCGCTAGGGGAAAAAGACGGGGGGGGGGAGAAAATAAAACACGCGTCGTGAAAAAAAATATTAAATAAAAATAAACAATATTAAGGCAGATTACAAATGAATTTTTGTCGTATTTGAATAACAAAACAAAACGGAAAAAAGCGTATATTCTCGCACTAATAAAATTCGCCAAAAATAAAAAAAAGAAAGTGTGACAAACGACTTTGGCTGTTGAAAATGGTAGAAAAAAAAAGCAATAAAACAAAAAAATGGAATTTTCATTTCCCATCTCTGAGAAAAGCGCGCGCTCTAAATGACTCCCCGAAATGGCGAAAACAACCACCTTTCACTTTTGAATTTGATTAGGGATTTAGTGTGCGCTTTGACAAAGCAAACGAAAATAATAATGAAGATTTCCAGCAAAATGTTGAATAGAAAAGCGTGCAAGGGCATGTCTTTTTATTTATTTACTCATTTTTAGGGAGGGTACTTGTTATCAAAATCTTCTGTTTTATTTGCGTTTTCTTCCTTATTATTATTATGGAAATGGCAAGTAATTTTTTTTTGTTCTAAATGCTAAATAGCATCAAAAAAGTTTAATTTAAGGGCCCCGTGATCTTTTTGCGTTACCTTTTAGAACCCCTAGGGAAATTTATATCTATGATTTCAAACACTAAATTTGAATTTGGATAGCATGATATCAAATTCTATTTGATGATGATATTTTTCCAGAATGAAATAAAGTGCTAGATATTGATTTATTTTTTCATTTATTTATATTCAGTAAGAGAATAATACATAAATTGTATTAAACATAAAAGGGCGTTTTGATGAAAATCACAGAACCTTCTCTGCAACATATTCTTGCTACATAATTTGAAAATTCATCTCACATAAAAATAAATCTCTCAGTTTAACGAGCATTTTCCATTAGCTTTCGCATGTGCTAAATTTTTAAATCAAAATATTTAATATTTTCATCATCTAAGTTTATTTTATTTATTTTTAAATTTTAACATTTTTATTATTAAATATATAAACCCTGTTTTTATTAAATATTTTTATTTTTTATGCGGGGGGCGGGTTTTTAAGGTTCTTTTTCAAGATTTTTTATGTGCATATAAACTGACCAGTAGACGATATCGAATAAGCCTAAACAGTTGCAGATTAGGAATTTGGTGATCCTAAGTATGGCTTATTTTGGGAGTTCTCTTTGAATCAACTGGTCTATTTAGTTTACATTTCGGCATATTTTTTGATATATTAATGATTTATTTTAGATTGATATATTTTTGCTTATAAAGTTCGCACTATTTATATTTTTCTATTAAGATTCTTGACTAGTGGCATTCATGTTTGTACACCT
The DNA here is from genome assembly GCA_026543055.1 of Argiope trifasciata. Classification (NCBI taxonomy): domain Eukaryota; kingdom Metazoa; phylum Arthropoda; class Arachnida; order Araneae; family Araneidae; genus Argiope; species Argiope trifasciata. The sequence goes on along the minus strand of JAPMOQ010025269.1, from coordinate 156,931 downwards.
AATATTGAAGCAACATTCTTGTACCTGTAAGACTTTTAAGGAACTAGAGTACTTTTTCAAAAGTTTATTCTAAATTAAATTGTATTAAAAATTCACTTTCTATAAATTTTAATTAAAAAATTATTTCTTGTAGTACAGACTTTTCTTTTCCAAACAAATTATCTTTTCTAGGAAAAGAAAAGCCTAACCTATCATCTAGGGAAATTTTAAGCAAAAAATATTTTTCAGATAAAATTTCTCTTTTTTCAAAACTTTTAATTTTCATAAAAATTTTGCACCGTTAACATGGTATCTCAAACACTAATAGAGATATTTACATAAAACTTTTAGCGGTGTTTTTAAATAATGTAGTCAATAAAACGAACCAAAAGTTTTAGAGTTGGTGAAATACTTTTTCATTTATAAGTGTTTTCAGAAAAATTAATTCATGAATTGATGGAAAAAATGCATGTATACGGATATTTTTACCCATAACTTCTTTGTATCTCAAAATGTTTCTTAGATTTTGGTTCATTTCATTCATCATTATACTCTATAATTTGTGAACAAATAAAAATAGGATTGCTGAATTACCATTTTGTGTAGAGTGCTAACCTTTTTGGTTAAATTTCATAAAAATTGACAAAAAATTTTCCCCTTTCTGAAAAAATATTATTTTTTCGTATAATTATTTTTTTGTATTTATAGTGTTTATAATTGACGATACCTCTAAAAACTAAAAATAACTTTAAAAATCCAATTTTTCAAAATTTTTCTTTTGAACGTAGTCGGATACCTTAAATCAATTCGCTTTCACCTTTTATTTACTGGAGTTCGCATATGTTTTAATGATTTTTTTATTATTTTTTTAAATTCTTGACAACACCAATTTTTCCCTAAACATATTGCGATATTTATGTATATTCTTGCTTCTGTGATAATACTGTGCTTGGGTCTGCTTTACTTTTAAACACTTGCTAGCTATTCTCATTTTTATTTATTTAAGGGTTAAAACTTTGTAATTCTTTATTTTTTGCTGTACCTTATTTCACGTGTTTTTTTTTGTTTTTTTTACTTTGTGGTTTATTATTCACGTGTTTTTTTTTACTTTGTGGTTTATTATTTACGTGTTTTTTTTTTTACTTTGTGGTTTATTATTCACGTGTTTTTGATTAATGCACTTTGTAAATGGAGTGCATTAATGTACTTTATAGTATTCTTATTTTAGATAATTAATACATAAGAAAATATTATATAATATTCAGCTCTTATGAATATTTTAATTACTAAGTGAATGCTCTGAAATATTCAAGAGCTAAAACAATTACATTTAACAAAATATTAATAATAGGCTTAAGGATTGCTAGTCTTTCCCGTGATCCTGTATTTGAGTCCAGGTTCGGAGATGTTATTCTCTGCTCTATGTTCTATCTGTGAAGTGTGAGAAAGAGCCTCCCTATTGCGCAAGTGAATGCGTTCGTCATCTTTATATGAGCTAGAAGTCAGATTTCCGCCCTTGGGTGCTCAGGGCTTTTGCTCTCAGAAGCTACTACACACTCGGCTTAAAGTGCTGGCAGTTCGTCAGTGAGCTAGTGAAGTGCCATAAGTAACAGCAACAGCATTAATATTATTCTAATACATAATTAATTTTAATTGAAATTAGATTAATTGAAACTCTTTTCAGCCCTACTTATTTGGCAATTTGGAAAAGGAAGTTTTCTTAATCTAATAAAAAATCCACAAGCAACTCCAACTCAGATTAGCGACCCTAAGTAGCTGCCTAATCTACCTAAGCGGAAATAGTTTATAGTGATTACATAACCTCTAATTCTAACAATTTAGTATAAAGATTATGAAAATTTGTTAAACTTTTTTCAAACATTTGCAACAGAGCAAATAAAAATTATTTAATTATTCTAATTATTTTTCAGGCGATCACGTCCTTTTAAAATTCAACAGTAAATGTTTTCAAAAGAAATCTAACCCGCCTGCCTCACAAACAGCTTTTGTTTCAAAAGATAACCTTACAGTTTTGCAATTTTAATTGAATGTCCCAAATTTAATTTTTATTCATCCTTTATTCATTTCTTTAATTCATCCTTATTAGATCTGCGTGAACTTATTGGAGAACAACTTCACCGAAATATTCTTGAATTTTTAAGAGCTATTAGTTTTCTCCATTTTATATAAATATCATTGGTCTTTTTTTTACTTTTTATTTTAGCCATAGGCTTTTATCTTATTTAAAGTTTCGTTCCTTATTATAAATGCTTAGTTGAACAATGCTTTTTATCAACCTTATAAGGTATCCGACTACGTTAAACACACAGGTTATCAAACACATGTGCGATTTTTTAAAAAATTCTTACTTCATGTGGTTCAGACTTTGCTTTTTTAAAAATAGTATATATTTTCTAAGAAAAGGAAGACAAAGACCTATCATCCAGGTGAATTTTAAATAAATCCTACTTTTTTGAAGCTAAAATTTGGCTTTCCATTTTCTCAAAACATTAAATTTCTTAAAACTTCTCCACCGTTAACAAGATATCTCAAAAACTAATAAAGGTATTTACATAAACATTTCAGCGTGTGTTTTAGTTAGTATGGGCAATGAAATGCTCTTTCATTTAGAGGTTTTTTTTAGAAAAATGAAGTTGTGGATTTACGGAAAAAATATATCTATACGCACATTTTTACCCATAAATTCTTTGCATCACAATATTTTTCATACATTTTGATTCATTTCATTCATCATTGTGTTCTAAAACTTGTGTTCAAACAAAAATAGGCTTGCTGTCTTACCATTTTGTGTAGAGTGTTAATCATTTTGGTTAAATTTCATCAAAATTTGCTACAAAGTTTCCAATTTCTCAAAATTTTTTATGTTTTCAAATAAATTTTTGTACTTATAGAGTTTATAACTAACAATACATTTAACAACCATAAATAGTTTTTTAAAAATAAGATTTTTCAAAAAATTTCCTATGAAAGTAGTCGGATACCTTAACCTGAAGAAAACATAATTTTTTTAATCATTTAACCATATAGTAATATACTAATACCATGTGACCAGCATAGCCAATTCTGGTTCTTGCACCATAAAAATCCAAATTATCCAACCAACCAACCAACAGAAATCTCACACCACAGCTAGAAGACAAGATTAAATTTTGAAATTTAGCCAGCCGATAAAGCGAAGAGATGAAAATCAAGAATAAAGTTAAAAGCAAAAAAATAAAAAGACAGAAAAAAGAATCTTGCCAAACCAACTACCTCACCCACGAAAATTTAACTCATTCCTTCTTCTGTACTTCTCTCCTTTTTCTTCACCACCCCAAACCCCAAAAAACGGAACTTTTCTTTTCTTCTTTTCTCCCTCCCTCTTTTCTTTATTCGTACGTCACTTCCGAGTGTCGGACGTAATTGAAGCTCTTAGGAAAGAAACAGAACTGCCCCCCACCCCTCCTTTCCATTGTGAAAAAGATGGATCGTCAGACGATGTGAGCCTTAACCTCCCCCATCCCCCCGCCAACTCTCGATCATCGTTCTTGGGGTGCTGCTGAGTATGGAGATGTGTCCGTTCAGAAAGGGGGGGGGAATGGAACGATTTATATCTCTTTCTGAAGTCTTGTTAGGGGCTCAAAATATGAAACTGTAGAAGTGGTGGAAGGGGGAGGTCTACAAATCCAGCCGGGAGCACCAAATGTTTCGAATTACTTTGTTGAAGATATTACTTTATGAAATGGATATGTAAAAAGAGAATTAATTCAGAAGATGTAGAAGTATTATGGATAAAATGATTGGCTGATGGATTTTTGAGTCATTGAAAAGTTGATTATTATTGTTCAAAAGTTGCTTCATATATGGGACTCCGAAATTATCAGATGAATTTAACTTCTTTGCACAGTTATTGCATGATAAACAACATGATTCAAGCAACGTGGTCAATGCTTCATGATTATTCATCGATGCTTCGTAATTATTCATCATTGCTTCATGACTCTTCATCATTGCGTCATGATTCTTCAATGCTTCATGGCTCTTCATCAATGTTTCATGGTTTTTCCATAATGCTTCATGAATCTACTCCGTTGCTTCAAAATTCTTCATCACTATTTCCTGATTCTTTATCCATACTTCAAAACTATTATTACAGGATGCCTTAGCTGAAGAATATGAACACGAATGAAAAAAAGTATAATGAGTTATAGCAGCGTATATTTCATCAAGGCTTTCTTAGCTACAGTAGATTTTCTTCCAAGTCACGAATAAAAATGGGTCAGATATACGTAAATGTCCTTAAGGACGATAATTTGCTTCGGTGTTTTGAATCAGAATCATATTTTTATGTCAGAAATTAATAAGGATTCAGTTGTCTAAGGGAATAATAATATGTCACCCTAATGCTTAATTAGGGTGACATATTCTGCGACTAACAGAATATGTCACCCTAATGCTTTAAAATTATCTCTTGTTTCAAGAACTTAGCATGTAAACTGATGAAATGTCTGATAAATATGATGACTCTATAGATATGTTAACAAAGTAGGATTGAATCAACAACACGTAAATTAAGTAACACAAATATAGAAACTGATAAATAATCAGATCGCTAAATTGTTAGTCAGTTTAGTTAGTAATTTTGTTGAAAATATTTATTTGTTATGAATACCACTAAATTTTACTGAAAAATACTGCACCGCACAAAAGATTAAAAAAAAATATGAAATGAAATATGAAAAGTATATCAACTCAAATAATATTAGGTATATCAGTCGTTTATAATAAAAAAAGCTTTGTCATTTTCAAAATTTATATTCCATTATCCACGATTAAAGAAAAAATGTAGTCAATTCAAATATTCAGAATATTAAAAATAATCCTTTTTGATTATTAAACACGGAAAAAATATAATCGAAAAATTAACACCCTTTTTTCAGCGTCAAGCAATTTAATAAAATTTTATAAAAAAATGTTAGCTTTATTTTTTAAAAAAGTTATTGAATATATTTATTTATATATATTTATTGGTAAAAAAATAGTAGTCTAGTATACAAATTTCAGTAATTGAATGTATTTGCAAATTGCAATTTGTAAAAAATGCCAAAATATCAACTGATATTTATTCGTATTAAATATTTTTGGACAGTTGGTCTTTGTCTATTCATTTGTTTGTTGGCTTTCATAAAGAATTTGGAAATAATTTTCACATAGAATTTCAAGGATAAATAACTGGCTTAGTAGTATTTTATCATATCTATATTTTGATTTCATCCTTTTCATTCAAAATATTCGGAAAAATTTCATATATTTTTTGATGATAATGGCTAATTTCCAAATCTTTTGATGTTAATGATTAATTATGAAAGCTTTCGATGAAGATTACTAATCTTTCAAGCTTTTGATGATAATTGCTAACACCACTTATTTAGAGATTTATTTAATATAATTAACTAATGCCTCCTGGATCATTTATATAATTTAGAATGGTCTGCAGGTGGAATGAGAAGTACCTCTTGATATGCCTATCTTCTATAATGGTTTTAAGACGCCTTGTAACTAATGGGTGACTTAATTCATCATGATGTTGAAGCGTGTCTTCAATGATGACCAATTTACGGTAACTAGCATCTAATCGGTGGTTAATCCATTTAGTTCAACAGCTCTCTATCTTAAACGCTGAATTTGAGTGTCATAGAAGGATGTATTATTGAGTGCTAATAGTTAGATGATGACTGATTAGTGTCTAGACATCCTATATATAGACATTTACTCTTTTACGCCATCCATGGACACCAAAACAGACCAAAGATTTTCAAAAACAATACAAGAAAGTGGTAAATGTATAAAAAAGATTCTATTTCACGTAGGTATCTATTTTTTAAAAATACCTTCAAAAATAATGGTGTGTAAATATTTAAAGCAGTAAATATTATCAGTATGTGTAAATATTATCAGCTAATTTGAGTTGTAGAATTTTTTATATGTTATTTATTGTTTAGGTAATAATCATTCTAGTAAGCGACGATCAAGCGGGAAGAGCGCGTATTTATCTTGGACACCAGTCTTTGGTGATGTCGTTCAAACCAAAGATTTGAACGGATATAGCAGTTTTGAAGTAAAATGAAAATATAAAAATAATTCACAATTTGCGTGAATTTCAAAATAACTTGTCGAGCGCGAATGGTGACAAGTGATGAAAAAAATCATATTATTCTCTTGGTGTCACCTCACTCAGCTATATTATGAATAATTCAAAATTATAGTTTGCAGGATACCGTATTTTTCGACTTTTCTATTAAACAAAATGGCAGTTTGTCATGTTTTATGTCACATAATTTCAATTATGGAAAAAATAACCTCCAAATCAGTGTGCCATTCTAGTATATTTCTTTCTAAAATCCTTTTAAAAATATTCATAAAAGTGAATTCGGAACTGCAGCAAATTACACCAGAATTCTTTTAAAAGGACTATGAACATTTTCATTTTTGTTTGCTAAGCCTACTTGATTGTTTTAAAAGCAGGATAATTGCTCCGAGCCTGTAGCAGCTTTTCAACTCATAAACAGGCAGTGTTTTGAAAGATTTTAAACCAGACGGAGCGATCTCTCTAAAACTTTCTTACATGCCATCTAATAGAAGTGTTAATCCTAGAGAATGCCTAAAACCTTGAACATTAGCTTGCAAATGTATGGAATACTTGCATTTTTGGAGTCAATTTAGTATTTTTAATGGACGACTGGTAACGTATCCCTGTTATACGCTTAGTAGTATCTTAAAATCAAAAGAATGTTTTAGATTCGTTTCTCGTAACCAGTTGAATGAATGAATTTGCCATCACAAAACCATTTATCAAATTTTATATATTTAAGACATTCCGTTTTTTAATTTATTAAATTTATATATTTGTGGAAATATACTCTGAAAGAAAATTAATTTGTTGAATCCGGCTCGACATTTAAGGTGTCTACATTATAGATAATAAACATGTGTACAAAATCTTATCTACCTAGTTTTCTCCGTTCTGTTGTTATCGGATTAATTCATATTCAAACAGAAGGACTTTCTATAAACATATTTTATTCAAAATTTGATAGAAATAATGAGTAATAGCTATTTTATTTGGTATTAATTGATTAATTTATATTAATGGTAATAAATAAGCATTAAAATAATGCTAGAGAGCTGAAAATCGAATGAAAATCAAAATAAAGTGATTCAACAAAATGAATAAGATGAAAATAACAAACAATCTGAAATGTGCCGAAGTATTTCCAATTTATGAAATTGTTTACGATTGGTGAATGTTTGTTTAACTTCGCTGTTCCAACAACACTATTTTTCCCCTCTTTATTCGCCACTTAAGCATATTAGCTGATTTTATGAGCATTTCTTAGCTACTATCCTGAAACATTTATATTCATTCCTTCAGCGTGATTTGAGATTTCATGGATCAATGATTAGTTTCGCTAGCCAAATCACGAATGGCGCATAGTTTATTTAATTCGACTCGACTGGACTCAAGAGAGTTTTAAGAATGTGGTTGACTACGTATGTGGTTTCGATATTGAGTTGAGGGCTAAAGCATAAGATGGCATTTTTTAAACAATTAGATACAAATGATAACAGCTTATTTACGTTCATTAAGAATTCAAACTTATCTTGATTTCTTCATTACGATTTTATTTCTCACATCGTAAATGCTTCGAGTATGGGTTCTCGAGTGAATATCTAATTCAAGCAGTAGTCAAACATCGGATATTTTTGAAGGATGCAATTGAAAAATGATTAGAAATCTTCCTAATATGGATTGCTATGATCCATAATATGGTTTGTCAAGACACAAAGCAATGAATTACAAAGATATTCATTATAAAGGATTGCTACGACTCATAATACGAAATGGGAAGATCCATAATATAGATTGCTACGACTCATAATACGAAATGGGAAGGCCCCTAATATGGATTGTTAAGATTCATAATAATAAATTCAAGTATCGATACTATGGATTCCTATGACCCATAATCAGGTTGCTACGATTCATAATGCAGATTTCAAAGTTCTATAATACAGATTGCAAAAGTATATAATGCGGATTACTAAAATTCATATTACGAATCGCAAAGATCCACAGTATGGATTACTAAAATCTATAAAATTGATTGCAAAAATGCATGGTATGGTTAACAAAGATTCTTATTATTAATTACAAACATCCACATAATGAATTGCTAAGATCCATAATACTGAATGTTAAGATACATAATACTGATTTCAAAATCCATAATAGGAATTGCTAAGATTCATATTATCAACTTTACTCAATGATTCCTCAGGATTATTGAAAATAATAACAATCATACGTGAACAAATATTGTAAAAAATAAACAAATTTTTGAAATAAATTTCGGGACTTCTAGTGTTTTGTTGACTAGTTGATGTAATGTCCATGACATTTATGATATGGGTACATTCCAATTTATACAAACCACACCCATTTGTACCTATAGCCACGGGTATTATGGTGTTTGGTTCTTTTTTCTTTCCCACAGTTACGTTCATTGTTGTCATAAGCAAATTACTCCCTTAGTATGGGAAACATAACATTTATGAATTATTTAGTAAAAAAGTAATGGCAGAAAACCTCTTCAAGTAGTATAAAGCCTTAGTGTGGTAAAGAATACAAACAAAACAGCCACAGCCCAAGAAAGATTTAAAAAATGTAAACAATTTGAATTTTTTTTTAAAAAAAGAAATGGTACATTTCATACTATAAACTATTTTGTTTGTAAATAATACTTAGTGAATATTTAAAATCTTAGAATTCAACTGGAGGTAGGGGGAGGCTCAAGCACATAGATTGAAATGTAAGCAATTAAAATCCATATGTTAAGTTCTGTCTCAAATATATTTAATTTTTCAGAATAGTTGCATTAATTCAAATCAGTTTTCAAGTGTTTTAATTTGATAAAAATGCAAATGAAAATATTTATTGAAATTTAATTTTGAAATAACGCTAACGTTTAATTATATTATTCTGGAAATAACATGCACATACATTATTTTATAAATATTAGTAGAATCATGTTTTAATAATATTATAGCATTGACTGTGCTCATAATAAATACAAAGAAACAGACGAAATTACACTTTGTTTTTTTATCAAAAGAAGTACTCAGAAATTGTTTTATTTATAATTAATTCTTTAGATATCTTGGATAAATCAATCAAATCACATTACGATAGTTGCAAACTAGTTTAACCGAAATTCAACGGCAGCGGTGACCTGATGGTAAAACTTTGGGACCGAAGGGTTTCAGTTTCGAGACCCGATTCCATCGAGAAACCGTTGTGTAAGTGGATTTGTTGCAGGTTAAATTCACCCAAGCCAAAATTTCTCCCACTCATGTGGTGTAGAATGTGTGTGGGGGGAGGGGGTCCAGCTCTAGTGTTGTCCTCATCATCTAATGATAGATCAAAATTACGAGGTTCTGCCCCCCCCCCAAATAGCCCTAGCCTTGTTTTAAAAGATGGCAGCGGTGGCCTGGTGGTAAGGTCTCAGCTTCGGAACCGGAGGGTTTCAGTTTCGAGACTCGATTCCACTGAAGAACCGTCGTGTGAGGGGGTCTCTATAGCCGCTAAATCTGTCTGACCAAACGTCCTCCCGCTGGTGTGGTGTGGTGTGGAGAGGGGGGTGCCTGTTCAGGTGTCGTCTTCGTCAGCTGACCGTGGTTCAAAATAACGAGATCCATCCCAAAATAGTCCTAGTGTTGCTTTACAACGGGATGTTAACATAACTAAACTAAACTAAACCTTGTTTTAAAAAGGGACGTTAATATAACTAAACTAAGCTAAACTAACAAATTTCAAGACATAAGGACCACATTTGTCCAAATTATTCTAGTCATCAGACTATTCTCCATATAAATTAATTATACAGAAAAATATTTCGTAGACAGCACAGCAACCTTTACTTCAAAGAATTTTAATTCAACTCATTTCTCATATGAGCGCAATAGAAGCCTTTTTCGAAAATTATATGCAACTCTAGAACTAACCACTGTCCCATTTAACCAGACAGACACCACATTCATGGCAATCTCTAACTCGTATGCGATATTCCGTCATCCAACTCTCCCTTTGAATCCAACTTCCGCAGCAGACAATACGGAAGACAACAATTGCCTTATCTGCATGTCCCTCACAAAGACGAGCGCTCGTAAAGAGGCTGTGGGATTGCAAGCGAAAGGGGAATTGCGCTCAAACGTCTCCATGAATAAAACAAACGATCATATCTATTGGGCTGTTTGTCTTCCCCTCCCGCTGCCCCACCCTTGGCAAGGGATGTAACGACAGATCGGCAAATACCCGACACAAAACACCCTTTCGCCATCGTTTGGAAATGATGGCACGCATAATGGTACCATCATCTCTTGTG
>JAPMOQ010025269.1:115341-134831 GCA_026543055.1 Argiope trifasciata | reverse complement strand
ACACACACACACACACACACACACACACACACACACACACACACAATCATAATTTTTTTTTAAACTTCCATTTTCAATTTTTCTAGTTGACAAAAAAAATTTTGGAGCTTGTCTGATTTTGAGATGAAAAAAAATCCATCGTTTTTTTAAATAACGACGCATGCTTATTCTGATAGTTTCTTGATTGTTTCAAACCGGTTTAAATTGGTAATGACATAAAATTAATGAAGAAATTCGTAAGAATTCATAGAATGAATAATTTGGAAATCACCTTAGTTGGCGATAAATCGCCCAATATGACAGCCATCTGCACTATTTTGTAAGAATCTTTTTTGAATTATTTGAATTGTCTCTGAACCAACAATCTTTATCGACTAAACAAACAATATTTCAATTTGTTTGGCTTATTTCTAAAAAAACGTTGGTTATTGCCTAACAACCACAGGGGTATTAGGAAATAACCCTGTGGTTTTCAAGGGAAAAAAGTATAACAGCAGACGATAGATAATTCAATAGCTATACAATGAAACCCGATTCCAAAATAAAACTACTTTAGCAGACAATAGATAATTGAAAAACTATACTTTGGAAGCTGACTCCAAAATAAAACTACATTTCAGACGATAGATATTTCAAAAGCTATACTGTGAAAACCGACTCCAAAATAAATTAAGGGATCAATGGCCAATTTATTATCTGTATATTTCGAGACTTCAACAATTTATTATCTTCAAAAATCTCAAGCCAAAACAACAGCATGTTCTCACATGATAAAAATTATTCATTCTTTAAAAGGCGTTCTGATTCCTCAAAGATATTTTTTGAGAACAAACAGGCTGTATATAATTTAGATTTAGAACTAATGAAGTATAAGTAACACATAATTCTTACTCTAATGATTGCTTGAATAAGAAATTATAATAAATTATCATGCCATAATTCTATTCCTTTCTTCTAACGAAAGAAGAATTAATTACTGGAAATTACTTACCACAATTTTTAAATTACTAGAATATGTGACTTATATATTTGGTATAAAAATGTAAAGATTTAAATACACATTAAGTATAATATTAATGAATAGTTAAACATGAAGATTTGGAAACTTGAAAACAGAAAAAAAAATCAGATAGATTTCTAAAATTACAAAATAGAAAATATAACTTTAAAAAATTGTGTAAACGATTTTTATGGAAAAAAGCTCTGATAAATACAATCCCTTTTACTTGTATCTTTTTCAATATAAAAAAAACATACATTAGCATAGTTAAAATTTATAAAAGCTTCTCACTTTATGTAATTATACTTAGTAATAAAATTATTTATGAAACTTTATTCTTCATAACTGAGCCCGTAAAGTTTATACATAAATTTATGAAGTATATATACTTATTTTTCTAAATATATGTAATAATATATAATATATATTTTCTAAAATATTTATTTAAAACATATATAATTATTTTTCATATAAATACATATAAAGTAATAAAATTATTCATAAAAATTTATTCTTCATTGCTGAACATCGAATGGTTTTTACATATTGTAACTACTCAACTAATTAATTTAATTTACTATCCAATTTAAATCAATCAATCTCATTAATTCTTCTGAAGTATGTGCGTTTAGACAGTCATTATCATTTATCACCTTTACAACACTTAAAGCTACTATTGGTGGACTAAGAAACTTTGAGGATAATGATCTTCCCTGATATATTTGCCTTTGAGGATAAATATTAACTTATAATTTCTATATAGGTTTGAGTTATATATATTTAACTATTCAATTTAGTTTAAGTGATCTAACTAAATTTTTACCATATCCACAATAACTTTTTCATAAGTTCACTATATCCACAATAAGTTTGCTTTTTGAATTTTTAAAATTACGTCCCATATATAAAAAATAAATATCAGATATGACAATACTTGGATGTAAAGTTATTTTTGAAAATATTCATAAAAAAGATTGTCTTTTTTTACAAAAGATTCAACACTTCTTAATGACCAGAGTCATCGACAAGTTCTTTGGATCAGTTACAGTCATTTACAGAGGTAAAGCAAATAAGAGAACAAGGAGTTTAAAAAAAGCATCCATTGCATCTTTGTTGCTGTTGCTTTTCTGAATAAATGCTTGTTTTCAAGAAATTAAAATGATTCTATGTAGTTAAACAGGCAAAAAATTAAATCTGCATCTTTAATTACTTATAAATGAAAGCCATTATTTTCCAACAATAAAAAAAAATGAAAAATATTTTTTCGCAGAATTATCGACGTGCCTTTTGGGTCAATTATTTCCATTTCTCCATCTGAAATCGGAGCAATTAATTGCTGAAAAAAAACGAAGTATTAAAAAATTATATATCTGTCAATAGGCTGTTCTGTACTCATTTAGGAATGAACCTACATCTTTTATATAATTAAATTGTTTTTTTTTTGCAGTCAGATTGACCTAAAATTAAAATCTTTTTATCTGCAGTTATTTTCAGTTTCAAAAAATTTATTTATTTCTCAGAATCATTGGTTTGTTCTTTGGATCATTTATTATCTTTGTCCTAGTTGAAATTGAAACAGTTAGTCGAAAGAAAAGTATCAAAATCCATCAAAAATCAAGAGTCAAGACTTAAGAATATAAAGGAAAGCTTTAACTGTATATGTTTGGTGGAACTGTTTTGTGCTCTTTTTGGAGTAAATTTACATGCACATATTATTGGATTGTTTCTATGTAATTAAATTATCATAATGTTAAGATCCTTTTTTAATTACTCGTAACGGAAACAATTATCGGCGTTTATTTTAAATCGATTATTGCCATCGTCTCAATCGAAATCGAAACATCTAGTTCCTGCGAGCCGGCGTCCTGGCATAGGAGTAGAGTGTCTTCCACGTTGTCTGGGCGTTTTCGGTTCGGGCTTGGTTGTTATTCTGCGTTCTAACTGTGAGTAGTGGGAATGTGTCCCCCTGTAAAAAGGGGTTGAGCAAGTGAATGTGAAGCATGAAGCAGCTAAGTCGTATTCTTTGCCCTAGTTAGCTCGACTGAAAAAAAAGGGACGCTAATTTAGGCTTAAATCTCTGACAGTGGCTTGTAAGGTACCATAAGTAGCAAGAACAACAACAGTTCCTGTGAAGAATCAAGGAGTAAAGAAGGAAGTATAAATTGTATATCGTTGGAGGTTTCGCATTAAATCTACATTCACATATAATAAGGCAGACAGTTTCTTTGTAATTAAATTGACTTAAAATTAAAATTTTTATGAAATACTTTTAAGTGTGAGAAATTGTTATCGGTTAAAAAACAAAATGGAAGAGAGAGAGAGGAAAGTGTAATCGCTGTGAACTTGGGATTAGTTACTGCCATTATTCTCACCGAAATCGTTAATTACAGAGAAAAAATGCGGTATCAAATCACAAGTATTAACCATATGGTTTTTGCTACGATTTTATATTATTTTCGGTAGAAGAACAACTATAATGTTTATTTACAGCACGAAGACAGGACAGCAGAAAGACAACAGATATTAACAGCACAGAGACGAGAACACAACAACGACAATAGCCAATAAGTAGTAACAACGTCCATTGAACACAAAGTGGACAGACAGGATTTAGCATGAGAGGGGATCATCGGAGCCTTTCTCTATGGTCTCTCCAGATGGCTGAAACACGTTCCACTGTCCCTCACTACGCTGTATAACTATCACAAGACTGACTACAGTACTCGATACTGCTTCTTCAATAGACAACCAAGTATATAGACCAGTTCAACACTAGCTTAACTCTGCCGCTGCTTTGCTATCCTTTGGAAAACTCGTTATTTATCGTCAATTCTGACTACTAATGCTGGTAGATTGAGACAGCCATCCTTTCATAGTTCCTAGGCGGCGGAACTAGAAACTTCTAGACCAATCAAGCGTATCTCGGCTCCTAATGGAGGGATAAAAAAAATTTCCATTTCCAATATATCAATTTTGTCTTCAAATTCTCCAAATAGTAGCCAAGTTTGTCGCCAAGCTTTGGGATCGCTAATGCGTCATCCGGCAGCATCCTATACAAAGTACTGTAAATCATTCTTTCCGGTGATAGAACCAACTATGCTGGGAAGCAGAATTCCAGATTCGTAACACTATTTTCCCTGGTAATTAAAGTAATTTTATGTAAGCAAACTAGAATAAAATTAAAAAAAGATTCTTTAAAAATATTTACAATGGAGAGAAGTTATTTTTATTTATATATAATACCCTAAAAGAAACGAAACACGTGTAAGACGCAGAAGCATTTATGCGTTCTTTTCTGCTTGCCTTTGAGTCTGGGAGGATATGTGAACGAAGTAAACGATGGTAGTCCATAAGGCAGCATATTTTTTAACGTGCATACACAATTCTGATGATAAAATAGAACCTGATAGCAATAACTGATAAAATAGATAAAATAACTCAGATGAAACTTACAATAAAAATAATACAAATTAATACTTTTCAAAATTAACTTTCAGAACCAAAATGACATGTTTGCGGAACTTCTAAAGTTAATTTTATGCCTTCGGGTAATAAAAACATCCAACTAAGTGAAAAAGAAAAAAAAAACGAATAAGGAACCCTTTGTTTTCTCTGAGTGTGTATGTGACAGTGTGAAGCATGGCAATACATAAGGCTGCATGTTTTACAACACACACATACAATTCTGATGATAAAATAGTTCTTAACAAACTTAATTATAAATAGTTGACAAAATCATCCAAACTAGAACTGATGGTAAAAATTATTCAAATTAATTCTTCTCAAAATTAATTTTCAGAACCAAAATGGTATGTTTGCGAAACTTCTAAAGTTAATTTTGTGCCTTCGGGCAATAAAAACATCCAACTGTGGGAAAAAAAAATGAAAAAGAAACTCTTTGTTTTCTGTGTGTGTGTGTGTGATAGTGTCAATCATGGCAATACATAAGGCTGAATATTTTACAAAACACACATACGATTCTGATGATAAAATAGTTGAGAACAAACTTAATATAAATAGTTGCCAAAATAATCCAAACGAGAACTGATCGTAAAAATAATTCAAATTAATACTTCTCAAAATTAATTTCCAGTACCCAAATGGCACGTCTGCAAATCTTCGAAAGTTAATTTTATGCCTTTGGATAAAGGAAGACATCGCTAGACAAACTTTGTGAGAAAGAAAACGACCTTTGGCGAAATAACTGCTGTCAAAGAAAACTCCAGCCAAAATCCTTTCTTCGCAATTAAAAATATTGAAATAACCACAGAAGTTCTGCTTACAGATGTTACCAATTAGTGTTCATCGAATTTTACTGGAGGGCAAGTGGGAGCGATTGTTTGAACATTCTTAAAATTCCCACTTTCTGGTGAAACCGACTCCTTTGATTCCAACAAACCGAAACTTGAGGACAACTTTGTGAGGGCTACTTCCTCAATTTCCAAGTCACTTCCGTTTCCAAGAAGTTAACCGGAAATTAAGCGGGCTCGGGCGAGTTCATGAATATTCCGAATAGGTGTGAGGGAAGTGATTGTGAGGGCCAATCAGTTGTTAGGCACGAATTAATGAAGGTTCAAAAGGCATGTGGGTGCGGGGTGCTTTGTTTGCGTTTTGATGAATTTTACCTTTCCGCCGAGTTTTGGATTATGAAGGTTGGCGATATAATTAAAATGTCCCGTTTTACAGAAGTGAGAGAATTTTCAGTTTTGGCACACATAATTAAGCGAGACGAAAGTGGGATTGGCGACGAATAAATGGTCGTTGAGGTGAATGTGGTAATGGAGAGAAAGGTGGATGATTAATAAATGAACTGATGATTTGATGCCTAACTTTTGAGCATTAATTCAAAAATAGAATTTTAAATTTTTTCCTCATGGATTAGTGATTACAACTGCCAGCTTTTTATAATTTCTCCATATGTAGCACATTAAGAGAAAACACTGAAATTATGAAAGAATTCAGAAAAAATTTCAAGCCTCCCTGAAGCCGAAAAACACATTTTTGGAATTATGTTTGCTTTTTTTGATAGTGAAAACCACAATTTAAAAACTCTTTGAACTAGGATGGTAAAATTTGGTACATACATTTTACGCTAAATTTTTAGAAATTGGTAAAAAGTTTGATAAATAATATTTAGTACACTGGTTTTACATCTAAAATATAGGTCTTTATCAAATTTTAGACTAAATTTATCAAATGATTTACCGACTATCGGTCTCTATTTTCATATGCAATTAAACAAGAAAAATTTCTAAACATGAAATAAGAGCAATAGAGATAAGAAGAGCTCATACTCAATGTTTGCAGTAATTCATCATAATATGGTTCTGTATGACAACATTCTTTCAATGAATATAAGCAGTTTCAGGAGATCACATTTTCACTGAAACGAACTATGATAGTACGTAACATTTTTTTTTCAGCTCGTAATTTTCAAATTCAGCTTATTTCGTTACGATTGAGAACCTTCTTTATGTGTGAATCGATAAACAAATTATTTTTATTTTTTTATTTTATTTAAAAAGATGAATACTCTAGAAATTAGAAGCCAGATAATAATTAACTGCAAATCGATTCGGCACGAAAAAAAGAAAAACAATCAATAAAAAATTTCCATCTAAAGTAATTAAAGAACCATTAAAAACACATATCATTGCATTTTTTTTTTGAATTTCTGAAAACTGTAATTAAATAAGTGGATTTGGCAACGGATAAAAAATTGAATAATGAAACATTCTTTTTGTCGGAAATGTACTAACACTTACAATCAATTTTTTTTTTAAAAAATATTCTTGAAGCTTATACCCTTGAGTTTTTGCTATTCATTCAATTAAATAATTAAAATAAATTTAATTAATTTTTTTATTTCAGTTAGTTGGGATTGAAATACATTTAACCAAGATGAGAGGGAGAAATTGAAATGCAGCGGTTATTCTGTTTTCGTTCTGGAACTATGCCTTCAAATATGTGCATTAAATATTCAATTAAATGTAGATGTAATATCGGAGAAGTTTATATTTAATTGGATGAAGCGCTTACAATAAAACATTAATACCGATAATTTTAATTAAAATAGTGAATGTAAATAAGATCAGTACGAAAAAGCTCGCACTATTCTTCAAACAATTAATTTGTTCACTTAAATGTTTGGTTTCTCATCTAATATCTTTCAACGAATAATTCTTGTTTATATAAAAATTAATTTCGTGTATCTCAGAAACGGCTTTATCGATGCATCAAATTTTATGTTTAAAAGTTCGACTTTTTAAATTTATTTACATCAATGCCTTTCCTGAAAAAATGCGATTTTACATAAACAAATCCTTTTTTTATAATTAATTATTAGAATAAGTGTATTAAATTTTCTCTTCGATATATGTGTGGAGAACTATAGTAGTCAGAGCTACATGAACAATGCGTGTGTTACAGGTCCTCAGTTCGAGTCGCGTTTTTTGCTTTATTTTCTTACCATGTATTTATATTCAACATTTTTGCTTTTTAACCTTCCAGCGGGCGCTAGTATGTGAGAGATACACTAGAGAGGAATTTCGTTTTATACCTTTAGATCTGTTGGCACTGGGAACGAATGTCCTTGAATATTTGTCCCCCTCCCTTCGGCTCGCTTTCAGTTGTCGCCGTAAATTTGTAGCATTAATGGGCGTCTTTCTATCAGATATTTGTATTTTAGAGATACGCTCGACCATTCATGTAAGTTTTTGTTACATCTGATTTTGTATGATTTTACAAATAAATCTGTATTTTTTTAACACTTACGAAAGAAAATGTTGAAAAAAAAAGCATGTCTTTACAAAGTGAGCTAAAGTTTAAAGTACAGAAGAGAAAAGTAGAACTAGGTATCGAAGAAGTAGAAGATGCGACTACAGGGAAAAAAGGATGCAGACCCTTTCAAAAATAAAAGTGGTCTAGAATCGCGAGGCTCAGTTGTGAGATTTGCCAGAAATTTATATGTTTGGAGCTCACTAAACACATTTGCTCAAATTTCAACGATGCAATGAAATAACAATAAAACTATTTTCTTCCTTTTCATATTTATCTTTCAATTATTTTTTCCTTTTTATACATAAATTCTTTATTATTATTTGCACTTCTATATTTTATATGCACATTTTTCTGACAAAATGTCGGTAATTTCATTTATATTATTTTTAAATCAATTCATTTAACCTGTGGTCATTTTATATTGTTATTGCAATCTATCTTTATATTCTTTTTATGTAAAAAAATGTTTAAAGTAATAGTAGTTATTAATCCTAAGCTAATTACAATATAATTTTACTAGTTACGCTTTTGAGAATTTACATTTTTCTATATTGTATGTGGGAAATACGCTCGATCTTTCATGTTGGTATGACGACCGCGCCCGCTGGAAGGTTAAGTTTATTTATATAAGTGTCTTTCCTTTATTAATATAAGATTCCAACGATAGAGTGGAGAATATCTACTTTCACCGGATAATGTCAACACATACCAAATACATTGGTAAAAGATCGAATATTTCATCACATTCCTGTACATTCGGACTATCCCTGGTGTATGTCGGTATTTATGCTCAGGTGGAGGTCGAAAAGAAAGAAACCGTGAAAGAGAATCATCTACTGCAAGAAACGAAAATGTTACGAACCTTATAAAACAATTTCCTCAGGCTCAAATTGGTGATACAGTATGAATATAAGTCTCTGATGCCGACCGTCGTCATGCAGATAGCAGAAATGTATTAACGGTTGTTGTTGGAATAGAAGGCCCCGACTTTTATAAACTGGCAAATAAAAATGGTATCCTCAAGCAGCATTACACACGTAATCAATTCGTAATTTGTTAAGAAAATTTGCTTTACATAGATGAGATTTCTTTTTTAGAAATGTCGTCGAGAGAAGCAGCTGCAGTGAATTCGAGAAGCGAGGCGCAAGGCTATACATGCTGACATTGCAAAAGGAAGTGTTCCACAAATAAATGCAATTGTAAAAGCAAGGGACTGTTGTGCAATTCAAAGTGCCATAATAGTTTAAGTTGTTGCAATAAATAAGATTTGAATCACATAATTAAGTTTTTTATTACTATTAGTTTCTTATTTAGAATGTATTGTATAATTAATTAAGTTTTTAACTTCTATTATTTTCTTTCCTCATATTAAATTTACTGTTTGTTCTAAGTTCTTGGTTACTCCTCTCAGAAAGAGAGGCTAAAGAGTTACGCCACCCTTGTGACGTTTTATCACTACTAAATTACTGAGAAGAAAAGATGAATCTATATGTTTAACATTCACCAGTAGTGTATGGAGAATGTCTGCATTTACCGGTCTAAGTTAGAAATAAGGATATTTAGCAAATATTTCGGACATACTCTAAACGACTATGTGAATGTTCATGTTTACTGGTGGAAGTCGACATTCTCCAGACTGCGGCCAGTATTTTTAAGATCGTGGTCGGCTGTATACAACAAGAAGAAGTATTTTCAAGGAAGAAGAAATGCAATATCTTGCTAATTACTAGTGTTGTCAGTATTTTAGAGAAATACAATACAATACTTCTACCTGGTGACTAGCAAATGAAATGTAATACCATATTTTGCTAATGACTAGGGCAGTCATAATTTTGAAGAAATAAGATGAAATGCAATAGCATATCTTTCTAGTGATTAGGGTAGTCCGAATTTTAGAGAAATAAAATGATGGAGGATGATATGCCTTATCTAGCTGGTGATTAGGCTAGT
This sequence comes from Argiope trifasciata, assembly GCA_026543055.1. Classification (NCBI taxonomy): domain Eukaryota; kingdom Metazoa; phylum Arthropoda; class Arachnida; order Araneae; family Araneidae; genus Argiope; species Argiope trifasciata. Next base: position 125,101 of record JAPMOQ010025269.1, on the reverse strand, counting down.
CAGAATATTAAATAAATGAAATCATAGACGAAAAAAATTATTAAAATTGCCAAAATGCATAGAGAAAAATAAATTTAGCTGATGCTGCGACAAACTTTGCATTGATTGAATCATAAGAGGTGAAACTGAACCACCATTCTTTATCCTTTAAGGTATCTGACTACATTAAATCACTGATTATCGAAAACATTAGCAGATTATTTATTTTTCTTGTTATTTCTTTAGTTCAGACATTCCTCCTTCCAAAACAGTTTATCTTTTGTCGGAAAAGGAAGGACTGACCTATCATCCAGGGTTACATATTTTTCAGCTAAACTTTGTCTTTAACTACAATTTTATCAAAACTTTAATTTTCATAAAAATTCTCCACCGTTATGAAATCTAAAAAACTAATAGAGGTATTTACATACAAATTTTAGCGTGAGTTTTAAATAATATGGGCAATGAAATGAGCCAAATATTTTATTGTAGGTTATATTTATATTTATTATAGGTTATATTTATTATATATTAGGTTTTTCATTTATAGGTATTTTCAGAATAATTAAGGCGTGAATTTAGGGAATAAATGAATATATACGCATATTTTTACCCATAACTTCTTTGCCTCTCAAGATTTTTCTTAAATTTTGGTTCATTTAATTCAACATTATATTCTGCAACTTGAGTGGAAAGAAAAGTAGGATTGACGCATTACAATTATGTGTGGAGTGTTAACCATTTTGGTTAAATTTCCTTAAAACTTATTACAAAATATCCTATTTCTGAAAATATATTATATTTCCAAATAATTTTATTACATTTATAGTATTTTGTATTATAATTGAAAATACATCAAAAACCGTGGTTTTAAATAGTTTTTAGAAAATCTAATTTTTCAAAAACTTTCTTTCAAACGTAGTCGGATATCTTAAGCAACAGCAGTAAATATCATACGTTATGAAAAATGCAGCAAATTCCTCTCCAATCCTAAAATAATGACTTTATTCAAACAAATACTTTTTTACATCTCTGGACAGGAAGGGAGTAAAACAATTTGTGTACAGTATATTTCAGCCATTGTTCGTAAATTTACGAGTAAATGACAAAAATATATCTTCTGTGGTGACATTTAGTGACCTCTACACGCTGCAGTGTTGGGTTTTCGTGATTAAAATTTGCATGCAATTTTCGCAAAGTCCTTCTTTAACCGCGGCTCCACATGGAGGTAGTTTATTATTCGCCTTTCACAATTACCCATTGTTCTTCTATTGTTCTAACTAAATATTATAGTTTTACGAGTTTTAATGGCGGCTCCAAACCAAACTTTCTAGCAAAGAGTTTGATTATAGTTCTGGAAATATTTTTGTGATGTGTCCTACACACTCTGCTTTTACTTTATTTTAATTATAAAGACTAAGAATAAGTTCTGTTGAATTTAATATTTAAATTTAATTTCAATAAATAATAAATTATTTCAATTAATTTATAACGTACTCTTATACTGTTTAACATTGAGATTTAAGGATCTTTTAGCATAAATTAATAGCAAGAAATTTAAGGTATAAATCAATAAGGATAAGATGTTGAGCAAACTCTCGCTTTTCTTTCTGTAGATAACGAGAAATTAAAATTTCATTTAATAATTATTGTATTTAGTAATAAAACATATTCATGGACGCAGTTCAAAATTTGTCTTTGTTCTTGTCTTAAGTTTGCGTCGATTATTCTAGGGCCGGTTACGTTTTATGCAAATTCCCATTTTTTTTTGTCTTCCGATACACAAGAAATTTCAGTTCAATTTAATAGTTATTGTATTTACTATTAATATTGTTGTAATTACTGTATTTACTATTTATTTTGAGATATACCTTGTTTACTATTATCATGCCACTTTAGTTAATATCTGCCTTTTTAAATATCAGAATGTTATTAAAATATTAAAAATATTTCAAATGGCAGAGAGAAGTATATTTTGTTTTATTTGACTCAACGAAAGAGCTATTGAGAAAAATATTTATATTTTTATGCCCTCCAGGATCTATGATTCTTACTTTAAAAAAAAAATAGGATTTCACACTGTAAGATAAACAAAAAAAGATATATTCTTTAACGATTAAAAGTCAATATTAAGAAATTTTAAATTTCATCATTTTAATGGATCTCTCGAACAAGCTCAGCTCCTTTGAAACCGTCCAAAATGGTAATATTTCAAGCTTCGAAACTCTGAAAAACACGTAATAATAAAAAATTTGTTTATAAGATAAAAATGTCTTTGGAACAAACGTTTGACAGTAATATTACAATAAAAAAATATGATTCATGAATATTATTTTGCTTACAGTTTGTTATTATTATTATTTCTGAGTTGAATATAGAGACGATTTCTTTCACTTCTATATTTAATGCATCTTCTATGTGTGAAAAAGTACAAATTGTATTTCAAAAAATAAAATATTTGTTGGATTGATTAATTTGTTTCCTCAGCTAATTAGTTTGATCTCACAGTTTTTGCATTATATTTGAGTATGCTAAGTTTATGAAATATATTCAGTTTACAATGCATTTCATTTTTTATTTAAACGAGGAATTTTTCCATAATACAACCCTAGAATTTACATTACAAAATATTCCAGAATGTACTCCTAAAAGCAAGGTAATTATTCAAAGTTTTTTGCACGTTCAAAAATTACTTGCTTTTGATTTCATCGACATTATATATGCATAAATGTAAACACGAATTATCATCATCGAATTTCTTTAATTCAATTAAAAAAGTAATTTGAATTTCAAAATTGATATAATTTCCCAGCATTATTTTTCAAGGATTTTCACTTTTTCTCGACCCCATCTTATCAAGTTCTTCCTTCTCGTACCATTCCCCATACACACACCTTTATAAATTATGAAACTCCCTCTCTCCCCGGTATCAAGTCCATTAACCCCTTCGCCCGTCTTACCTCCAGCATTCGAAATATTTTAATTAGCGCGCGATTCGGGGACGTGAAAAGCCTATTCCCTCCCGCATCCCGGACGCGGGTGCTATAAGCCGATAATTATTGTCAGGATCACCCTTTGCCCTCGCCTTTGAGACAGACAAAAGCTGGGTAATGAATTCTGGTTCACGAATCTGCTGGATCCGGATCTTGAACTGGAGTCGGGAACGTTCGTAGATCGTAATGGAATTTATTTTGCTGTAGTGGAATTCAGGGGGAGGTGGTCGGAATTGGCATGGCAGTCTGTCCGGAAGGGTTTGGAGAATCTCTGAGATTTGAATCGTACGTGTTGGAGTGTGAGTTGTGAGGTGGAAGAATTGGGCATACTTGGAAGGAAAAAAAAATCAATTTTGATTGATTGGATGAAGCGCAAGGGTGGTGCGCGAAACTGTAAAGAGGTTTTGGAGGTTTTATGCGCTTGGAAAACTAATTGTTAAAGTTTTATTTTGATAAACACTAATTTGTGGTAGATTAATCGCATGACAGTCAAATTTTGGTATGAATATTGTTATTGCCAAGAATATTGTTAACAGTTTCGACCTTTTTCAGAAATCATATAGAAATTACTTATTGATACTGACGAATAAATTCGTTAGAATGCAAAATGCTGAACTTTTTCCATGACAAGTATACTTGTCTAAACCAGTTAACTGGTTAAAAGTGGAAAGGGAGAAGTATTAATCGTTGTTTAGAGTGTCAGGAATTTTTTTTTTTGAAAGAAACGTTTGATAATAAAGTTATGTTAAAAAATGCAATTCATAAATATTATTTTGCTTATTATTATTTGCCTAAACTATTTTACTTCAGAAGTATGTATAAAGGAGATTTATTTGATTCTTATGTTTCATGCATCACCTATTTAAAAAAATTAATTACTTTGTTATTGTTAGAATATTGCTATTCATTGTGAAACTATGCTTTTAGACACACACAAATTTCTTTGAGAAAAACTTAAATTGCTAATAATTTAAGTAAATCGTATCTAAAGCCCTTTTACTGCAAGTTATTCTCCAACACATCCTCCAAAAATAGAGAAAATAAATTCAAACAGATTAAATATCAGAGATTCAAATATTTAAGACAACACAACTTTAGATTCTATTCAATTTTTCCAAATAAAAGAATCCGAAAAAATTTATATTAAGTAGGATTTTAACATTAGAAAATTATTATCGTTTAAATACTTCGAATATAAGTTAACACAATAACTAACAAAACGAAAAGAGCTATATAAACATGATTTAGTACACAGATTTAACATCTATAGCGTAGATACCTGTCTATGTTTGAGACATAGCAACAATGGGTTGGCTATTTGTAAGTCTGTATTTTCAGAAATATGTCATTGCAATAATTAAAAAATGTGATGATTAGAATAAATATCATATAAGATATGGATTTAGAGACTTAAATTTCACTTCTGTTCCGAATTTTGTGATCATCGATTGAGGAAAACTTGTTTAAATTACAGATTCCATTTTTGGATACTATTAACAACATGCTAAGGATTAATCGCCAAATAACTCGCCAAGGAGGACACAAAAGATCCAGTAAAAAATTAATTCCCCCTTAATATTTCACAACTATTGTAAGCCAATATGAATATGGTGCTCTCTGACTTGGTAAGTTTATTAAAGACTATGCGAGAAAGTTTTGGGGAGACCATTTCTGATAGTTAAGATCAGCGAGTGTCGATTAGAGACTCGATACTAATTAAGATGCATCATCTAGTCAAGCATAAGCACAAGAAGTTGTTGAATGTCTTTAAATAGTCCTATAGGTGTGGAAGCTAAGAGCTAGGAATACTATCTGATGTTACCTGATACTCACAAATTTCGATATTAAATTCCAAACAAAATCTAATGTATTTCAAATAGGGATATTAAACTTTAATAAATAAATAATTAGTTTGATCCTTTATCTGTCCATAATTGCATTCAAGAAATATAATAGCTGCGAGTTTATTGTTTGATTTTTCGCAGCTTTTTTTAGTCAGAAAGAAGGTTTTCTATTTAAATGTACCACACACTCTTAATTTATTTTGGTATCACGAATTCTATTAGCTAAGTAATGCTGGTGAGGTATAAATTTCAAGAAATGTACTGCACTGCCCGTAATAAAGATAATAACAGAGGTTAATTATCCATTCCCGTAAATTATTTTTGCTAGGCAGTGATACCGGACGTCTAGTAACAAATAATCTAATTTGCTAAATAGTGTAGCTATTCGCCAGACACTATATTACCCATTATGCGCTTTAGCAGTGCATATTTTATTTTAATATATAAATTATTGTTATATTCAAATTGGCATTGCAACTTAATCATAACTTTAATTCTAAAAAGGTAATAACCATATATTCATATTCCTGTTTTAGAAAGCTCATAAGAAAGCAGACTATATGTTAAATTAAAATATCCATATTTATTTGCTAGCCTGGTTGTTTTTTAAAACAGCAGTTAAATAACGTAAGAAATGTAGTTGTATGGAATTTCGCAAAAACACAAAAATGTACAAATACGAAAATGAAAATAAATATTAGAATCGAAACTAAAAATTATGTTGAAATCAAACAAGATAAAAATTTAAAAAGAAAACTATCGTATTTTTCTATTTGCTGTAATTTTGATTCTATTGTATTTCGGAATCAAACTTTTATACATTTTATTTATTATATAAATTATTGTTATATTCAAATTGGTATTGCAACTTAATCATAACTTTTATTCTAAAAAGGTAATAACCATATATTCATATTCCTGTTTTAGAAAGCACATAAGAAAGAAAACTATATGCTATATTAAAATATCCATATTTGAGATTTTGACGAATTTGAAATTTTTGAGCTCTAGATGTTCTGAAAATTTATTTTGTTTTTTATATTTTTGTCTGCAAGTTCGTCCTGATAACTGTTTATTTACTAGCCTAGTTGTTTTTAAAACCTGCAGTTGAATAACGTAAAGATGTAGCTGTATAAAATGTAGCAAAAACACAAAAATTTTAATTCTAAACTAAACTTTATATCAAATTCATCATAAAGAAAGGATACTTTTAACCTATACATCTGCACTGGGTTATACATCAATACAAAATGCATTAAATTTAATTAGGTCTGTTCCATATGCGTATAATTATTTACATTAAGTAAAAACATAATTTTTAAATACGGTACTTAATTACTTGCATATCTTCACTACTAAAAATACTTAGACTATAAACAAAAAGAACTCCAATTTTATTTTAAAAAAATCGTTTGTTTTATTATTTTGCAGATAAATTTTTTTTAGTCTTTTCAGACGATTTCGTTTATGTTGGAAAAATATGTTAAAAATTTTCATAAGGTAGACAAAAAAAAAAAGCCAGACATCAAAATTATGTAGCAAACATGACAAACTACCAGCTTATAAAGCTGAGATATTTTTTTATAAAAGAATTTTATGGTTGTCATCCAAGAAAATTATAATTTAAAAAATTATGTTGAACTCCGCAAGGAAAAATAATTTTATTGAAGCAGATAAAAAAATCTTCTCATATAAAACATTATACATGAAAAAAATGTGTTTTTAATGATCTGAATAGTAAGAATAAAAAAATGAGAATAGCAAAGGAGAATAACAACTTCGAATAATAAAAGTAATAAATTATAGAAAAAAATGATAGGAATGGCTAATTAATTTTTATACTTAAAGTAGAAAAGTTAATGCTAGTATAATGTATTGATCCAAGCATTTTTTTATATAAAAGTTGCCTAATTATAAGTTATCTAAATTTTTATTATGATCAAATGACTGCCATTAAAAGATTGATAGGAGAAACAAACGGAACATAATAAACTGTTTAAAGAGAGATATAAAAATGCGCAATTAAAATACTTCATGATTCTGTTACATTTACTGTTATTGAAATAAGTTATTAATGCTTTTTAATTATTACGATGCTTGCCACAAATTAATTATCTACATTAATTAGTAATAAAAAACGTATAAATGCTAGTATATGCATTTTCTGCCTCTTGACAAAGGAAATCTCCTGATATAGAGGTACAAAATTTATTAAACATATCTTTGACGGTTGGGAAAAAACTTCGGAGATCTTTTTAAATTTTAATTAACATCTACTTTTAGTTAATTAATTTAAAACTAAGCACAATTTTATAATTTTAATTCTTTTGGAAATTTTCAAAATCTTAAAATAAAAAATGGAATTTATTTTTAATGATACTAATTTAATGTTGTCTAGGTTTTTTTTCTTCTCATTCGACAGATATTTTTTTTAATAATTTTAACATAATCTGAAATGTTATTTTAAATTATTTAATAAAGTTAAAACCGTTTTTATTATTTCTATAAGTATTTAATTGTGATAATTTTATACTTTGCTAAAAAGACGATGAATAAAATTAAGAAATGCATATATTTACTTCAAGTTCAAGAAATAAACCTTATATATTTTTTTCATATTTTTTTGTTATATTTTAAGGATTTTGAATTTGCATTTAAATTTACCAAATTGTTTTTTGCGAAATCTACTAAAAACTTCCCTCAGATCTCAAGATAATATGGTAACCTAGTAGAATGGTCTCACCTTCGAACCAGAGGGTTCTATATTAGAGCCCCGATTACACCAAAGAAACTTCATATGAGTGGTACGCATGAACCTAAAAATGAGTCTGGGTACTGTTGTGGTGTAGTGTGTAGTGTGTAGTGTGAAAGTAGACAGAGGAGTGCCCTTTCAGATATCGTCCATGTCATTTGATCGAGTTTCAAAATTATAGCATTCGTCCCAAAATTGTTTTGGTGTGATAATAGGAGGTTAATATAACAAAATCATAACTCTCAGGTCTCAAAAAGAATATGGATACTTATATTTACTGTTCTCACTTTTTAAAATTATTTTTAAAATCAGTTACTATGCTGTTTGACATATGCATAAGCTAAAAATAGATTATGTTTAATATCTATGTGGTTTAATACGATGTATAAAAATGCAAAGCTATAATACCACAGAATTTAAGCAGAATTACCTTATCATGTCATAGAGATAGCCACCTTAGCAAAGTTCATATGCCCAATAAATAGAAAATATGTAAAGCTATTAAAATAACACATCTTTAAAGCTTGGCAATCTGAAACATGAAGTTTTTTCTCAATAATTCAACTGAAATTCAATATAATCAAAATCTCCATCGATCTAAATGGCCGTTGAATAAATAAATATTTTTCTTTGAATAATTCAAGGTAGAATTTTTTAATAAGTTTTATAAATTTTTATTTTTATTTATTTTATCAATTAAACGAAATTCCAGCATCTTTTAAAAAAAATAAACTACATAATTTTTTGTATTCGTTTTACTTAAAATTTCTAAAATATACATGCTATACCTTAGTTTTGAGCCTGCTCTGATTTATTATTATCATTTAATTTTCATTTATTATTACTATTTAATTTTAGCTTATCGTTATTATTATTGTAATTTAATTTTACTTCATTGTTTTTATTATTTTATTTAAATTTATTATTATTTACTTTTACTTTATTTATTAGATATATAATATTTATACATAAGAATAAAAAAAAAGAATTTGATAAATGATTCTAGATTCGAAATATTACAATCAATATTTACCATCCCCACATTGTTTTAAAATTTTCTTTCTTCGATGCCAAACATAGATTTTGCATTCGGAAAAAGCAATCAATCATAAAACTATTCACAGATGCCATTCCCCCTTGCAAAAGCTTAAAAGAAAAAAAAAAACACCAAAATATTCTAAAAAAATCGAACCATCGCTGTTAAAGACACCCTAAATTATTCATGCCTTATTTGCGATATTGTCAAAAATGCAAATCGAAAAAATTCCATCCCGCGAAACATTTTTTAAGCTTCCATAATTTTTTTATTCCACATTTCCTCACTGCATCTCACGTGACAGCATGAAATCTTTCATATAAAGTTCTCACATATACCTTCTGTTCCCCCTCCTTTCAAACATCTTAACGATCCCCCTCCCTCTTCTTCAGAAAATCGGCAGAAGTCACTGAAGAGCATTGCAAATCTTCTGTTCCCAATCTTCGAGTTTCTTGGGCCTTGCCATTCTCATATTTCTGGGAACTGTCTTCTCCTTTCAACTCCCCTCCCCCCATCTGAAAGAAGTTTCCTACTGTTATAGAAGGAATATTCTTTATTTCCTTCCAGAAATTTCCAGAGAGTGAGGGAGAGAAGCTCCTTGCTCACTCCCAGAAAGTGAAAATTCGTGTCGCTCTAACGAGATAGGTGTCAACAGTCCCACACTAGGATCTTCTTTGAGTAAGGAGACTATAATAGAAGGCGAAACAAACGTTGATAGTGAATTTCTAAGGCTATTTGCCGTGTGCCATTCAAAGTGAAGCAAGGTACACTAAAAAGTACTTATAACTAAATAAAAGAAACTGGGTAGTAATGAAAATTGTTCGTCAAGTAATGTTATTTTTTTATAAGGATTCTTTATTAAACAAGGTTTGTAATTAAAAATTTACCGAAAGAAAAAGAATAAATTTTGTTTAGGAGGGAATAACACTGTTTAGATTAAATCGTTGGCCCGAAAAAGAATAAAAGTAACTGAATTATGAAAGAAATGTAATATACGAGTTAAAATTTTTTAAAATTCTTTAGGAAATTTTTTTTGTTGTTGTAAATTTTGACTCTATTAGTTTATTTTTACTTTCTCGTATTGTAGTGTTGAGTAAGTAAGTCATTCGAACTCAAGATTTTAATGAATATTTACTTTCTAGACCACTTTGAATTC
>JAPMOQ010025269.1:73568-110213 GCA_026543055.1 Argiope trifasciata | reverse complement strand
TACCAATTATTTCTTTCCGTTTCTGTTTGCATTATATATGTCTTCTTAATTATATAAAAGCTGATAATTACCAATTATTTCTTTCCGTTTCTGTTTGCATTATATATGTCTTCTTTATATTAATCATATAAAAGATGATAATAACCAATTTCTAGAAAAAAAGCCACCATACCTATTCAGACTGAAACTATACTTAATTTCAATACAGACTTAAAAACTCCACAGCGAATATATCTGGCGTCTGGTATCAGTCTTCGAGGAACGTGTCTCGCAATTTGTCATTCAAGACGTGCAAAAGAAGAGAAAGAGAGACCATTTCGCGGATCGATTCGCACATATTTCTACATCTGACAGCAGATCCAGTGAAAGACGAAGGAAAAAAATAAAATAAAAAAAGAATGACAAAAAGCAAAAGCAAAATCGTAGGCGGGTTCATTTGATGTATAAAAAAACCTCCAATGTTTCCGGTTTCTTCGATTCAAAAGAGGCAATCCATATAGGGCCTAGTCTGGAAAATAAGAATATAGCATCCGACGAGCTCTTTCATGACAGAATAATGTAAAAGGCGGACCCAGACATATCGTTTTCGAAATCGGATACTGCTTTTAGGGGTTGCTGCTATCGGTTTAGTGTTTATGTTTTCGGACGCATTTGTTTACTAGGTAGAAAACAGGATTTCGATGAAGACAGCGGCAGAAAGAAAGAACTTCATTTCTGCTGCTTCGTGCCGCCATCCTAATTTCGAGAGGTGCATCGTCGAGTGCCTTTGTAAGAAGAAGGAGGGGACGAGTTTTTATCTCCTGTTTTTTATTTTCTTTCCCGGAGGTGAATTGGGTTTGAAATATTGAAAGCATGCATTTGGGATTTGGAATATGTAGATTTCGAAATGCTGGCGGCATATGTATTTTGTGTCAACAAACTGATTGACGAAAATAGAACAGTATGCTACTGCTGATATTATGTTTTTGGAACAAAATTCTCAGATATAATAATAAAAGACACTATTAAAAATATATTATTACTTATAAATTATTACAGTAAATATATTACTACTTATATGTTATTACAGTAAATTTATTATTACAACAATTATTACAGTAAATATATTATTACAGGTATTATTACATATATTATTATTTAATTATTATTACAGATATTATTACTTAATTATTATTACAGATATTATAATTTAATTATTATTACAGATATTATTACTTAATTATTATTACAGATCTTATTACTTAAAATATATTATTACATATATTATTACTTATAATACATATATTATTACTTATAATAAAAGATATTATTTAAGAATCTAAGAAATATTTTATCACTGTTCTTGTTAAATTTTTTGATAATAATTAAGTATTTTATAGCTATTTATAATTGTCATTTCTTAATATTTTTTAAGCAAATAAATCAAATTTTAGACAAAAAAATTCTTTAGACTAAGAGCCCGTCATATTTATTCACTGTCTATTTAATCGATTGCAAACAGATTTGCTACCGATTTTAAACTCATTTTCTTATCTGCTAGAGAGCTGAAAAAATATCTCAGAAGTAAAAGGCAACATAAACTTAGCTTGGGTTTATTAGTCTTTGGTCCAAATTTTATCATCTGTCGTCACTCACCGGAAAATTAATTTAAAATCGGTTGCAAAATTTCACACATTCATGACTAAATAGTAGAAAAGGATTATATAAATATTGTTTTTAAACTATAAAAACAGGCTAAAAAGGTTACAATTATTTCTCCCCAGGGCCAAGAATCTGTATAAGGCTAGGATAAAGTATTTCATTTGTTTTTAATCCATTTAAAAAGGCATAAATTATTTTTGTTCTTTTTAAACAATAATTTATTTTATCTATTAAGATGCAAGAATAATTATTTATTAAATTCTACTTTTTCATCCAAATATATGTTATTTTGCCCAGCATTAAATTTTTAGTATAATTGTCACATTTGCATTCAATTCATATTCAAAATTAAAAATGCGCAACAAATTTGGTATGAACCATATTTTGAATTCAATTTACGCATTTGATATTAATCAAATTAGTCTTTAGGATAATTTGCTCATATATATAAATATATATATAACATCATTAATTCACACGATAAAATTAGTTTTATAAAAGAATTCACTAAATGTAGGTGCATAATATTTATATCTTACGTGTTTAATTTTAAATGTAAATATTTGTAAACTATATTTCATTCTATTAAAAAAAAGGGATATAGTTCTTGTAACAGAAAAAAGTCACCGGAAGCCAATTTTTACTGAACTGATTGTCACTTGACACATGACAATTGCCGTTACTAACTGACTACAGATTGACTTAAATTAATTCTTTACAACTTCGAAGCAAATGGAGGAAACGAATTTAACAAACAAAAAAATAAACTAACCGCATAGGGTGTTTTTCCGGCAGCGGCAGAATTCCTGCTAGAAACCAACTTTTACAGAGATTGATTGTTAACAAGCCAAAGCTGTTTATTGCTTTGTTAGTTGACTAAAAATCGTTTTATACAGTTATTAGACAAGCAAAAGCTCCACGTGGTATTTGAAGTTTTCGTTTAATACAACGGAAAGAAAATATTTTTGACTAAGATTCTTGAAATATATAAATATTTCTTGGAAAATATTTTAAGTAAAGGTTTCTAGAAACTCTACTTTCTTATAATGAACAGAGCTGAACAAGGAAGTTGGCAATTATTTTGTAGAATGATGGTGAATTGATTATTGCAAGGAATGCTCAAACGAAAAGGTACGATTTGACCGTTTACATATTTGCCTATGCTGTTATGAGAGCACGTAGCTAGACATTCAGGCATGCGATAGGAGTCTCCGGTGTAGATCGGTTGGTTGGTTGGTTAACTTATTTTTAATGGTGCAAGAGCCAAAAGTAGGCTATACTGCGCCAATCATATGGTTTGAAATGGTACCAATAAAGAAGTTAAAATATTTAAGATACATTAAAAAATCAAGTCGGTAAAACAGCAGCAATCAAAACGAGAGATCAGTCAGGCAAACAACTGTCCATTGTTGAAGAACAGCTATATAAAATGATAAAATCCAACAGCTTTTAAAAAGTTAAAAATATACTGGTGAGGAGGCTCTGCCCCTAATTCTCGCAAGTTAAGTGAAGTTGAGTTAAAATATGTCATGCGATTAGAATTAAAATTTGGGCACTCAGCCAGAATATGTGCAACAATTAAATCCACATTACATGAAGGGCATATAGGTGCTCTCTTACCAAATAATAGGTGTTTATGAGTGAAACGGGCATAGCCGATGCGAAGTTTCACATTGATACTTCTTATGGAAGCAATGGGCCACGAATGAATATGCTGTTTAATGAAATGTAACTTATTATAAGTCTCCAGATCCCAAGATTCCTGCAAAAGTAAATGGATGTAATGAATGATTCTAAGGTTTGTATCTCGGTATCCGACGTAGATCGGAGTATGCGTGGGAGCCCACATCCACAGGAGAGAGCGGAGGCTCTTATATAGAGCAACTTGTTGAATTCCTTGATCGCAGAAGAACCATTAATTCCGATGGGCAATTTGAAGACTACGCAGATTCCGAAGACAACGCAGGTCCATCAAGAATAAAAGACCGGGATTATTCAAGCAGGGTATGGTTCAGATCCATGATAACGAACGTGCACCCTTCTCCAGAACTTGCCAAGTACAAATGGGAGAAACTCGACCATCCATCCTACAGTTCGGACATGTCACCCTTTGACTTTCATGTGCTTGGTCCCATGAAAAAACATCTGAAAGGGAAGCATGCCAACTTGCATGACAAACTCAAGGATGCTGCGAAGGACTGGGTCTTGGAATTTCGGGAACAAGGAGGAACTCGTTAATCAATTGGATCGTTGTGCTCAGGCTTATATTTTAGATTTTGAATAAAGTCTTCATTTCTATCCACAGTGTCGATTCGTACCTTTTCATTTGAACACCCCTTGTAGTTCAGAAGTCGGTGTTTAGTTTTTGAACTTTTAATAGTTACTCATTAAAGAATTAACATTTTTTTTCAAATATTTTATATCCGAATTCCAATTCAAGAATGAATTTTGGAATAAATAAATGAAATGTCCAAACGCTTTTGCCTAAAGAACTTTTTTTCTTTGGATATTATCGATATTTGGAGACAAAAAGAGTAAATTATGCAATGACATTTTAAAGCTTTAAAAAAAGAATTTTTAGAGAAATTCTCCGGATTTTGATAAAAGTTTTGCATAAAAACAGAAGCTGTGATCTCTAAACTCAATTTATCAGAGTTTTAAATTTGATAAATAAGGTAAACATGAACAACAGAGTACGAAAAAAAAATATTCAAGCCTAGAAACTGGATTTTGCCATTAGTTTTAAAATTGGATGACATTTCCATCAGCATCAATTTAAATCTTTATTACATATTAATGCAAAGCTCTTAGGATTTTATAAGAAAAGTAAAATAAAAAAAAATCCTAGATAGCTTTTCCACTTCATATGCTAAATTCAAAAGATAAGACAGCGAGGATTTTCATCCCTTTAAAGAAACTTTACAAAACTCGTCAATTTTCTTTTCTTATTTAGATGCTCTTTACTTTTATCAGCTTTCGGCTCTTGACTTAAAAATGTCAAAAAGAAATTGGAAATCAATTATGTTTTTAAGCTTTTGATTTCTGTTTAGCAGTTTTCTTAAGGTGTAGTATATAAAAATAATTTAATAACAGCAAAAGTAAAGGATTAGGAGTTAGAAAAAATGCAATCTGAAAGTTATTGCTTTTGCTCGTTTCCATTAACCAAGTGATCTCAGTAATGATTAGATAGCATTTTCAAATGTAAAATATAGAATAAAAAGTTATTGATTTATAATTAATAATTTTAATTATTAATACTCAATTATTTTATACTAGCTATACTTTGGCGACCAACTATTTCGCCAGGAGTAATGCATTCTAAATTTTTCCGTGCCTTGCTCTCTTTATAACTTCCCAGCCAAATATTCAAATTTCGATAGTCACGTAACTCATATTATTATAGAAGCCTTGCAATTGTTTGTTCATTCCACTATATCTCTCTATAATTCGCAATCAGCTGTTATGGAATTATGTGGAAAATATCACTTTTTATATCTGTTCCAAGACATTAAGCTTCTATTTAAACACCTGCTGTCTTTCCTCTGTTTAATTTGCAATAAGAATTAATTTAATTATTCAGTTTGAGTTTTTGCCAAAGTGATCGCAATCACTGGTACATTCTAAACGTTCTCTTGCAGGTTAAATTCTACTCTCATTTTGTGAGAAATTAAGGTATACGACTACGTTGAAAATGCTGGTTTTCGACCACATTGGCAATTTTTTAAAAAGTGTTATTTTTTGTCATTCAGACTTTTTTTTTCCAAAACAATTTGTTTTTCTTAGAAAAGGAAGGTCTAACCCAGTGATGGGGAAACTACGGCCCGCGGAAAGGTTTTATCCGGCCCGTTTAAGAGTGCCGTCGTGAGAATGTTTGAACTCATTCTTACTTCGTAATGCAAAATTTCAACTTGAGTTAATAGAACTGAAGTGTAATACTCTCCTGAAACAAACTTTTCATACAGTACCATTACTAGAATTTTATAAAAATTTAAGTCCAGATAATTTCCCAAATCTAATTACTCATGCAATGAAGATAATGACAATGTTCGGCTCATCTTATATATGCGAACAAATCTTTTCAACAATGAAGCTTAGGAAAACTTCTTTAAGAAACAGAATTACAGATGAGCACCTTTCATCAGTTTTAAGAATTTCTGCTTTGCAAATGGAACCAGACTATGATGAAATTTTAGTAAAACAGTCTCAATTTCATTTTTCTCATGCACCATCAACCAGTAATGACACCAGAAAATAAAGTGATAATATTTCCCATCAAGAACAACACTAAATTCATTTTATATTTTGTGCTTATAATTTTCTTACCTTTTGCTTTTTTACTATTAAAATAATAAGTGTATGTAATAATATATGTATATGTTTATAGAACACATAAATGTTTTAACGATTAAGCATTATTCTTTGGCCCGCTACGATCGTCTAGTTATTACAAATGGCCCGTCTTAAAAAAAGTTTCCCCACCACTGGTCTAACCTATTATCCAAAGGAATTTTAAGCAGCATTTATTTATTAGCTAAAATTTATCTTTAACTACAATTTAAATTTTCATAAAAATTATCCACCATTAACGTGATATCCCAAAAACTGATAGAGGTATTTACATAAACATTTCAGAGTATGTTTTAAATAATATAGGCAATGAAACGAATCAAAAGTTTGATTGTGGGTGAAATACTTTTTCATTTATAGGTGTTTTTAGAAAAATTAAGTTGCGAATTTATGGAAAAAATGCATATATACGTTTATTTTTACCCTTAACTTCGTTGCATCTCAAAATGTTTCTCAGATTTTGGTTCATTTCATTCATCATTATATTCTATAACTTGTGTACAAAGAAAAATAGGATGGCTGCACTACAACTTTGTGTAGAATGTTAACCGTTTTGGTTAAATTTCAATAAAATTTACCACAATTTTTAATATTTCTCAAAATATATTATATTCTCAAATATTTTTTTGTGTTTATAACGTTTATAATTGATAATGCATCTAAAAACCAAAAATAATTTTTAAAGAATCAAGTTTTTCAAAATTTTTCCTTCGAACGTAGTCGGTTACCTTAATTGCTAGAGAATATGGTTATAATAATTTTTTAAAAAATTATTAAAAGTGGAAACTGAATTTGTAGGTTAAAACATTGGTATCCATGAATGTTAGCGTAATTTTAATTAATTAAAGTTCAAAAACAATATGTCTATGCATGCTTTTTCCTCCTCCAAAGTAAATATGTACATCCCGAGTCTGGTATCTCTAGATTATATGTTCTGCTGTGTAAAGCGCTAACACACGCACACACACACATTCATTCATGCACGCAAACACATATTCATTTGATTATCAGCTTTGGAGTAATTCCGGGCATTGATTGGCCTGAAAGTTATATATATATATATTTAAGGTGGTGTAAGAAAAGATCTAAAAGAGCATTTTTTAATAATAATATTGCTATTTTTTAAAAAATCAGGCAGTTTTAATATTTTATGTAGGAGATTGATTGACGTAACAACTTTTGTTTAAAATATTACAAAAAATATTGTAAAATATTTTTTAAAATTGTTTAAAATATTGTAAAATATGACTCATGGAGCAAAGTATGAAAAAAAAAAATCTAAAACCAGTTATTTATCAATACATTGTTTGACTCAAGCTATGTAAACTGTAATTATTATTATTATTATTGTAATTATTCAGACTAAATTAATCGTACTAAACAATATGTATGCCAATTACTATTGATTCACAAATTAGCCATTTGGCACGAATTTGAAGGCGTATCCTGTATAAATTGAAACATGTTTACCATAAATAAAAAACTGATTTATTGAATTAATAATATAGATATTGCAAAATATCATAAAAACCTTTGCCTTGCATTTATTTTTTTTAGAAAACATAACATTTAATATTTATTTAATTTCATCCAGTTACGTGTTGATAATTAAAATTATTTCCATTTAATTTGTAGTTATAGTTGATTTATTTTTTAATTTGATTTTCTGTCAATATAATGGCAACAGTTTAGAAAAAGATATTTTTCCCCTTTGCTCGTTTATAATTTTTCATAAAATTTTGATGTTTTGTCTGAATTATATTGTTGAAAAATGTGGTTAAAAATTTCTTTAAAAATTCGTTTAAAACAGAAATTTAAGTGTTACCATTAAAAATTGTGTTACCATTAAAAAGCTAATTTTTTTAAATCTTTAACTTGATGTAAAAATTACCTTTGTGCGATAATATTTTCGGAAGGTATAGCAGAAAAACGTCGAAATTTCGTTTAATTTTTAAATAATTCAAATTCTAACAAAAAATTCGAAAAAATTCCTGAAGGCGCACATTTTTGACCAAGGTATACATATACCAAAATTGGTAGCTGTAGGTCCAACGGTCTGGCCTGTAGAGCGCCAACACACACACACACACACACGCACACACACACGCACACACGCACACACGCACACACACACACACACACACACATTGAGCTTTATCTATATCTATACTTACAATAAAGCTCAATGTGTGCGTGTGTGCGTGTGTGTGTGTTGGCGCTCTACAGGCCAGACCGTTGGACCTACAGCTACCAAATTTGGTACATGTATACCTTGGATTTCGGGAGTGTGCACCTCGGAGCCCTTTTTTCGAATTTTTAATTAGAATTTCAATTAATTAAAATTTAAGCGAAATTTCGACGTTTTTCCGCTATAACTTCCAAAAATATTATCGCACAAACATGATTTTTACATCAATTTAAAGATTAAAAAATTAGCTTTCTAATGGTATCAGTGTTTTAATGTATAACTCAAGCTTCTATTTTTAACGAATTTTTAAAGAAATATTTTAACCGTGTTTTTTTATGACGTGACTGGATAAAATATAATAAAACAATGCCGGAAGTTCAAATAAAAAAACAACTATAATCACAAATCAAATCTAAAGATATGCAACTATATAGAGCGGATACAATAAAAGAAACATAAAATGTGATATTTTCTTAAAAAATAAATGCAAAGCAAAGGTTTCTATGATTGTTTGCAATATCTATATCATTAATTCCATAAATTATATTTATTTACAGTAAACCTGATTGAATTTAGACAGGATATGCATTGAAATCCCGACTTAATGGCATATTTTTATAATCGTTTGGAATGTCTGTATCATTAATTCAATAATTTTTTCCCTTTTTCGCTTTCTTTAAAAAACATATTTAACATTTTGGCAATATCACCGATAAAAAAAAACATTTTTAATATTTTGGAAGCATAATCGATAAATTATTAGAGCATTAAACTCAAAAAGTTTTTCCGAATAAAGTTACCGACTCTTTAACAACTAATAACTGAATCTTTTAATTTAAACTATTTCTTAAATTTTGTCTAAAAAATATATGATTTAATAGGAAATTTTAGAACGCATTACTTATGGCGAACCAGCTGGTCGCCAAAGGCGGCTAGTTATAAATATAGATATCAATTACCGAATGATATTTATAGAAAACAATTTTCCCTTGAGAACAATCCACAGTCATAAATTTTACTTAGATTATATTTTTAAAATATCAGTTGCATAATCATTTTACTTCTAAAATATCACCGAATCATATTCAAGCCGGAATATGGTCATCAAAATTTCGTTGTTGCAAAATTCACATTGATGTTATACTTCAGTCTCGAATGTAATGCCGCATTTAGGTATTTTTGGTAAGTTTCCAATATTTTCTTTAAAAAAAACATTTTATGATCAAATCGAATCAAGAATGTTGTATTGTCACCGCTATACTTGCTATTTTCTCTTTTACGAAATAGGCATAGAAAAATAATTTAACCATTTGCAATGTAATCTCGATATTAAAAATTTATATATATAAAAAATGTTTAAATATAAAAAAAATTGAAATATAAGCATACTAGTCACCTCTGCTGAGCAATGAATTTTCCAGAATTATTAGTAGTTGATTTAAATCTTTAATGCCTGATTCACTGAAAAAAATATTTTTAAGAATCAAATTACGATCTACATTAAAGATGTGTTATTTTAATATGTTTGCAAACAGTTCCCTTTCTTGTGAACAAGATATTTCGTAATAAAGTCGAATTTTAGGAGAATGCAGTACTTTTAAAAATATTTGTGACGATGATTTATTTTATGATTACACATTGTCTTTCACGGTAATCTTTCATGCAAATTGTATACACATCAAGCAAAATCGTACATGCACCAATGAGAAGATAATTTATTTTCTAACATTGCCTTTCATAGTATTTTTTTACCCTCTTATCCTTCATGTGAATTGTATAGACAGCATTGCGTAGGCTAGGACGGTTGGTAGGGAGTTAGGTAGTAAGTTCGTTCCCTTTGGGTAGTGAGTTCGAGCCCTCTCTGCCGAAGATTCTCATTGCATAGGTGGCTGATACACATATACGTCAGTCATGGCTCCAAAGTCTTTCATACATAGACAATACCACAGGAGATACTGGTTTAAAGATGACTGTTCTCTGATTCAGGTCTAAATTACGATCTGTGGTTGAGTGAATGAAATCCGCTCCATAAAAAGTGTTGTGATGCATGAGTAGAGTGAAGAATTGTGACGCAAAGCGTACTCTAGTCCATAGATGGCGCTACCGAATCAAAAGACGCTAGAATTTTGTGCCTGCAACTGCTGACTTTGTCAGCCTACTTGTCTATGATAAGTATCATAAGAAAGAATAAAAGACAGCAATCAGAATTTTATATGTATCTAATTTGAGTTTCATATCTAATCACATCCCCTACTGCGCATCTATGTAAACGCACTTTTTCACTATTAGTAAAGACATAAAAAAAGTTATTCATTTGATTCTTGTACAATTTAATACAGTAAATTTTAGATGATGCGTCTATTGATCTCAAATAATACCTGTCAGCTAAATTATAATATTTTATTTCGGTCATCGAACAAATACTCTGAATGTACACCTAAAATCTAATTTTCAGCAAAAGGCCAGTACATTTAATAAAGCTGTAGAGAGGGGAAAAATCGGAGCGAAGAAAATGTCATTAAGCTAAACGTTTCCTGATTTCTGCCGACCATTAATATACAGGCAATCCAATTGTTGACCTTGGCGAAGCGGTCATCAGCGGCTTGTTAGAAGCTTCGTGAGTCATCAGAGGGCAGGATTTGCCCTACCCCTAGAGGCAGATGCCCTTTATCTCCCCCACCCCAGGGAGCATCTCTCCCTGTCCTCTTCCAATTAGAAAGCCGCTGATGTACTCCTAATACGCAGTTCTTCGAAACATTTATTGTATTTAATATTTCTAGAATAATAATTATCTTATGAAAAATTTAGTCAGAAACACTTGTTAATTGAAGATAGTTTTCTAGAAAACGAAAGTAGAAAATTATCAGAAATTAATAGAGCAAGAACTTAGATATATATTTTTATAATTTTTTCCGAATACCTTGAGAACATAATAATAGATTTATTGAAGGTAATTTAAGTAAAAAAGTCATTCGACATTGAAAAAAAAAAAAAACCCTTTCTAAAAAGTCGATAAAAGCGTAAAGTATATGAGTGTATGGGAAAAATAAAAGTAACGCAAGACTAAAAACATTAAAAAATTATAATTAATAAACTAAACTGCTTATTATATTTATTAATTTCTTTTGTTTTTCATGCAGAATTTTGCACATATTTAAGTCTTGTCCTTTATCCTGTAAGTATATTACTATTCTTTAAGCACATTATCATCCTTTTTTATTATTATATCATTTATCCTTTAAGCATATTGAAATTGACAAAAATATTAATATTACTTATTTTGCTTGTGTTGTAATTAATGGTTACAATACAGCTAGCTTTTATAATAATTCAAGATTTCATGCCTAATTCTGGAAAATTAAATAAAAAGCTTTTGCCCAAATAAAGTTACAGTTTAGCATAATTAACCACACTAATTTTCTTCCAGAACTGGTTTGGGAAATATCTCTACTAAAAATTCTCACGTAAACAGTAAACTTAAAAATATGAGCTTTTTATACAAAAATTACACTTTTTAAAAAATACTACTTATTTTTTAAGCAATAATTATATGACCATATGATTTAAAAATTCTTAAAACTATTTCCTATTAAATAATAACTAGATTGAGTTAAAGTTTTCGTTTTTAAATTTTTAAATTTGAACTATGAGTATTTTAAAATAAACAAACGGAATTTTTCAAACGAATTTTTTTAAATGCATATTTTGTGATTCTTAAAAGCATAAAAACAAAGAAATAATTATTTATTTACTTTTTTATAATTACGTTCTTACCTTTTAGATGGTGTTACCTTTCCTAAGAATAAAGACTTTCAAGTTTAATTTTTTTTAAAAATATGAAGTAGGAGTGCAAAATGAGTCTTATTTTTGAGTCTCATCTGATGCTACATCGAAAATATTAATTAACATTTATATGCAATTAGATGTATTTTTAAATTTTCCTATTTTTTAGTATGCATTTTTCTCATTTCTATTTCTATTGAAATGCTTATTAATTTTTTTTTGTTTTTTGGCCTTTATTTAAAAAAACAACAACCAAAAACTGGAAGATATCAATAAAGATGCATTGCATTGCAAAATGGAAAAAAATCAAAAGCATATACTAAATATTTTATTTTGAAAAATGAAAACAACGTAAATCAAAAATACCGAAAGAGCAAAAATCTTAAATGAAAAATTTAAAATAATGCAGAAGTGGAGTTGGCAGGGGGGGATAGAAATAAATAAATAAAAATTGGACCGTCAGAATGTTTATCTATTTTTTTCGTACATTTAAATAAAACGAAATGCTTTATATTTAATTCAAATTCAATGCTTTATATTTAATTTGATTCGTAACAATATTTAGAATGATATATCGATATAATTAAAAATTAAATTTATTCAAATTTATAGCAATCCCAATACAGAAATTTATCAAAATTTCGACATTAAATGCGTTGTCTGTTACCTTTTTATCTATTTATAAATAAATAAATAAAACCTTTAATATTATTTGCACCACAAGAAAACAATTTAGGACAGTGATACGATATGGTTCCTCAGATATTTCTATTTTTTTATATTGAACATTATAATAAATTAACTCAAATTTTTGACAATTGATTGTTTTGATTTCTTTGAAAATTGTTATTAAAATACAACAGAAAGAATTCCAATATTTATTCCAAAACATTCTTAAATTATAATATCTCGATTCGTTTGTTATGTTTTTTTTAAGATTTATTACTTCTGTGTGAAACAATATTCAGCTTAAAAAACGAATATCAGAAATTCATTGTGCCAAAAAGATAGAATAATTTTATCGTCTGAATTTCTATGATGCTATTTTGTAGTTATTTCTAAACCAAGTTGACAAACTCATAAAATTGTATTAAAATAATTCAAAACATAAAATCTTTCTATTTAATTCGGAACAGATGCAATCAAATGTTGAAAATTAAATGCTTTTGAAAAACAAACAGAACTAATTATTTATTTAGCTTAAGATATGAGAAAGTCATTCCACAATTGTCAGAGTATTGAACATTTCAAAATGAAATAAAAGACTTTTTTCCTTAGCTTGGTGCTGAAAATTTTTTTTGGTTAAATTATAGAAAAAAAGTTGAAAACATAATTTATGCAGTGAAAAGTGAATATTTCATATTTTAAATTCGTGGAAAAAAGGAATTCATGAGATAAAATTTATCGAGAAATAAAAAAAAAACGTAAAAAAATTTGAGAATTTGATAATTAGATAAGAACCTAAATTTTTAGAAAATCTTTCTCACTCACAGCTTATTACTTAAGATGCAATTAGGTGCATATTTGGAAACTTGGTGGAAAAGGGTTTGAAGTACCAAGTTTCTTAAAAAGTTTTTTGAATGAAACATGGATGATAAATTCTAAAAATATTACTATAATGAATTTTCTATTAATACATTATAAACTCCTGAGTATCTGGCTAATGTAGTAGACTTTCCTACTTCTTATTGAGAACTGTTTTGTATTTATCACTTAGAATGTGAACGTGGTCGTGACCCTGTGAATCATAGCAGCCTATGTTTGTAAAATGACGAATCAAAATAGATTGCTCTGTACTGATATTTTTTATATGTTTATATCGAAAATATCAGTATGTTTCAAGAATTTTTACGATTAAAAGTAAGTTAAAGGATACAAACGGTTCACATTTTAGTATAAATTCTGCAATGCCCAACTTGAATGCAAAAAACTTAAATAAAACATTTACATATTGTTTGACCACAGATTCTAAAATCCCCTGCCCTTTTGCGCATGCTTTAGGATGGATTAAACTCTGAAAAATAGAGGTGGGAAGAAGGGAATGTTTACATTTAGCAATAAGATAAATTTGGATTATTCGTAAATTGAATTAAAGTAATACGATCAAAAACGACGCGGTGTTCGTGTACGCATGAAAAAAAAAGTAATAAAAAAGCATATCATAGGGATGAAATCAAGGTCAAAGAATGACAGAATTTTGGAAATGTCTTGGTCCTTCTACGTCTCTTTCCTTAATGAGACTGAATCGTCGGAAAGTGGTCGTCTTAGATTACTGAAACGAACAGTAAATAGTAGGCCTAATTCTTAGGGAAATTGACTCAAGATGATTTTATTTTTCTTTGGCAAATAATACACAAATATGAATACATAATCCTAAGATAAGAATCAAAACTTACTGTTCTTCATATTTGAAAAACTTGGCCGGATAATACGAAAGCCGGATAGTAGTGAACCGGATACTCAGGAATGTACTGTATAGCAATGCTAGAAAACTAGCAGCAATTTCCCGTGGAATTTTTCATTTATTTCCAAGATATAATACTTGGCAGCCATTTAGATTTTGAGTATACAAGTAAGATACAAAAGCTGATATTTGATAAAATTTAGCCGGATAGTATGGAAGCCGGACAGTCACGAACCGGATACTCAGGAGTGTACTGTATTACAATTCTAAAAATCTAGCAGTATTTTCCCGCAATCTTTTTCGTATATTTCCAAGATATAGTATTTGTCAACCATTTAGATTTCGAGCATACAAGTAAAATACAAAAACTGATATTCCCAAATAAATCTTTTATAGCACATTTAAGGTTTTCTAGATTGTACTTTTATTAAAAACTCGCACTCTCACTTTAAAAAAAATATAAATTTCAAACCCCAGAAACATAAATTTCAAACAAAAAAAATTCAATCATATCCCTTTGATTTATGCACTACATTATTAGAAATATATGCCTCAATACACAATTTATGGAGCGAAAGTTTTGTCAGCTCCAAATTCATCTTTACTGTATATGAAATGGAAAGAGAAAATATTTTCCCCGCACAAACACTGACTTCATATTTGCCAGGCACTCCCTCCCCGCATTCTCACCTTGATTCGAAGACTGCGACGGATGATTGAACAATAACAGCAAAAGTCTACTTCGGAAGAAGACTAGTGCCTCAGTTGTGGCATGGAGATCGAATTCGGCAGTTTCATATTCTCCAAACTCGTGTTCCGACTTAAAATCCTAGCTGAAAGAATTTCATATTAGGTTCGAAAAACGTAATAACACTCATATCTGACAATCTATCACGAGAGTAGAATGCCACTGCTGCTCTCTCGGTAAGATTTGATGCTTGGGATTTCTTTACTATGGAAGAATGACAGATGTTTGTAACAATATTTGAGGATTTAAGGTATCCGACTACGTTCGAAGGAAATTTTTTAAAAACAACTATTTAACCCCTTAAGGGTCGTATAATTTTAAAGAAAGTGGTCATAAAAGTGCCTATTTTTCTATTCAAGAAAATTATACAACACTGAATGTATGTACAATATTTGCATTCAGTTTTAATTTTTTAGTTCTTTTTTAGCTTGAAATTAAAAAAAAAATTGGAAAAGCCAACATTCAGGGTTATTATGACTGAATGTTTGCTTTCCAACAAAGAGAGAAAATAAAAAAACATATGTATTTTAAGCATTCAAACATAATTTTATTGCATTTACACATAATGTAAATAAATACTAGTAATTTTTCTTGTGTGATAAATTTTAAAGCATGAGATGCATACGCCAACATCACAATCAGGACAGTAATACCGAGTTTCCTTTCTGTTGACATCTAGTTTAAAATAAATAAACTATCTCTAAAAACACAACGAATAGTCTAGGGCAGCCATCTGGCGTATATTTTGAGAAATAAACATGATTCTGGGCACAAGAAATAGAGTGTTTTAATATTTTTGGCGCATGACTTTTGAATACGCCAGCCCGAAAATATCACGGGCGCGAGAAATAGAGGTAGAAATTTCACCCCGTAATTTTCACGGGAGTGAGAAGGAAGGGATTAAAGCTATGGCTTTTAAATGTATTGTCAAATATAATGCAAAATACCATTAAATAAAACTAAATTATACGAAAATATAATATATTTTGAGAAATAGGAATATGTGTAGTGAATTTTAATGAAATTTAATCGAAACGGTTAACACTCTAAATACTATTTTAAAGCAGCAATCTTACTTTTCTTTGTGCACAAGTTATAGAATAATATGATGAATGAAGTGAAACAAAATCTAAGAAAAATCTTGAGATACAAAGAAGTTAGGGGTAAAAATATACGTATGTATACATTTTTTCATAAATTTACAACTTAATTCTTCTTAAAAAAATCTATAAATGAAAAAGTATTTGACCAGCAATCAAACTTTTGGCTCATTTCATTGCCCATGTTATTTAAAAGACTCGCTGGAATGTTTATGTAAATACTTTTATTAGTTTTTAAGATATCATGTTAACGGTGGAAAATCTAAATTAAAAATTAAAGTTTTGAGAAAATTGAAGTGAAAGACAAATTTCCGCTGAAAAATATGCGACCCTGGCTGATAGGTCAGGCCTTCTTTTTCCCAGAAAAGATGAAGCACACAAGTTAGAGAATATAATGATGAATGAAAGGAACAAAAATCTAAGAAACATTTTATGATGTCAAGAAGTTACGGGTAAAAATATACGTATATACGCATTTTTTACATATATTCAGAGCATACTTTTTCTAAAAACACCAATAAATGAAAAAACATTTCACCAGCAATAAGGATTTTGATCCATTTCATTGTCCATGTCATTTAAAACACATGCTGAAATTTTTATGTAAATACCTTTATCAGTGTTTGAGATATCACGATAATGGTGAAGAAATTTTATGAAAATTAAAGTTTTTAGAAAATTGGAGTGAAAGACAAATTTTAGTTGAAAAATATGTGACCCTGGATGATAGTTCAGGTCTTCCTTTTCCTAGAAAAGATAAATTGCTTTGAAAGAAAAAAGTCTGAACTATAAGAAATAACATTTTTTTTTTTTTAACAAATTGTCAATGAGGTCGAAAACCAGTGTTTACAATGTAGTCAGATACCTTAAAAAGTTATAATTCTGTGCTAAATTGTGGTTATTAAGCGAAGCCCGATACGGCATATTCGGTTTTCTTTAATATACCCCGAGGGCCGTGGTGGCCTAGTGGTAAGGTCTCGGCTTCGGAATCGGAGGGTTGTCAGGTTCGAGACTCGATTCCACCGAAGATCCGTCGTGTGAGGGGGGCCTCTTGCACGTTAAATCTGTGAGGTCAAACGTCCTCCCACTCTTGTGGCGTGATGTGGAGAGGGGTGTGTGTGTGCCAGTTCAGGTGTTGTCCTCGTCATCTGACCGTGATTCAAAATTACAAGGTCCGTCCCAAATTCGCCCACGTGTTGCTTTAAAACGGGACGTTAATATAACTAAACTAAACTTAATATACCCCGAAACATAAAACTGGTAAAAGTGGATTATGAAAATAAAAATTTATTGACTCGTGAGGTCATGCGCTTGTTAAGATTTACATTGTTACGCGAAGTAAAAGAATGCAAGAAGTGACGCGAGAAAGTTACGGGGAGACAATTCTCCCTAGTTTGAAATAAACTATGAATACAAGCTCTACTTCCATACTCTCAATTTATGAAAATTTCCAATTTAATCTTAAATGTTTTATACTCTCCTGAAACTTTCTCGTGTATTCTATTAAATGTATTTTTGTATTATTAATCATATGTCAGTTGGCGATCAATTGTTACGAAAACGCATATTAGCGTGCAGTTTTTGGCGATTGTTTGGTGATTAATTGCTAGGTACAGAAAATACACAATAGCCAAAGCGCCGAATTATATTAGGCATGTTTTTTCCAATCAATCGACGCCAAAATTGAAAACAAAATTAATTTTATACCTAAGTCATTGCATTATTGTGTTATCATGTTTATATACTAGTGAAAGAAAAGACCGTTGATGATTAACATCTTTTCGGTTTTGGTTTTAATCTTTGTAAGTATCTACATTTTGGATGTTAAATCTTGAAATAAATTTTATGCGTCTAACTCTCTTCGTTTTGAAGTTGTTTTGTGAACTTACATTTGGAGAGAGAGATATATAGTTTTTCACAGAATAGATTCTTTACACCATCTATACTTATAATAAAGCTTAATGTGTGTGTTTTTGTCGGCGCTCTACAGGCCAGACCGTTGGAACTATAGCTACCAAATTTGGTACATGTATACCTTGGAGGTCAAGAATGTGCACCTTGGAGCCTTTTTTTCGAATTTTTAATTAAAATTTGAATTAATTAAAATTTAAGTGAAATTTCGACGTTTTTCCGCTATAACTTCCGAAAATATTATCGCACAAACATAATTTTTACATCAATTTAAAGATTAAAAAATTAGCTTTCTAATGACATTAGAGTTTTAATGTATAATTTTGTTTCTATTTTTAACGAATTTTTAAAGTTTTTTAAAAGATAAGAATATTTTAACCATGTTTTTTTAGCACGTGACTGGATAAAATAAAAAAAAAGTTCGGGGGTTCAAATAAAAAAAAAACTATCATCGCAAATCAAATCTAAAGAAATGCAACTCTCAGCACGTGACCGAATAAAAGAAAATAAATATAAAATGTGATATTTTCTTTAAAAAATGCACGGCAAAGGATTCTATGATCGTTTGCAATATTTAAATCATTAATTCAATAAAACATCTTTTTTTATACAGGATTGAATTTATACAGGATATGCATTCAAATTCCGTCCAATGGCCAATTTGTAAAATATTATTAATAAGTATATATATTTAGTTCTGTTAACTTGATCTAAACGAAATAAATAATTACATTTTATGTAGCTGGAGTCAAACGATGCATTTATGAATGATGAGTTTCAGATTTCTTCATACTTTGCTCTGTGAGCCATATTTTACAAAATATTTTTATTAATATTTTAAATAAAGGTTGCTACATCAATCAGTCTTCTAAATCAATCATTAAGACTGACTGATTTATAAAATGAAAGAATATTATTAGGAAAACGTGTTCTTTTGGAGCTTTCCGTCCATCAACTTAAAGAAAATATTAATTTCAGGCCAATCAATGCCCGGAATTACTTCAAGGCTAAGAATATGTGATTTAATTGAAAATTTTAGAACGCATTACTCATGGCGAACCAGCTGGTCGCCAAAGGCAGCTAGTTTGAAATAAATCTACAAATTCAGTTTAAAGAACACGTATCAAAGTTCGTTCTTTCAGCTGAGGCTCTATTTTTTAATTTATCGTATTTACAGACAGACAGATCTAGAGATATAATTAAAACAAGCGTTTTATTTATTTTTTTATTTAGGTAGATATAAAATATACAAATTCCACAAGACCCCAGGTTTGAATTTTTTGACGATTGCAGTACTCTTTGTATACATATACTTTATAGATCGGAAGTCAAAATTCAAAAATATTATTGATAAAAATTTATCTCATTTTTTTAATATCAAAATTTGAAACGCATTTCGAAGAATATTTAGTTTAGCTGTATTAACATCCCGCAGTAAAGCAACACTAGAGCTAATTCAGGAATGAATTTGCTTTACAGCGAGAAATACTAATTCAGCAAAAATTATCCTTAAATTTGAACCGCGGTCAGATAACGAATACCACACATGAATACAAACAGGGACGTGGAGCACACAAACAACATATCGAAATGAGGGAAATCCTTTAATTAATTTAATCCCTCGTCTTATATAATATGAAATACTGATAGGGAAAATACTTTTTCACAATGTTAATACAGTGATATTTAAACAGGGATTTTCTTTACACTAACGCAAACCAGGAAAGGGAAACCCAGGGATCTTTTAAAAAGAATTTGCCAATCAGCGGTATTTGGATTTTTCACTCGCAGTGTGGGAACTTGAGGCTTCTAGCCGATTCAGTAATTTTACAAAGCTTCTGTTGAATTAATTAGAAAAAATTGTATGGGATCCGGAAATAAGAGAATATTCTAGAATTATAGAAGTTTATATGGGTTAATTCAACTAAAAATTAAGAAATTCAGTTTAAATTAAAATTTCAGTTTATCATTTTTCCTCCCCCACGCACATATATCAAGTTGACTGCTTGTCTGTTTATCATTTTCTGTATTTTCTCAATGTGATAGCCGAAGAATATATCAAGTTACATAATGTGTTTTAACATTTTAGATTAAAACCGAAATTGCAGATTTGTGTCGAATCTTGGGTAAAAATCTTTTAAAATCTGAGAAGTTCAAAAATGCATCCAATTCATTTCATAAAACCATGATGATCATACAAAAACACGCTATGTTGTAAAATAAGGCAGTAAGTGCATCACTACCTTTAATTTTTAATTAAGTATGGAAGAATAGTTTCTCATAGAAAGACAGGCACATATGCATAAATCCAAA
Source organism: Argiope trifasciata (assembly GCA_026543055.1). Lineage (NCBI taxonomy): Eukaryota > Metazoa > Arthropoda > Arachnida > Araneae > Araneidae > Argiope > Argiope trifasciata. The sequence goes on along the minus strand of JAPMOQ010025269.1, from coordinate 89,778 downwards.
AATATGTTCTTCAAATTCAGGGGAATCAGAAACCAGAAGTGTCGCCAAAATTTCGAAATTGAATTTTTGAAAAATATTATATGTTTTTTGTAGCGCTCATATAAGAAATTATTAATTACAGCAATTATTTTTAAAATTTAACTTGGTTATAAAAATCCCTATTAGTTTTCATAAAATGTAATATTGCTAAAGCCAGGATAGTTTGTAGAATTAATAAAACAAAAAAATAGCAATCATAAACAAGAAAGTCACATTCATATAAATCTCTCAAAAAACGACGCTAAATAAATTGAAGACATTTTACCTCAAAGCAAGTCATCTACTATTATTGACGATGTCTGAAGGCTTTTATTAACATAGTGTCAGAAAAGCATTGAAAGGTAGGGTTTCGAGCTATCGATCACAACGTGTTTTCACAAAAGCTTTGAAAGGGGCAAGCACTTTTATGACATTTTCAATTTTCTCTGCCCTTCCATTGCCAGTGAAGAGTCATTAACTGGCACTAGCTTTATGCCAGTCACCTCATTAATATTTCACATCTCTTCAATGTAAGTGGCTCCTTCCTTTGAAGAAAGCGACCGAGTTTCGACTTCTAATTAAATTGCTTCAAATTGAAAAGAGCTCTTCAGTGCCAGACAATTATATTTGCATTTAATCATAAAGGAATTTTTGACTTTTCCGCCATTTTGTTTCATTTGTAATCAGGTAAAACGTTGGGAGGTGAGAATGTGTTCTTTTAAATGAAGTTAGTTTGGAATAAATAAGTAGAGATGATTGATTGGTTTTTGATAACACTTACGGCAAATGCGAGTTTCTCGTGTTTCTTTTTTATTTGTTTCTAATGTTGTTCTGGAAGAGTTACTTTATATAAGATGGAATGTTTCAAAGGGAAATCAATTCTAGTTTCTATTGAATTTAGTTTTTAGGACAATTTTGATAAACACATTATTAGAAAATACTTTTATTGGTCTTCTAGAACGAAATAGATTTTATTTTTTGTTAATCGATAATTTTGGTGCCAGATTTATTAATTATAATCATAAATATCACTGAATCTTGAAACCATTTTCCTTTTCGACTTCTCAACAGCTGGCACTATTTTCATTAAATAAAAGTTTAACTATTTCAATAGAGCAACTGATAATTAAGTTCTGCAAATCTCTATCTCTATTAATAATAAAGATGTATGTGTGTGCGACCGTGTGCTTATTGGTATTCTAAATCAAGATTCTCTGATATAAATTTACTGCTTATAGCAGAGAATGTTAAATGAAGATTTACTTCTAATAAAGATGAATGTTTATGCTCAAGGTGGGTAGGGAGGTGGGCTCACATCCCTTAGGCTATGAGTTCGAACCTCACCAGCGGCTAAAAAGCGGTTGTATTTGGTGTTACAAATTTTAAACTAATATTCAGATATCTCGCTTAAGGTTATATGCATTATTATTAAAATGTACCATTTGCCATAACCATGAATTAATTTCCCTTAGAATAGTTAACATTTAGTTTTTGCTGCTAAATCATTCTCATTTTATTGTATTTTTTAGATTTATTGAAAAAAGTCAATATGTATTTCCAAATTTTCAATCCATTTTTAATTACATATAATATCTTTTAGCAATGTTTTTGAAGTCAAAGCCTCATTTGAAAAATTTCATTGTTTGACATTGCCTTGACTGACGTTTGAAAAAAATACAGTTAAACTAAGAGAAATATTTATTTTTAAATATTTTGTTTGGCTGTAGTAATTTTATACAGAAAAATTTGCTTTATACAGAAAAAAAGTTTTCAATAAATGTTTTACATGTTTTTCAAATAATTTCTTTAAAAAAGTTTTAATAACAAATTCTTTATTATACATTTATTTTAATTTGTTTTTTTAAAAATCATAATTTGAAATTCTACTATTGAAATTTGTGTTTTAAATTATTGTTATGGGTTGAAGTATTGTTTTTAAACTACAGATTGTTTAACCTTGGAAACTAATAAAAAACACCTAATTAGGATAATATTGAAAAAATGTATAGTAAATTTAACAATGACAAATTACATAAAAAATCATAAAATAGATGATAAAATTAAAATAATAAGGATAATAAAATAAGCGAGGAAACTTCGTTTTTTATTCACAGTTATATCTTTTAAAAAATTAGTTTCTGAACTTAAAGTGAGAAAATCTAATTAAAAATATTTGTAGTCATTTTAAAGGTCAAGATTACATCAAAACAGTCTTAATTGAATTTCATACTTTAATTTGAATTCTTGCAAAATATTTTGACTTGCTTTCATATTTTTAAGAACAAAACTGGCTGTTCTTTTTAATTAATTTTCAACATTTTTATTCCAGAAGAAAAATGAAAATATACTTCATTTAAAAAATGTCTAAGACAAAGACTTTTGTTTTCAATATTAACGACCATTCTTTTTAAGTTCAAATAGATCATTATGTCTTTCCATGTTTAACAAGTTTATACATGAAACAATCGTGTTAAAACTTTAATGATTTATTGTATGAAATGGTTCAGTGTCAAACTTTAATTATAATATACGAAATCTTTCATGTTACACATATTTGATTAGAGCGTTGGCAATTTACTGACAGATTCGTTAAGTGAAGTTTTCGACAAGTAGTTAACTGGTTAACAAGATTCGAACATGCTGCTAGTTTGCTCCCTTGTCAGTATGGTAACTAAGCAGTGAAGAATGTATTACAAAAAATATAAAATGCCTTTTCCTTTATTTTCGTGTATGTCAACGCACTTTCAAAGTTCGTAAAACCAATTATTAATTTTCAAAAAATGATATGTCCAGACAATTCAAATTATGAAGGCAAAATAGAATAAATATAAACACTTTTTGAAAAAGCTTATTTCCAAAAATAAAAGGATGATTATATATATATATATATATATATATATATATATATATATAAATTTGCAATATAAGAGAAAACGAAACTAATTATGGAAACGGAACTAAAAATAGGAATCAAAAAACATTATTTCAAATTTTATATATATATATATATATATATATATATATATATATATAAAGAGAGAGAGAGATAAAATCATTTCAGTATAATTAATACAAACATATTTTTCTATGGGAACCTTAAGAACACCTTTTTAGAATTTTCCAATACATGAAACATGATGAAAATACAATATGAACATAATTATATTAGTAAGTATTATACATTTCATGGAATTTCGCTAAATAAATTTTAAGAAATTTTATAAATTTTAAAGAAAAAATATTCATAAAAATTTTAATTAAAATTTTTCCGACAGCATAATATCACATGTAAGGCAGAAGAAAAAATAAATGAAACAAAATTTATTTCAATTGTTAAAATTAATTATAAAGTTTCTAAAAATTTATTAATTTTTATAAGGAATTAAAATGAAAGAAGAAACATATAAATTAGGGTTTATTTCATTCGAAAATTTAGCAACTCAAATTTCTTACTCCACAGAATTTAACAAATCATTCTCTCATTGAATTTCGTGAACATATTAAAACACGGATAAAAAAATGTGAGTAATTAATTAATTTCTAAAACTAATTAAGTCTTAAGATACTTAAACTTTTCAATTAGTCACTTTTTTTATCGAGGATTATTTCAATACTTTTTATCTAATATAAGCTCTAGAAAAAAATAATCTGATAAAAAATAATTTTAATAAAAGTTATTATTATTACTGCATTCTTATTTTTCAAATAGAATTATTACTGCATTCTTATTTTTCAAATTAAAGAAAAAAGGGATAGAATAGGAATTAAAGATGAAAAAGGATAGAATAGGAATAGATAGAATTTTTTCGTAAATATTGTAGTTGCTTTTTATATTTATTAATGTTGTGATTATGAATCTTTCTTTTATTTAACATTTTTAGAAGAATCATATTTCACAGTGTTATAGCAATGAAAAATAATTAAAATTTTAACATTAATAATTTTGTTTTACAAAAGATATCTTATTTAAATATCATTAATAACAGTTAAATAGTTGTTTGCTTAATTTTTTAATTATAAATATTGTTTTAAGAATTTTGAAAATACTTCATTAATTATTTATAAAAACTAACATTAAATTCAAACCAATTGGTTAAATTTTGTTTCCTGCAATCTAATAATATTTTTTTCCAAATATAAAAATCCAATAAATTAATTTAAAATAAATTAAAATCCAATAAATAATATATAGTATATAGTTATCACTTTTTAACAATATTAAAAATGTGATAATCTACTAACCATTTGTTTCAGTCATTATCTATAATTTCCTCCAATTTTATTACTTTATACAGATCAAATTTTATTATTTTGTATCTTGTGATAAAAAAGTCAGATTTCTCAACAATTAAAATAAAAAGCTTTTAAAGCTCTACAGTAATCCAATAAAAAAATGTTGATTTGGCATTCACGAATCATTATAAAATTTAGAATTACATCTCAATAAAAAAATTGGTAATTACATAATTCTTTCGGTGAGCAAAATTAATCACCAAAATTATTCATGAAAATTGTAAATACCGAAAACATCTGCAATTTGAAATTTTTCCAGAGAACTATCTATTGTACATTATCTTTTGTATAGTACATTATCTTTTGTATTGTACATTATCTTATTGCTCTTTTATTCCATTAAATGTCCTGATTTTTTTTAATAATAGGAAATTGGAAAAGACATTATTTAAAAAGAAAAATGCCATTAAAATAAAATTAATTAATTAAATAATAATTAAAAGCATTCATTATGGTTTGAGATGAGAAGCATTTAAATTTTGAATTCATCGAAAAATTCAGTAATAGTTTATGCCAAGTTTTTTTTAGCAGGAAGTATTATACATCACAAAATAACAATAATAAATAAATAATAACAACAACAGTAGTAGTCATAATAATAATAAACTAGCAATTAATGTGGTATTGAGATTTGCATTATGCATTCGCAAGAATATTAGTTTTAATCAGTCATCAAAACAACTTACTGTTTAAAATTTTGTGAATTAATTGACAACTATATTTCCCATTAGCAAAATAAAGGTTGGAATTAACTTTCACGATAAAATATAGCATATATTTAAGCACTCAAAAAATCCCAACATCATTGCTTATTTTCAAATTTTTTTCACTACATTATTAATGCCATTTATTCATCCTATACAACGGTAAAAGATCTTAAAGGCAGATCACGCATTTTCGAAACAACCATCAATGTATTAAACTCCATTTTTCAAGATTTCAAACCTCATATGCATACATTTTTAGTCACAAGAGAAAAACGCATTTCAAATTGTAAACTTAGCAAATCGGAGCCATATGATATTTCCTAATGTTTAAAAACATTTTCAGGAATTAGATTCAAAATTTCTTCGTGTAAACTGGGAACAGTAAAGCGAAAAAAGCCAGTCAACGGGATAAAGTGTAATTTGATTTATTCGGTGCTTTGCACTTTCTAGACTCTTTCCCTGTAGAGCAAGCAAGAAAAAAAATTCGAATTTCAGACGTGATGTTTGATCCATATTAAGAATTCTTTTACTGATATCTAGGTTATTATAGTGGAAGCTAAAAGTTGATTTTATTTTTGAGAATTATTGAAATTTCTACCGTTTGAAATGCCACAACTTTATTTTAGAAAACGGTATACATTAAGCAAGGATATTATTTTAAATTTTAGAATAAATTGTGTCTATTTCATTTTCTGTAATAAATGAATTATCATTTTTCCTTCATATATATGTATATTGTGAGAAATGTGATGAATCGGAATTGGAAATACTAATCGTTTGTATTATTAATAAAATGTTAGGTTAATATTAACACTGTTATTATTAATAATGCTCAGTAACAATAACTGCAACACGAATATACATACAAGAATATATGGGTATACGAAAGGGCAGTTATTGTTACTCAAAATATTTTAGAAATTATTTTATTACTGAAAGATATGGTGAAACAACTTAGTCAATGTATTTCTCATTTTATTCTGTAAATCTATACATTTTGACCGCATATTTATCTATATTAATATAAATGTAGATTGCATGTGCGTATTTATGCCATATTCTTTATTCGCCCATGCTAGTTGCTCTTCTTTGGAACTTGAGAATTGTTGCACTTTACTCAGATTCTTCAGTCGAAGACAAAGATATGGAAAAATGTACTGTGCCAGAAATCAGGCGATTGAAGACATCATAGAATAGGATGTTTGATAGGTGATTCCGGCATTATCATGATAATTCGCAAAAATCTTGCTTTCGCTAAGGTATAGTCATCTCCTTCTCACAGAATTATACAAATATTAAATGCATGAAGTGCGGAAACCTTGGTAATTGATTTTAAATGAATTTCTCAAATATATTTTGGATAATAGCGATTTGTTCATATTTATGAATACCGTTTATGCTTAGGCCATATATATATTATAATGACAGTTATAGTTTCACATCATCTTCTTTACTCAATAGATCCTTTTTTAATTGCCGACGCCACTTCTAAATTATATTTCAATTTATTGCTATAACGCCAGAATCAGACTTAATCGTTTGAAAATTAATTGATATTTATAACAACAATTAAAATATGATTCACAAACGCTGTTCAAATTCTGACATTTTTCAATCCATTAGAAAGTTGTTAATACTTATAGGCTCAAATTACACTCTGAAGATAACTTAAATATATAAAATCTGAGGCTTATATTTAATTCACACGGAGCCATTTTCATGTCTCCCCCCTTCCTTCCCTAAAATGTTTCAGGGTGCATTGATAATTACTACTTTGTCTGTATAGTGATTACTCCCAGCAATATTCTAACCACTAAGACCACAATTATTAACTACAGAAAAATGGAACCAAATTCACAATGGACGGAAATCTACAAATGGAATAAATTCACATTCTTAAAATACAACTACAACTTTACTAATAACAAAGAAGAAAAATATAGATGTCTAACTGTAAGTATCGGAGCTTTATAGGGCAATCTTCCGTTCTAAAACTAATAAATTTTAGTGAGATATATTTTGAAATGTCAAAGCGCTTGAAATTTTTTTTGAAATAACTAGAATGAAATTCTAGTTTACTGACTAGAATAATTTTGAAATAACTAGAATGAATTTGAAATAAAATGGAATTTGAAATAACTAGAATGAATTTGAAATAAAATGGAATTTGAAATAACTTTCTAAAAATATGATAGCCCAAATTTATTTTTTTGATCTGTTTTAAAATATATAAACAATTTAAATTTCATTTAATCCATTTATTCGTATATTAAATTATTAAATTCCTCAATATTTAACTAATTAAATTATTAAAAAATTACTTAACTCTAAAACACACAGAATTTTGAAAGCTGACGATAGATTTGATGCAATTGTTTCCTGCATTTGAAAAATTAAAAATGAATACGTCTAAAATAATTTTAACCACAGATTTCCTCATTACAAAAAAAGCAAACCGCATCATCACCAATTTTATTAAATATTTCACTGTATTAACTTCTTTCACTTCTTGAAATCTAAAGAATAAAGTATTATTTATGATCTCTACAATCCATTATAAATTGTTACATAATGAATCTAGGCGTAGCTCTGAAGTGAATGAACTTTAATACTGAAATTAATATTTTCTTTGTTATACATCACAATGCATATAATCCTTTCAACTTCCGACTTTCTACAACAGCTGATAACAATACATTGTTCCGTGCCTACAGGATCAATGAATGGCATCGGAATTGTCTTTTACTAAATCCTTATGAGAAAGAAATCACTAGGCCTTAAATCAAGATATCTTAGTGGCCACTGGGTATTGCATTTGATTCATGTGCCATAATTCGCGCCTTGGCAGAAATGAATCACAGAAGCAATGGTGACATGACTTATAGCGCCTTCGAAGAAAATTTCCAGAGCTAGTTTCGAAAATCCACAGATAATTAATTAATCATAAACTGGTAACTTAAATTCATATCATTTTGTGAGTTTGTATACTGTAGATTTCAATTATTTTCTTAAAATGAGAAATCAGAAGTACTTGTAAACCATAAAGGCATCCGACTACATTAAATACACTGGTGATTTGTTAAAATCCTTGCATTGGCGATTTTTTAAAATTCTAATATATTGTAGTTCCAACTTTTCTCATCACAAAACAGTTTATATTTTCCAGAAAAAGGAAGGCCTGACCTATCATTGAGGGTCACATATTTTTTCACTGAAATTTGTCTTTATCTCTAATTTTCTCAGAATTTTGATTTTTATACAAATTATCTACCATTAACATGATTTCCAGAAAACTAAAAGAGGTATTTACATAAAAATGTCATCGTGTGTTTTAAATGATATAGGATATGAAATGAACCAAGAGTTTTATTGTTGGTGAAATACTTTCTCATTTATAGGTGTTTTTAGAAAAATTAAGTTGTAAATTTACAGAAAAATTCATATATAAACATATTTTTACCCATAACTTCTTTGCATCTTAAAATATTTCTTAGATTTTGGCTCAGTTCCTTCATCATTGTATTCTATAAATTGTGTAGAAAGAAAAATAGGATTGCTACATTATTTATGTAGAGTGTAAACCCTTTTGGTTAAATTTCATTAAAATTTACAACAAATTTTCCTATTTTTCAAAACATATTATATTTTCAAATAATCCTTTTTGTATTTATAGTGTTTAATATTAACATTACTTCTAAAAAAACAATAAATAATTTTTTAAAAATCCAATTTTTCAAAATTTTTCCTTCGAACGTAGTCAGATACCTTAAAGGAAAAGTATTATTAGTTATTTAAGAAGTCATATGTAAATCAAAGGCAGCATTATATAGTCCGGTTTATTTGTCACGTCTAATATGAATGGGCGTTTTCGGATAATAAAATATGCTGCATAAGAATTTTCTTACTTTACAATAGAAACTAATGTAGTATTTAAAAATAATAAATATTTTGCTATCAATGATTTTTGTTTTCTCATATACGTAGTACAGAAAAAATCCAAAATATTCGAATTCGAATTTTTGACAAATCTCCAGGTTTTAGATTTCCTTAAGATTCCCATTTTTGTAATATCTCGTCTATCTGTCTATGACAAAGTCAACTAAAAAAAAAACTCTTTGAATTAAATGGTTGAAATTTAGTAATCGGTTCTTACATCAAATTTTGTGAAAATCTATTCAGAGGTCCTCTTGGTTGTTAGAATATAAGTTAAAACGATAATCACAAAACAAAGGGAGCTAGATAAGTAAAATTCGATACATCGATTAATAACTGTAATGTCAAATCGGTCAAATTTTAATTCAAATTCAACTTCGGCTTGGCTGTCTGTCGAACTGTACTTTCTGAAATAAGTAAAAGTGATATTTCAAAAATCTGTGGCATAAATATATAAAATTTGGTATGCGATTTTGTGACAAGTGAAATTTTGTGTAAAATTTTTGTTTCAATCGCTGTAGATAAACTTATCTAAAATACAAATTCACTTTTTGGATACTAGTAACTTATACAAAAAATCAACCGCAAAATAACTCAATAACATCATAGATGCAATAGAGACCTTAAATTTAGGCTAAAAGATAATATTTCGTAATAATTGTACATGACTGCTATGCAAGATGATCTATGGCGTGATAAGTTTATTAAAGAATTTGCAGGAAAGTTTTGGGCAGACCACTCTAGCTAGTTTAAGTTCATACATGCTTCTGCATTATCCAATGTCTATTATACACAAACTATTTAGTAAAATTGAAGTATAAAACCCCTTTATATTTTTATCATAATATTTCACCCAGTGATTCTTTAAAAACATTTTAAACAATATGAAATTATTCTACTATTGAACGAAAGACTCATTCCAAATGAACAAACTCTATTTGCATTTGAACTGATTCCCAGAAACCCGACTGCAAAAGACTCTCGCCGAAGAGACTAGGAAGTCACTGACTCGCACTTCCACTCGGGTAGCAGTGACAGCCGCGATTACGATTCATTCCATCGTAATCCCAGTGTTTATGTGAAGCTACTCATTGTGATCACGTCCTCTAATCTGAGACACAAAGAGTGATGGAGGGTGACGGAGCTATCAAGATGCGAGGATTGCATTCCGGGCCATGCCCTGCAGTACTTTGTTAAAAAAAGAACGAAGAGGATTACATTTTTTTTTTCTTTCTGTCCTCGATCTCACTTCTGGAAGAGGCGAGATGGAAAAGTGCCAACTATATTCCACCATTGAGAAATAAAATTTGTAGGAATTACTGTTTTCTTAAAAATGTATTGCAAATAATTTGAACCGATACTTTGAAATATCAATACAATGATGTTTTCATAAACCAAGAGCGAATTCATCCTAATTATAAAAGATTCAAGCCAATTTTTTAAATCAGGAACGAATAATAATAATAATAATAAGTAAATAAATACATAAAAATAACTAAACAACATTAAATAATGATAATAGCAATAGTAATAAGGAATAATAAAGGCTTTTTAATAATAATTTATATTAATTTTATTGAATAAATTAATTTTGTTTTGTGTTAGTTAAAGTGATTCATCTGAGAAACGTAAATCTACAGAAATATGTATAAAATGCCCAAATATTCTTAAAGATGGGAATATTAAATTACAATTTTTTTATAGACTTTTTACATTTGCATTCAAAAAAATATCAAGAAGAATGTTTGAATAATTTACATAAAAAATGATCTAATTTATTTACATAAAAAAGTTATTAAAATGATCTTAAACCATAGAGAACTCGGTCTGAACAATTTTTTCAGAAAAACGCAAATTAATCAATACAATTTATTATGAAGAAATATTTGACATCTTAAAATTAATTTTGGTATTAATTTGCAGTAAAAAAATCTATTAGGAAAGGAAATAAATTTATTTTTAACACAATAATTTTTACGTTTTTTTTACTGTCCCGATCGATGATCAAATTATGCAAATTAATTTAAAAGTATGAATCTGATATCCGTATAGAATTTAATTACTTTGTAGCAAAAATTAAATTCAACATTTTCCTCTTGTTTTATAAGAATAGAATGGAGAAAAAATTATGAAAAGTTATATACAGTAAAACGATATTTTTATCAAATAAAGTTCTTTTTAAAGAGAACATTTTTAATTTCATAGTAAGTTTTCGCTAAAAGCGTAAACGATATTTTTATTAAATTCAAAAATGTTTAAAGGAAATGTTTTTAAGTTCATATAAAGTCGTCATTAAAAGCAAAAATGATTTTAAATACCACTTTAAGCATAAATGTGAGTAAAAATAAGACAAATAAGCTAGGTGATAAATTACATTTTTGTAAATTTTTCGTAAAATGATACCCAAATGTATTTTAACATGTTATAGTTTCAGACTTTTTAGTATTGCATTACTAATTGGAATACATCGAAGTCTATATATATTATCTTCTCTCAGATCTATTGGGATTTAGAACGTTTTATATTTTTTCGGAGTGAATATATGCCATTTAAAAAATTTTTTATTACTTTTTCTTCTGAACTAATTCTTACTCAATAAATACTCCCTTATAGAATACAATTTTTTAACTCCACTGAAAAATTTCTCTTTGGTAAAAAGTGAAAAAATAGGCAATATCAGCTATTTTATCAACGAAAAGTAATTATAAATTAATAACAATTGCAAACAAAAAGCCGGATGATAAGCAAACGATAATTGAATGAAATTTCTTAATTGAGAACTTTTGAATTTATAAGTGAAGTCAAGCAAATCAATGTGTTCCTCACACGGATATCCATGCGATGCTATATTAAATATTCAGTGTGACAAATGCCAAAATTATAAAATTTCCTAATCATAATTATTCAATGGAAAAAGCGACAAAAAATTAAAACAGTTTTTATATCACACTCGATTTGGAGAGGATTTGAAAAAAAAATAATACTTATCTTTTGTTCTTTATTAATATAAGATAAAATAAAGAATAAGGATGAATTCATTTAAACATCTGAGTAGCTTTTGAAGATAAAGCATATTTTGAATCAATCTTTAGCATTTATCTTATACTATAATACGAGGAATGGTTGCCAAGTCGAAAATCGCCCCAGAATTAATAAACTCCGGTAAACTTGGGGGTCTGGGGTTTTTGGCCAGGAGGAATCGATTGGCGCCGGTTTTGAAGCGCTACGGTCGAGCAGTTCGGAGTTACAGATAGGATATTTTCAAACTTTATTAGTTCGCCATAATGGCTGATATGTTTCAAGCGGTAACGTGCTGCCATCTATAGCCAATATGGCGAACTAATAAAGTTTCCAGAAGATGATCCGGAACTGATCTCGAAATGGATGATCCCTAACCCGTGTGGTGATATGAACCCAAGCGCTCCGTGCATGGTCAGCAAACATGGAAGAGACCAGTGCAGATGGGGATTTCCAATGGAACATCAAGACATGACATCGCTGGTGGACGATGAAAAGCCGAGGTTTAACCGGTTATCTTTTCACCCATGGTTTCACAAATTTTCTTATGGCATGTATTGTTTTGATAAATCACAATTGAAAATTTAAATCTTCGAGTTAGCTTCGATACCTGTTTTCTCCGAGCGGAGCTCGGTCACCCGCTGGTTGGATAAAAACCAGGACTCCTCCAGAAATAAAAAATTGTTAGTTTTTCATTTTTCTTTGTAGTATTACATGTGTAACATATTTTAGAGTGCAACTAACTACGGTCTAATAATTATATTCAAAAATAAAATTTTTGTACTTAATATAGGAAACTATTTAGGAATTTTTTTCAACTATGTTTGCATTAAAAAATTAACTTCTAGACCATTTGGCATTAAATCCATAGTTCATTACATTCTGTATAACATAATGAGCACTAAGTGTAAATTTCATCAAGATATATTATTTTTTCAGATATGACGATATTTGTACAGTAAAATTATTAAAAAAAAACTCGTTCTTGAGATAATACTTGTAAAGTTTTTAACTTTTATTTGCAAGATGTCAGAAATTTCCATCTTAGTAAACAAAAAATTGTACCAAAACAGGTGTACAATAAATTTCTTGTTGCTGGGAACTTTTCTCACGACTTCTGAGTGAGAAAGAACGTAACTGAAAGAAAAAATCAAATACCGCAATCATTGCAACGGACTTGGACTTGCCATTCCGCTGTTTATTGTGGTTGGAAGAAACGTACGATTTATTGAAGAGTTTTTAATAACTAATCTGAGATTTTTTTGCTAATAAAAGCAATAACAAATGGATAAATATAGAAGAGCGGGGTACTGAAGAATTTTGCATTGATCTTGTAAATTTGAATACAGTTGGATATTTCCATCTTACTAGCTTTAAATTATTTTATATTACATATTTATATTACGATTCCTTAAAACATTTTTTCTTTAATCTAGAGCATGATTTATAGCTCCCAAATTTATGTTACAAAAAAAAATAAACCGTGCAAAGAAGGGCTAAAGGTTTATAAATAAACAATTGCATGCCAATAATTCACTATAACCTGGCTTCTAATTGACTTTGAGACAAACTAGAGATACCGATGCCTAAAAAAATTCTAAATTTTCACAAGGAATATTTATGAGTATAATATAACTTTTTCATTATTCTCATCTATTGAAATTCAATGATTCCATTAACAGCTGTTTCGAATACTCAAAATTCTCCTCACGTCGTATATATGGAAACCAATTCACACTGCCATGAAATAGAAAATCTATCAAAATTTTTAGAATTGGAAAAAATTTAGTCGCTCCGTTAAAATTCCACAATGTGGAGTAAAAAAATTCTGAATTTTCACAATGAATATTTATGAGTATAATATAACTTTTTCATTATTCTCATCTATTGAAATTCAATGATTCCATTAACAGCTGTTTCGAATACTCAAAATTCTCCTCATGTCGCATATATGAAAACCAATTCACACTATCATGAAATAGAAAATCCATCAAAACTTTTAGAATTGGAAAAAATTTAGTCTCGCCTTTTAAATTCTACAATGTGGAGTAAAGTTAGAAATTATACATGAAATGCGGTTAAAAATGGTTGAAAGAACCTCTCGAACAAAACTTTTAGAAATAAATTTATGTGGATGGCAACGAGCCAGACTCCGGGTAAAAAGGTGTGCTTCTAAATGCGTTTTATTGCATCTTTTCGTGACTGAAATGAAACTGATGGTCAGTACATCTACCTCCCGGGGGTTCACCAAAGTGGTCATTTTTTAACGCCACTCTTTCACACAGTACTATGGATGGATCAGAAGGAAAAAGAGGAAAAGGATAAAGTTGTCTAGGAAAAGTGGCTAAATTATTTCGATAATTTGTAAATAAACGTTTTTATGTGATAAACAAAATAATGTTTAACAGTTAAAGGGAATATATTTTTTTGGTAAATTAAAGGGAATATATATTTTTTGGTAAATTAAAGGGAATATATTTTTTTTGGTAAATTAAAGGGAATATATTTTTTTGGTAAACTAAAGGGAATATATTTTTTTGGTAAATTAAAGGGAATATATTTTTTTGGTAAATTAAAGGGAATATGTTTTTTCTTGGTAAATTAAAGGGAATATATTTTTTTGGTAAATTAAAGGGAATATATTTTTTGGTAAATTAAAGTTAATATATTTTTTTGGTAAATTAAAGGGAATATATTTTTAAAGGGAATATATTTTTTTTGGTAAATTAAAGGGAATATAGTTTTTTGGTAAATTAAAGGGAATATATATATTTTTTGAATTATCTATCTGGAAACGAATTAATGTTTTTTTTATCAAAGAAATTTGAATAATTTTTTTTGATTCCATGATTGATTTTATTATTCAGATAGTTTAAGAATATTATAGATTTTTTTCGTTCCATGAAGGATTTCATTATTCAGATAGATTTAGAATATTATTGATCAGAATATTATATATTTTTTTCATCCCGTGAATAATTTCTTTATTCAGATTTCGATGATTTCTATTTCTATATTTTTTTTATATTTCGTTACAAAATGTTATATTCCCCTCCTTTGGCTGCTTAACTGGTTTGCAGAGATTTATGAATATCACACAATTCAATTAAATTTTTTATGTCAGATCCCATGTTTAGGGGTAAAGCGCCTTCCGCTTGATCTGGGCATTCCGAGTTCTGGTTTGGGCTTGATTGTTCTTTATCCTGTGTTTTATCTGTGATGAATGGCAGTGCCTTCCTGTAAAAAGGGGTTGTTCAAGTCAGTGGATGAGTGTCATCTTCATATAAGTTACAGTCATACTTCTACCCTCATGTGCACAGGGATCTTTACCTTCAGAAGATACTACACTCTTCATTCCCCGATCTAAACTTGGTTTGAAATAGTGTTCAATCCGGAGGTGGATAAGCAACAAAAACAAATTTATAATATATAGCATAGTTTTAATTCGTTTCCAAGGCATTATATTTTAAAAATCAATTTCGAAGACATGTAAATCGATTTATTTTAGAAGCTTTTAGTAACCATGCTGACCTTCTAAAAGCGATTTACTTTAGAAGCGTAGCATGGTTACGTTTATTGTGTTATGGACATTCTTAACTTACTGCCATTTATTCTAAAACTTGAACATTCATTCAAATTAAAAACAGATATAATTTCATTCCATTATAAATTTAATGAATCAGAACACACTACTAATTACGTTGAATGTGTGTTTGTAAGTTTGTGCTCTATGGATTTGATCATTTGATTTGAATGCGTATTTAATGTTTCTGGATTTTTAATTAGAATTTTAATTAAAAAATAGGCTTTCTTTCGAGGTTTTCCCACAATAACGTAAGATAATATTATTGATCAAAAATGGTTTTCGCATCCTTTAAGAATTTTAAAAAATCTTTTTAATTATATCAATTTAATAATGGCGTCAATCTTTAAAATTTTTTCTGGTTTTTTTGGCAACTTTTCAAAAGTGTTTATTTTTAATTAAGTTAAGTTAATTTAGTTAATTAGTTTAATTAAGTTAACTTAGTTAAGGATTACCTTTTCAAAAAAGGGCTGATTAACAAAGGAATATTTATTTAGAATTGAAAAAATTACATATATATTTGAAAAAGAGAGAGAGAGAGAGAGTTTTAAAATTTAGGAGTTAATAGAACCATCAGTCAAAATATTACTGAAACCGAATACTGAATAAAGCACACACACACACACACACACACACACACACACACACACACACACAC